>CM071953.1:30385000-30765000 GCA_036784905.1 Acrossocheilus fasciatus
TGCTTGTTTGATTAAAAAGTACCTACATTTAATTCTAATCTTTTTTATCCAATGTCATGATATGGATTAATGGAAGTGTTAGAATTCTGTAGTGACTAAAAAAAGAAGTGTTTAACAAATCAGAAATATGATTAAGTGAGTTACAATCCACTACAATGATGAAAGTCTTCATTCTAACACAAGCATGTCTTCCTAAAGGATGCACTGATTACAGTCACGTATCACAGTACTGTAATCAGCAGAAGAGATGGTTTATAAACAAACAAAAGGTTATTTTTGTCTTTCGCAGAACAATCCACATCAGTAGTTTGACTCACCTGCTCTGACAAATTAGAGCTCAGCACGTTTGCGTGCAGAAAACAATAGCTGTTGTTTCAGCCCCATGGGATGTGCCCTTACGTATTAGTGATAACCACTGAATTTTGGCTGATTTTGGCTAATTTGACTAATTCATTGAATGAATTAATAAAAAAACATCAAAGCACTTCACTGAAAACAGATTAAACTTACATGACGATTTTCATTTTGGTTACAATAGTCAACAAAACTAAACATTTATTCTAGCAAGATATTTTAGAATATGTGGAAAAACATCTTTTTTTTTTTAATAAAAGGATGTTTATTAAATATTAATTTTTATTTACAAGAACATTTATAAAACCAAAGTCTGAATCAAACTTATGTTGGCTTGACAAAGCATTGCATACATGTTTAAGAATGTTGACAATGACAGAGAAAGCAATATTTTTTATAAAGCTTTGTAATATAAAAGTTCAGGCCAGGTTTTGTGGTTGTACAAAATAATTTAGATAATTAAAAAATATTAAATCATCGATATTGTATATTGATAGTTTGCTACATAAAACTAACGCTGACAAAATTACAGAGTGGTGTATTTCGAATGGTGCACATTAGCAACACAAAGGTCAAAGAATCATCCAGGTAACGCATTATAAAAGTTTCCCTGAAATGATAGAAGAAAGGTGATGGTCAACGTCAGCACGACTGATAAGTGGCAAGTTTACTGCCTGCTATTCTCACTCTCTGATTTGTTTTCAAGGACAGAGCAAATACCAAATCAGTCAGAAAGATTGACATGAAATCTCCACTTTACTGATGTAAATAATTCTCTGTCTTCCTGTGAAGCATGAGCGTCTTCCATTACTCCAATTGCTCTGTGACCTATGTAAGAAGTTTTATAATGCTCCACTGTGGAGCATGTCTGCTTTTTGGCAGTGATTGAGCACAATCTAAATGGGTTTATCTGGTTGTAATGGTTTATTTAACTGGAAATAAAGTGAAAACAACATCAGTCACAGCACAGAGCAGTCGAGCATGCAGAAGCTATGATGCAAGACCTTATCTTCAAAGTCAAAGGTAGAGAAAATTGAATTCATTTTAAGACCTTATCTTTCAAAAATAAAAAGCCTCATCCCCCTGAGTGTGAACATCCTGGAAATTGGGCATTTTGGGATCCAAAATAAAGTAGCAGTTAGTATCCAAATTGCTTCACAATAGTAATTTTAGTGTGAAGATTATCAGCGAATAACATAATTTTAGTCTGTTTTCATACGACACTTAAAAAAATAAATAAATACAAATAAATCCACAAAAATAGAGATATTATGGGATTTTCCATATTGCTGTCTTACAAGTGTTACAGAGTTATGTCTGGAAATGTCCATAAAATTAATGGATAATGTCCTGGCAGAAAATGACAGTACATTTTCAGTATGTTTGTTTGTTGTTGTTTTATTTTACCGTGTAAACTATTATTGTATGGCTTCAGATGATTTGACAAGTCATAAAATGATTTTAATTTCAACACTAAAAGAAAAAATGCTACAGTAAAAATTTTACAGTAAAATACTGTTATTTTTTTTTTTTTTTTTGAAGTTTTGAAGAACAAGTCATCTTTATCATAATTTATAGTGGGAAAAATGACATTTGGTGGTTTTCCCATTAAAGTAACTATTTTCCTATCATTTATTAGGGTTTTATTATCTTATGTTGTTAAATTAATGTTTATGGTATTATTTTAATGAACTTTCCTCTATTATCTATGTAGCTTTAATATGGTGCTTTATTTGCACCATATTTTTGCCTTTGCTTTATTTTATTTTTTTGTAAAAAAGACGTTTCTTTTTGTGTTTCACAAATGAAACAACACTGAAGGGTGCGTAAATGCTGACAAATTTGTATTTTTGAAACCCATTCCAAATACTCTCGGTAGCAACAAAGGCACAATACAATCTGGTTTGCCACCAACTGCGAGATCTGTGCCACTCCTGTTCTCTCGGAGAGACCTCCACACCTCTGACCTTATCAGCAATGAGGCCAACTGGCAAGCACGGCTTCCCAGCACCTCGATGCTTGATAGCAGGTCAATCAGAGGCAATGCATGGTCTCATGCAATGGTCCTCTGGGCCTCTGGGAACGAGTCCACCCTTTTAGGACCTCATATCAGCGTGATAATCGGCCCCACTCATTTTCTTTCATTATGAGGGAGCATGTGCTTTCAAAGCTGGGCAGTGGGAGATGAAAAGAAGGTTATTTTTTGTCTTTTTTTCAACACTTCTCTACATTTTAGTGCATTTAAGGCCTTGATTATAATGTCTTTTCGGTTTGAACAGGATCTCCCGGAAGTTTGGATGATCTGTTGTACATGTCCCAAGCACTTGCCAAATCTCCAGAGTGAAGGAACTTCCCTTTTAAGACCCCCAAAACAATGAGCCCACACCCACCAGTTTGGAGATGCCACACGACGCCAGCTCCCAGAAGTGTAGACCAGCAACTGTTCCCGTCTTTGTCCTTCTCTCGGCCTAGTAAACAAACAATAGTTGCACAGACAATGGGGTGTTAGTCTGGAGCCAGTAGCATAGTGCTGACATATAATAAAAACACGCTAGTAAGAAACGCACACGTAAACACGCATACAGGCGCTCAGGTTATTGTCTGAGACAGCTGCGCTGGGCGTGAACAGATGCTTCAGGAAGAGCGGGGCAGACGCCAGACGAACTCCTGCGATATCTGCACATGCAGCCTAAAATTACATTTGCAACTATACGGATTCCATAAAGACAGTGGGCAGATGTCATAAACGGAATGATAGTCATTATTTAATTTGGCAAAATCCTTAACTTGAAACCAAATTTGTAATTTATCGAGCTGTCAGGATACATCCAGCAAGCTGTTCTATCTTAGAGTTGATATTTTTAAACTGATTAAACTTACAAATTTCTTGTAGTGAACAATCATATCCTAAAAAAAAAAAAAACAACCATGGATTTCTATTGAAAAATATAGCTCAGAAATGTAATTTCCAGAAAATTAATGAAATGAAATTAATAAAATAAATTAACATTTGTCAGAATGATTAAGTTTCTATTGGAAACTATAGCTCAGAAATTGTAGCTTTTTTACTTTATTTATAAAGAAAAGTAAAGAAAAGAAAAGAAAAGAAAAGAAGGCATATTTATTAGAATGATTGTGGTTCTAAAAATCACCTATGGTTTCTATTGAAAACTATAGCTCAGAAATATACTTTCCAAAAATGTTAAATAAATAAATGTATTTTTATCAGAATGATTAGGTTTGTACTTTCTAGGTTTTGAGAATCTAGCTCAGAAAATTTTAGTTCGACATCTTTTTGTCCCCAAGAGTTGAAAACATATCTAAAATCTTAGAAGGTGAATGGGGTTCATGTACATAGCACAGGTGACAAGTGCTATATAGCACTTAAAGTGGTTCCCCTATGATTACAAGCCAATGAATCAACATTTAGCACCATTTTTTCAGTGTGTATAATTATTATGATGATTATGCAATGATTATGCAAAAAAAAAAAAGATATTATATTATATTCCAATTTATATTTTTTGATATTTGAGCACTTTAAACTTCAGAACCAAAGCAACTTATTTTTGTGATATAAAACTTCAAAGAATAGTAATAAAAATAAAACAAATTCTGGCATCATCAACTGAAAAAAGAACAGCATGGACATACTTCAAAACATCTCTTTTGCATTCTATGGGAGAGAAAAGTTTACAAAGACATGAGGGTTTGTAAATTATGACAAAATGTTCCTTTCTGAGGTGTACTACCTTTTAAAACTATGCACTGATGAGATTAACAGTAGTCTAAACATATAAATATATGTATGCATTACTCCACTTGTTCAAACTTCCACCACTTGGCACTGAACTACACTACACTAAAGGATTTCTATAAAGAATACACTTTGTAGTTCAAAATAGACAAGGCAGCTATATATAGTTTCCTAGTACATATTAGAGGAAGGAAGGTGTCCTCTCTTACTACAGTGTATTTATGACGTATACGGCGGAGAGTCAAGGACAAAATATCTGGCTTGAAACCGGGAGCGCAAAGGTCACTGTAAACTTTAACTTTCACTATGATTAGAAATAGTTTATAGTATTTCCCAATATCACTATAAATTAAACAAACACAAAAAGGAAAGACAATTTTTAATGTTACGGCTTTTAGGTTATTGCACTTTATCAACACAGCATTTGTAAGACTAGTAGTTTATGTCTTTAGAATAAAGCATTTGTTCCTCTGACGTCAGTGTTGCTGCAGCTGCTCGTCTCTGCCATGCGGTTGGAGTTTTTATATATTTAGTGCGTAGTCAAAACAAAGGTGGGGTGTTCATCTGATTGAATGTAAAGACTCGTCTTATCACTCAGGTGAAGATAATCATTCAGACAATAGCAGGAAGACCACAGCATTTCAGCACTAGTAAATAAAACCACACAAATAAATACAAACAGGACTAATGAATTCCACAGAAGAGTAAATACTGAGCTAGCATTGTTGTTAAAAATAGTTCAGTGTCCGTATTATTAATGGAATGCCGGCAGAAATTTGATGCAAAAGGCAGCTTGAATAGTTTCTAAGAGGGCACGTCTCCTGTATTTTTATTTTCTGTTTTCACTTTAATTTTAGTAACATTTTAGTAATTTAGTTGTGTTTTTGTCATTTTTATTCTTTTTTTGGGATGTCTATAAAAATGTAAAATATAAATTCATAAAACAGTTTTTGCCTATAGTGTCTTAGCATTTTCTTAATAACTCAGTCTTAATGTCCTCATGAAATTTCACAAAGCATAAAATATCAATAAAATATATTTTTCAAAAACAAAAAATCCATTTGTTTCTTATACAACAAAAATCATATTTAAACTATCGTTTGGAGACATTTATTTCAGGTTTAATTTATTATATGAGAATTTGATTCAAAATTGGACAAACATTTGCACAGAAGTTGACTATGACTTTTGGCAAATGAACTGGCAACTGTCACGTGTTTTTGTTATTGTTATTATTTTTTAATTATTTTTTTTTTAACAAAAATAAATAAAAAGCCTAAAAATTGTGTGTAGGTCTGTTTAGCCTAAAACGTTTTGGTTTAAATCTAACCTTTTTATGTATGCATAGATGTAATAATTTCTCTCTTTAAAAAAAAAAAAAAAAAACAGTCTGCAAATCATGTACCTACAAAAATATGTACAAGTATAAAAATCCCATTGCAAATTTGTGGGCGGCAAAAAGTGCATATGGATGATTGTTGATGAAAACCGATGATTAAATTTAAGCACTTAAAAGTCAATGACGACAAATATTAAGAGTATGAAAACTGAAAGTCTGTAAATAAAAGCTGAAATAAAGTTTCTTAGTGATTATGGAATCAGCTAATGGAATTAGAGGCTTTAATTTAACACAGCAAGTCATCATGAAATATGCATGATTGTGAAAAACTGAGTTTGAATGCCTTAAACCTAAGTTTATGTAAACCTTTAGCCTCAGTTGTATAATAACAAGTCACTGGATGATGACAGAATATTTACACAACTTTACAAACATGACCTTTAGCCCGGTCTTTAACATAAGAGACTGCTGTCACTGAGTGGACTGGCTACTGGTCATGAGGTCTGTGATGGTCTGCAATGTTTTAACAATTCAGTAGCCAATTTAATGCATGATAATGCATCAGGACCACCTGATTCCTTAATTGTCAGACATAATACAAAGACGATATGCTGAAGGTAATATTTGCACAAAGCATGAGGCCTAAATCTTATAGTGCCTTTGAATCAAATTAAGTTCAAAGTCTGCAGTTGTTAAAGTTGTCATATGATGCTTTTTTAAAGATCGTTATTTTTGTCGATTTGGTGTAACAGAATATGTTGACATGTTTTATTGTTCAAAAAACACATTATTTTTCAAATACTGTACGTTATTGTAGTTCCTCTATGCCCCGCCTCTCTCAAACGCTTCGTTTTCTACAAAGTCCCTCCTTCCGACAAGTGCAGTCTGCTCTGATTGGCCAGCTGACACAGTGCATTGTGATTGGCCGAACACCACAAGCCACGTTGGAAATGTAACGCCCCTTTCCATAATCGCCAGCTTCAGCTTTCAAAATAAATGTAAATAATAGTAAAAGTAAGACAGTTAATAATCTCCTTAGCTTTACAATTAATTCAAGAAAACATACAGTCGCTGATTCAGAAGTGCCAGATTGTCATAGCAAAGTCAGAATAACCTCCTCTCCTAGCTTCACAAAACTGTCGTCCATAAAATGCATTGGTGTTCTGTTGTAAGTAATCTTAATGATTCCTAATTGCATCTACTTTAGGAAGGCCAAATAAAGTGCTTTTGCTTTCTCATAGAAACACAGTGTCTCCCTGACACAGCTGCATCAACACTACTGCGGTTACTGAAACCACGCCTTCTTTCTTTGCGTGAACATTTGGGTGGCACATTGTGATGTAGACATGTGGGGGCGTGTTTGAATGAGCCGTTTTAGGGGGGCGTGGCAGAGTCTTAACTTTGATAAAGAATATCTCTTTGGTTTTGAGACTTTAGTCTTTGCAACTTCAGGGATCTTATCTATGCACAATCAGCTTGCAACACTCCAAAGAGAAAAGAAAACTTGAAATTGCATCATATGACCCCTTTAATCTTTCACCCTTCATTCAGCTGGCAAATACAAACCCATTTACTTGTCTTTGCCAGTGGTATGTGGACTTGCACTAGCCTGTATTTAAATGAAAAATAAAGCCCAATTAAATACCCACAATGCAATGTTTCTTCAGAGGCCACCCACACGTCCAGGCAAAGATATCTCAGAATAGCAAAGAAAAATAAACTTAATTGGCCCGATCAGGAAACTACAGCACTGCGACACATGCTGACCCAGATAACAACACATAAAAACAAGCCTGAAATAACCCTCAGTCAATTTCTCTGTTTATCTGGAACATTTTTATAAATTGGCAACTGCAGCATGTTTTTGTTATTATTATTATTTATGAAAATAAAGTGTTTGTGTAGGTTTGTTTAGCCTAAAAAAGTTTGTTTTGAGGGCAGACTTGGGTTAACTTATGTAAATGTAATACTTTCCTTTTTTTAAAAGACTTACACTACCTTTCAAGTAAAAACAGCAATATTCTGAAATAGTATTACAATATAAAATATTCTATTTGAATGCATTTTAAAATGTAATTTATTCCTGTGATGTCAAAACTGCATCATTACTCCAGTCTTCTATGGAAGCCCGTTTCTGCCACTGAATAAAAAATTAAAAAGTTAATTGAGACTTTTTATCTCACAATTTTGACTTTTTTTTTTTAATATATAAACTTGCAATTGCGAGTTATAAAGTCAGAATTGTGAGATATAAACGCATCTGAATATACACAATATTCACATTGGCTGCTCGTTCATACAGACTTGAGCTCTACAACATTAGGAAGTGTTGTGAGTGTGTGAGAATCTTAAAGTTTTAAATTAAATTATAATAATTAAAAAATATTATAAAAAGAAGAAGAGTTTTAGAAAGAGATGAATTGGACCAGACAGAAGAACAAACATTAGTCCTGTAGACAAATATCAATTGCACTTACATATAAAATTCTATATAAAAAAAAGCTTTATAAAAATAAAATAAAATAATAAAACTAAATAAAATAAATGGACCAGTTAGAAGAACCTTTCACTTGTGTTATTAAACCATTTTGTTGACTTCACTAATATTCTAAAACGTAGGAAATCATAATAAAGAATATATGAGAACAGACAAGACTGACTGGTTATGTAAATGTTCTGAAGATGACTGTGATGTTTTCTGCGCTTTTCAACTAAATCTTCAGTCAGCAGATTGGGAAGGATGACAACAGAATGACAGAATAAAAGGAAACAAATTCCTTTGGACGATTGATTTAAATGAGCACTGCCAGTTTATGTCAGACGGCCCTCCCTTTCTTTATCTCTGCCTCCCTGGAGTGTCGACACTAGTCCAAATACAAGCTGACCCTTTGTTCTTGAGAGAGTTGAGACAGACGCTGTCATCCACACCCATGGACACCCACCATGCCATGCTGGGTCTTCCAGAGACATCAGAGAGGAGACACTTTGATATCCGTCTATTCTAGTGTCCATCCTGTCCTATAATGATCTAAGCTGATCTTTTATCTGCATGTGTCCGTCTGCATGACGATGCACATGCGCACTGTGATCGCAAGTGCGCCAGCTGTCCAGCGCAGACAATACGTGAGGATATATGGTTCCTCCGTCCAATCAGGAAGCAGCAATTTCAGCATGCCTGACATCACAGTCCCAGCCTAACGCATGAAAAATGCCATCAACATGCCTAGATGATGCCCAAGCTCACACGTGTGTCCCGCCCAAAGTGCCCCAATTACAGGAAATCACAGGAAGTTCATTAGCGTTATCGGTAAAGAGGGAGGCGCCGAACCCCAGCACAGTCACGTACGGCAGAGGCCCTGGGGTGAAATGCCCTCAGAGGAGAAGACGTACGCTTTACTGGTTCAACATACACTGGTCAGCACGTACACAACAATGCAAGTGCAAACGTGAGCGCTTTCACATATGTCAATTTACTTGAAGTTTACTTGAAGCCAATCTGGCAACCAATCACAGTGCAGCAAGCTTCATAATTTGAACAATCTGGAAGTGAATGACATGGACGTGGACGTTTGTTTACAATGAGGTCATTTCTTTGAAAATTTATGGATATATAGGCACAAAGCATCTTCGTCTCTGATGATGGCCATTTAAAATAAAGCAATAGGCCACGTTGTGCATTTCAGTGATAACTGTGGTAAAAACACAACCTTGAGTAGACAATTGCTTTATATCAAATAAACATCTAAACAACCTATCATTCACACTATAACATCTTTTAAATTGTATTATTTTGTGTCATTTTATATTTTCACAGTAAAATCAAATAATTGTCATGAAAAACAGGGGCATCACTAAATCCAGAAATAATTCATGTGATTATCAGCCTTATGTCACCATATGTCATGTATATAATAATGAATATGGCTGAAAATATTTGCATTAAATCTCATATATATATGTATATATATATATATATATATACACACACATACACATACAACCCGAATTCCAGAAATGTTGGGACATATTTTAAATTTGAATAAAATAAAAACTAAAAGACTTTCAAATCACATGAGCCAATATTTTATTCACAACGGAACACAGATAACATAATAAATGTTTAAGCAGAGAAATTTTACACTTTTATCCACTAAATGAGCTCATTTCAAATTTGATGCCTGCAACATTTTATATAATGATATACTATATTATATATTTAATATATTTGCATAATTGTTTTTTAGGATGCTGCATTTTAAAGATAATTTTGTAAAATCCAGATATGCTTTACAGATCTTTTTGGGTTTTTCATACTTGTTCAGTGAATCATAAACTATTATCGCACATGCACCCAACAGTGCTTAAGAGACTGAATGTTTACAGACGATAGGCAATAAAGGTCATAGTTACAATAACTTAAGGCGGTATTGAAGCCTTTCTACTGACTCTGAAGTGTTCCTGATTTCCTGTGTGAATGTGGCATAGTCCTGTTGCAGGACTGCAGATGAGACGTAGCAATAAACTGCAATGTCCATAATGAAAGAGGCCTACAGCGCTACAGGAGACAGGAAGGACAGTGGCAGTGGAGACCGTCCTTGCAGTGGCAAACCACATATAACCATGTGACCCCAATATGTGCTTGAGAACTTGCTGACACCTTGCTGGAAGAGTGGAGAAATATCTCACAGCAAGAACTGGCAAATCATGTGCATTCAATGAGAACGAGATGAACTGTAGTGCTCAAAGCAGCTGATGCACACAAGAGACTTTTGATATTGAGCCCTCCTTGGTTTTGGGACTCATTATTCCATTTCTGTTTGTTAAATGTCTGTGAAACATGTCCAGTTTATTTTTATAGCTATAGCTCATTTTATAGCTAATATATCACACTTTTTTGGGCTTAATTTCACCAAATCTGTTCTGAATCTGATGAAGAAACAAACTCATCTACGTACATCTTTGGCCTTAAAGGGATAGTTCACCCAAAAATGAAAATTCTGTCATCATTACAGTAGTTCCAAACCTGTATGAATTTCTTTGTTCTGCCAAACACAAAGGAAGATATTTTGAAGAAAGTTTGGAAGCAGGCTGTTTTGGGGCACCATAGACTTCCATAGTAGGAAAAAAAAAATACTATGGAAGTCAATAGTGCCCCAGAACTGCTTTGTTTCCCACATTCTTCAGAATATCTTCCTTTGTGTTCAGCTGAACAAAACAGAAAAACAGGTTTGGAGCTACTTGAGGGTGAGTAAATGATGAATGACAGCATTTTCATTTTTAGGTGAACTATCCCTTTAAGTAAATGCAAATGTTCATTGGGTGAACGATTTCTTTAAGGAATGACAAGAATCCTCAGACAGTCAAGTAAGTCAAAAGGAGAATTGTGCTGCTTTTGTTTTATATGCATTAAGCTTCATATAAACACATACATGGTTTTTGTATGTAGGTATACTGATATTATTTCTTATGCTTAATGCAAAACCACGAGATGCTGGGTTACCCTTATTAGATAAATCTCATTATTTTGTGTCACATTCCTGTGTCAAGAGTTTGCAACATCTCTCAGCAACACGAAACAGATGTTAGATGTTGCGCCCTCACTGTCAAGTTGCAAAAACCCAAATGTGGTCTAACTGTCTTTGACTTTAACGTCTTATCATCTTGAGCAATTCCAACATAGCGTCAGGACAACAAGAGAACATTGCTGCAATAACTCTGCAATAAACTTGAATAAACACAAAGTGAATTAAACCATCACATGTTCCATCTATGACTGTTTATTTTGATGTGCACAAAGATGTCATTACAAGAGATTCACTCATTCCTCATCCCACGGGAATCTGATGTTGCTTCCTTTCATTTCCTCTTGAATTACAGCTGTAAACTTGGCATCAAGTTCAGGGCTGAAGTGATTCTTCCAGTCTCCAGCGATACCTTTAAATAATCAGAAAGGTTTCATTCAAGAACAAATATCATCATACTGTTTAAAAAACACCTGCTCTCAGCTGATGCTTTAAAACCTGGGTACCTTTTCTGAGGAAGGGTGACTTCTTCTTGTCCATAATGTTTTCTGGCACCAGAGAGTAGTTTGACATTTTGTTTGTTTTCATATTTTTGAAAGTGCCATGACTGACCACGTGATCCAGACCCTCTGCGCTGAGCTCCCGGCCAAGAAATTTTAAAATCCGGCACAGGACTTCACGGAGGTCCTACAATTGCAAAAATCTTCATTACACCCATTATCTTTGATTTTTGAATGAGTATCTCTTCACTTTACCTGAAGCATTTCTTCGTAGGTGATGTACAGAACTCTGTCGCCGAGCTCAGGGTTTCGCCAGCTTTTCACATGGTCGGCCCACTTTCCGAACATATCTGTGTAAGCAATTATATCTTGATCATTTGAGTATTTATATTTACCCTGTCCATCTACACATATCATGTTTGATGCATGCTTATTGTTAAATACAGAAATTATGTTTTTGGGCATGATGCAAAGTGGACTTTAATATGGCAGCAACGTCAATATAAAAAAAATACACCAACATTCAATAAGCAATTACATTTAGTATTTTTACTAGTCACATGAACACTGAATACTTCAAACATGGGTCATCCAAGCAGAATTGATTTTAAACACATATTTGAATGTCTCACGTTTTCCTGACAGGAATTTGTCAATGAATTCTTCAAATGTTCCAGGGTCTTCAAGGAAAGAAGCCATTTGATGAAAGTGGAAAGATGAGACTAAAACATCTTTAGGATTCCGAGTGACGTAGATTACCTGAAGATGAAAAACACAATATAATAATGACACTTTGTTTTGCATTACTGAAAAAAAGACTAGTCTGGACAAGCATCTTGGCATCTTGATATGAGAGAACAGTTGAACAGAAGAAAATGCAAGTATATTTCATATATACATAAACACACACATGTACACAAAAACTTTTACATTGAATGCAATGAATCGTTGCCCAGCACTATATATATATATATATATATATATATATATGATGAATGGTGACAACCGACATTCTTATAAAACAAAGTGAAGGAAAAAAACAAAATAAACCAGCATTTAGTAAAACAAACAAATTACCACATAATTAATGTGTGTTGCAGTGCATGCTGGGAAGTGAAGTTGCAGCATCACATTATTAAAGTTAACCTACAAACATGCAGCTGAGACTGTAGAACTAGTACTGCAAAAAAGTACTGTGAAAATATGGCAGCTGGAAATAGACTGTAAATGATATATATCAGTTTAACTGGCCTAACTTTTTCTTTGGCAGCAGATGTCAATACAGACTAGTGAATGCAGAAAATCTTTCTTTCCCAGTGTTATGTCAAAAGTGAAACATTAACTATACAGACTATATATATATATATATAAATATGATTGTTCTGCAGCTTTCTGTACCTTGGCCTTTGACTTGAAAAAGGAGGAAGGCATCAAATTATAAGGCATGTGGGAGACGATGGCTCGCGGTGAAGGGAGCTTATCTAAAACTGCTGAAGCTCGAGTTTCCTCCAGCCATGGAACCCTGTCCCAGTTAGGGATGGTTTCCACGGACGTCAGGTCTCCTCCATTCAGGAGCGGAGGAAGAATTTCCTGCATCCATGTGGTACCTGAAAAACACAGGCAGAGACCAATGAAGGATGGACTGATCACCTTCATCCATAAAATAACAGAATTTTAATTTGCAACAGGTAGAATAATGAACACATCATTATGCAGAACGCATTAGCCAGTGAAGTTCAATATTAAAATGTCATTGCATAGAGTAGCATAGAGTTGATAGATATTTTATAAAACAGAAGAGAGTGATTTGCAGTCTGAGGAAAATCTAAATGCAGACACTTGGACTGCATTCGTGACAGAGAAGTCAAATAATAGCTTCGCATCGTTTAACCGCTGCACGATTTGTTTTGCAAACTGTACATTTTATATATAAGCATATAAAACGTCGCATCTTTTGCAAAGATTATAGCAATATGAGGAAAATGTAATGCAGTAAGTCTTTGTTGTTGAACGCACGAGGAGAAATAAACAGTATGCATCGAAAACAAAGAATGATCTTACCGGATTTTGGATAGGTAACAACAAAGACATCATCATCTTTGACTTGGAAATTCTGGAAGTATTTGAGACTTTCTTCTGTGTGAGAAACCTTTGGTAGCAGGAGACCATGGTAAACCAGATACAAATCGCTGTCCGCCATTCTCTTCAGACCGGACTTTGAAAAACAAGGAAATTTTGTTCACCGTGTTCTGTGTGAATTCACTTATGTTTGAAGAGGAGAGGAGGAGAGGAGGAGAGAAAGAGAGAGAGTTAATGAGTGAAAGAGAGTGAGAGTGACGTTTGACGGTGAGAGCATTCATTAACCCAACAGGGAGCCGTATATCTGCCGCTGACATTCACAGGAGAGTTTGGAGGAACTTACAAAGGGGCATTTTATGTGCAAAAAAACCTGAAAAGTGAAAGGATAGTTGTCAAGTCTTCTATAATGATTTTTTTTTTCCTGAAAGGAAAGAAAGAACAAAAGAAGCGTAGTGTTTACAAATTTGCAACAATGTATTGCAATGTCAAAAAAAAAAAAAAAGTGTCAAAGAGAGAATGAAAGACTCTAAAAGATTGGAAATATATAAAAAAAAATACAGAATGTAACAAGTCTTCAAAAAAACAAACAAGAGATAATAAAATAAAAAGTATAAAGGGGAAAGAACAAAAACTTGAAATAAAGTTCCAAATAAAGAGATTTTAAAAGTTTGGAAAAAAGCTGAAAAAAAAAATCCCTGAGCGATGAACACGTGACAATAGAGTTCGCTTGATTGTTGATCAGTATAGCATTGTGAGTCAGCGGTCTGATAAAGACAGTCTCTGCAGGTAATATAATACATGTGAGAGAGTGAGAGTGAAACTCCACTGGGCTTGGCTCTTTATTCAATTCTGTTCACAAATTTCTTTGAGGAGGGAAAACAAAGCTCTTTTTATTTTGAATCTGCAAAGCTTGCTTGTAACTACACAGTCGTTCACTGCAGGTAAAACAGCTAGACATGTAGTTGATAAGAAGGGGAAAACAAGTTCAAGTTATCACAGCAACCTTTATATGAGGGCAGAATGAAGAGAATGTACGTGTAGATCTTATCAACTTACAACTTGTTGATAATTGCATGTATCTATTACAGTCTTTTTAAAGCTTATTCAACCTGCATGCAAAAAACTTTAAGCCGTTTTATTATTATTATTTTTTTTAAGTTTATTAATATAATTATTTTTTTTATTTTGTGAAAAGTTTAATTACAATTTATCAAAACCCATATGTAACCATTCATGTCCTTTACATTCCCAGCAGATTTATGAGTTTTAATGTGCCAGGAATGTGAAGCTCGGCTGAACTGAAATAGCAGGACAATAGTTGTGCTGTTAAGAGATTAACAGGTAACTCTGTACAATAAGGGCTTATGTGTTAAAGGAATTCTTAATAAAGTTACATTAGTTAGAGGAAGTTCACCCAAAAATTAAATTAGCAAAAAAAGTTCACTCCCTCAGGCCATCCAAGATGTAAATGAGTTTGTTTCTTCATCAGAACAGATTTGGAGAAATTCAGCATTACATCACTTGCTCACCAATAGATCCTATTCAGTGAATGGGTGCCGTCAGAATGTTAACAATGCTTGATCTGTGTATATTTTACTCCCGATTCCTGACACTGGAGAAAGCAATATTATGGCTAGAGAACTCTTATTTTAGCCAGAAGCAATGGTTAAGTTAATTTGTTTGAGTTTGTTTTCTAGAAACACACAGCTTTTTGCTTCAAAAGCTTATTGGGATGTTTTCTCAGCTGTCTGGACCAGCATTTATTAACCTTTATGTTAGTTAATAAAAAAACAAAACAAAAAAACAATTCATGTCAGTGCACAGTGCATGAACTAATGTTAACAGATACAACTTTTCTTTTTAAAACATATTAGTAAATGTTGAAATTAACTGAGATTAATAAATGCTGTGGAACTAGTTTTATTGTTTGTTCATATTTACTAATATAACTAACTAAAGTTCACAAATCATACATCTTTGTAAAGTGTTACCAGTTACATTTTTGTAGTTAGTTTCTTGTCAAGGAAGCAAAGAAAAATGTAAAAAATAAAATAAAATAAAATAATGCATGCTGGATTTGGTTTACTCATACTTGGCAATATTTTATGATAACTAAAATCTACCATACAAAAACTGAAAATTATTTTTGTCTCATGTGGCCTTTATTAATAAATTAGTTTGTCGTTAAGAAGGTTTTTCTTGGAGTAAGTTTCACCATATCTGGTTTCTCTCCCAAAAGTTTTCCTTCATATTGAAGTCAAACATTTATTTAGTTTTTTGAATAAAGTATAAACCCATGTTCACAAATAACAGTTATACTTTCACAGTCTCCTTATAGCAGATACAAAAGTCAACAGTATCCAAAGTAGGAATGTGGATTTGCTCTTCAAATACTTGAAATGCCTCGAGTGGAGGCACTATACAGTATAAGCGTTTAATTGCTGTGAACGAGTGTGACGAATAGGAAGAGTGAACATAGGGAGATGGCACCAGTGAGCACAGCCTTCACTAGGAGAGCTGTCCAGCTGCCCAGGAGGAAAACATGAACAAACAGCCTGGAGGAGACACACAAACATGGAAATAAACAGTTATGTGCAGTAAAAACTCAAAACAAAGAGCATAAGATTTCTTTAAAAGGACACACAGTGATTTCATACGGAAAAGTATATCAACATATTACACTAATTATTTCTGTAGTTTCGTATGCGTGAAACACCCGGAGGGCCTAATACACAACACTAATGCTGTAACCCACAATGCAATTTAAATGAAATGAAAAACTGAAAAGTTTCTGAAGTTACCTGCAAAACTGAATTAAAAGTGTGAAATAAATGCATGATGCTTACATGCAAGATGAAAATGTTATTTGACAACTCGGCATACAGTATAGAGGTGTATGAACAATGTTTTTTCCATTATGTTTTTTTTTTGTTTGTTTGTTGTCAATGTATATGTCGTCACTATGTGTACTTTTTCATTTATAGCGAATGAATGTATTATTGTTGGTTGTCTTTATGTTAGCTTTATGTTACCTGCCTAGGGACTGCAGATGAAAAGTAGTTATTGTTACTAATTCTGGCATATTTACATGGTGTATTTTTTTTATACAACAATGTTCATGAATATGCATGGTCCCTATTAAATAAACCAATAAATAAATAAATAAATAAAATATTTTAAGCTGTGTAATGCATCCAAATGCTATTTAAAAAAACAGTAAGCAGCATACAGTGCATGCTGTGTGATATTTAGTCAGTAATAAGCTGGTATTTAATTGCAAACAGCCAGAAACTACATTTGCAATGGCAATAAAATTTAACTTAAGGCAACACTGCCATCCAGAGGAGAGACGAACAAGTGCATCAGCTTTACTGTATTAAACTGTGCTGTATTAAATAAGCATTTTTCAATTAATTGTGATAAAATAAAATAAATTAATAAAAAGCCTATAACTATTACACAAACTGAACTGAACTAACACAGAATTGAACTAATACTAATACAGAATTGAACTGATACAGAAATGCTGTCCAATACTGAAAATAAGAAATAATTATTTTTATGCCACAGCCGAAAATGGATATAACAGCTGATATTGTGAATCAAAACTGTTTGAAATATTAATTCATACAGGGATAATAAGCATTAAAATGTAATAAATGTACAAAAAGGTAGAATGAATAACAGTTAAGTACTTCTTAAATCTTCTGTAGTTAAACAGCAAACTGATTGAATAGGAAAAATGAAGCACCAATATTATCCTCATCCAATATTTGTCTAAACAGACTGATGCCACCTTTTTAAAAAAGCAAATTAATATAAATTTGGTCAAAATACATTGTAAATCCTTACTCGAATTGAATTTTTTTCATAAATCATGAACCCTGTTTACTAGAAATGTGCTACAAATTTGAATACATCTTAATTTTGACTAAAAAATAATGTAGACAAACTAAAAGTACTGCTGTTGTAATACCTTAGATGAAAAATTGTGCCAAATGTAGTTTTAAATAAGTTTCTATTAAGGCAGAATAAAGATAAACAAGTATGATTGTGATACTCACTCCATAAGAAAGCCCTTATAAACACACAATCCTAGCAGGATGGTAACAGGGAGCCGGAAGCTTTTGGGAAGGTCGTATCGAGTGAACATCCATACTACTGCTGCCATAGCAATATAATGTACCTAAAAAATGATTAAAAAAAAAAAAAAATTTTAGGTTTAGGTACAGAATAAAGTAACAGAAGTGAGTAAATCAGACTTACAAATCTGTGTCCCTATATACATCACATTTAATATTATAATGTTATACAACGAGTAGAAAAGCTCTGTTATAGTAAAGAAAATACATATATTTATGATACTGATTTTTTGATGCATGCAAACCCCAAAACTACAGCACAAAGAAAGCACATATCTTACCAGACTGATGTTGGAATCAAAGCTCATTTGAATGTATTTCCAGTCAAACTCAATGCCACGAGCTCCCACCCATAACGGAATACATCTGTTTAAAATGAACAGATAATTTTTTTTTTTTTTTTTTACAGTACTGATCATTTCTCAAACATGCATAACCAAACCATATATGCAAATTTCTACTGGTTACTGCCAGTGAAAATCTGTCATGATTGTGATTGACAGTGTATCTCTCAGGATGATCAAAATACCTTGACATGATGAGCTCGGCTGTAGCCCAGCCCATAGCTGCAACCATGATCTTATATTCACCCTTCCCAGCATTCCTGGACATAACCAGATGAAGACCTAGAAGATCGGCCATGTCCACTGTGGCCTTCATGAACTCCTAGGGTTAACAGGACAGAATAAATGACATTGTCATGATTATTTACACAGATGTCAGCATGAATGAAATAATAATGTGTGAACAAGTTGTGAGCACAAAGTCTTAAACATGCATTTGCTGATATTGCATTTAGCATTACATCACTTGTTCGCCAGTGGATTCTTTGCAGTGAATGGGTGCCGTCAGAATGAGAGTCCAAACAGCTGATAAAAACATCACAATAATCCAAACCACTCCAGTTCATCAATTAATATTTTGTGAAGCGAAAAGGAGAAGAAACAAATTTGTAAGAAACAAATCCATCAAGATTTTTTTAACTTCAAGCTGTTTCTTCCACCTAAAACCTAAGTCTTCTATCTATAATATCAATTTCTCCAGTGAAAAAGTTGTTTCGTCTTAATCAGGAGAGAAATCTGCACAGATCAAGCACCATTTACAAGCAAAAACAGTCCAAAACAGCTCTAAACAAATATGTTGGTGGACATATTTTGAAGTGAGAGAACAGGGCATTGAACTTTTGCACGTATGCATGCATGTTTATTGATGGACTGGAGTGGTGTGGATTACTTGTGGATTATTGTGATGTTTTTATCGGCTGTTTGAACTCTTATTCTGACGGCACCCATTCACTTCATAGGATCCATTGGTGAGCAAGTGATGTAATGATAAATTTCTCCAAATTTCTATGTATCTTTGATGGCCTGAGGTATATTTTCAGCAATTTCTACTATTCCTTTAATTTGCCTTTATATATATATATATATATATATATATATATATATATATATATCAAAGTTATTTATATAAATGCATAATGAAAAACTCAAAAATGAATTAAAATAGTGGCTCATTCACAGCTCACCCCAACAAAATCATACACGCCTGCTCCTCCTTCCCAGGTAGGGAAAAATGTGGCAAGAAACAGCATCTGAAAGTGATATCACACATTTATAGAAAACCTCATAATATTCTCTCTTCGACCCACAAACATAAGAAACATCTTTGCGAGGACTAAAGGGTTCACTCACCTTGCACAGCTGCACGAAGAGGTAGGTAGCACCTGCTTGGACACATCTCCAAAATGCATTATATTCAGATCTGGACAAACAACCAAACCATAAACAAATAAGTAAAAGGGTGATGACGATTAGATTACAGAAGATAAGAACAGTGATCACAGCTAGAAAGCAAATTTTGATCTTTGTAGAATACATTAATCAACAGGTGAAAACTGTTGGAGGATTATACAGTAAAAAAGAATCACAATTAAAATGAAAGAACTAATTGTGTATAAACGTATTATTGCCACATATTTAACACATTAGTTTGTAATATGGCATATGACTTAAGAAGATTATACTGTAAACTGACATACTACTGAATGTAAAGCAAACATTTTAAATAATACACACTGCAGCACCAATATTGTGCAAATAACATCTATACAATACCATCAAATTTAGCTAGGTATAATACTTCTAAGTATGAAACAATATTGTCTAAATACTTACAATCCACTACATTTGTACGTAATAAAATATGGGAAATAGGCCAAGGAAAAACAGTTTCCGAAATGAAAAAGCGTCATGTTCAGTGTGTTTTTTTTCCTCCTTAGATCCTGTAAATACAGAAAAAACACCAGATATGTTCTTAATCATGGTTAAACCAGCATATGTCAAAAGTTGGATATTCCTGGGATGACAAATGTTTTATTTTTTATCTACTACACAAATTTAAAGTTATAGCTATATTATATCGGTATACACTTTGATAATTCTTTGGTTTATTAAAACGTCAACATGTTAAAACACCACATTTACTACATCGGTATCAGACAGATGCTTAAATCGTGAGAAAATACTCGATATGTAATTGTTATTAACTTATTATAAAATATATTTGTTTTTTGGAACTAATTTAATACCTCTACCATCAATTATTTAAAAGATCGACTGTTTTCTTACCAACAAAATCGCAAATTTTAAATGACAGGAGCAGGTCACATAATCCTCCGGTGCATCAGTGTTAAAGGTCCGAGCGGAAGCGCTCTTTAGCTTACTGTAGTTCCGCGTCGCATTATGAACACTAGAAACTAACGGTAGCTTGATACGCAGTACACAACACAGCTGTTAAAATTGCTAGGTCTCATGCAAGATACGAACTAATATGCGAACATATTGTGCAAAAAGCAGTATGTCAGATGAGTAGGATGCTTGAATATTCGGAGTGAATCAGACTCGTTCACAAGGAGAGAACGGATAGGAATAATTATGAATGTATAAACATTACTGAAATAACTGAAACGTTTATTTTGTTATTTATTTATTTATTTATTTACTCTATAGCTTGACATCAGTCAGTGCCAAAAACGAAAAATCTGCTTTTTGTTGTCGTTTGTGCATTAAAAATTGAATACAAGTCAACGCATTTAGTGCATGCCTATATCATTTTATATTTATATAAATTTCAGGATATACCATAAGTTTGTGCATCTGTTGCATATAAGGAAAACGTGCCATATCTCTGTGGCGTCATAAAGGTACATTTGAGTTTCACAGAAAACAGTTAAAACAGCATTTTACTTTTAAAAATAGAAAACTATTTGTCAAAAACAAAATATATATGAATTTTTTTTTTTTTTTTTAAAGCTTGCATATGTTTTTTTGTATTATTTTTATATTACGTTTTGTATATTTGATACATCAGGGGCCAGTTGCATTAATTTAACCTCCATGTTTAAGTGTCTTAAAAACTAATCTGACCAGCTAGCAGTTAGCCAAGGGGAAATCAGTCTTACTTTTTGGATTCAATTTAGACTAATCTGTGTTTTTACATAACTGAATAAAAAAATTATGACCATTCTTAAAGAAAAAAAAATAGATGACTAACTTTTAAGACTAGTCTAAACCTTTTATGCAACTTTATGGCTGATTTAATATGATAAAGTAAGAACATGAGCTCATCTTGAGGAAAAAATCATATGGACAAAAATTAGGCATAAAATGAAATTCTGAGAGCTTGCAATGTAAATCAGTAAGATTTTATATAGTATGATGCATATAAATACCAGTTGTCACTATATACTTCCCAATAGTATTTTTTTATTATTATATTTATATGGATGGTTTTATTATCCGTGTAATCTGTGGGGGCAAAACATAAAATGCAATGAAACACAATGATTAAGAGTCGAACACATAATCATTCCTTCAAAACCTTGTTTTATTATATTTGACTCTGATGATCTATTCTTACTATTATTATGAAAAAAAAATGTATGGATGATCAAGTAACCCTAAGTTGCTTCAGTCTGGTAAATGTGCACCTTTAAAATGTTACTAACAATATAAAGTTATTCGACAGAAGATGAGTAGATTGTGTACAACAGGTTTTTCCTGCAAAGGTTTAATCATGTTCATAATTTAGAGTCCTTAGAAATTCATTTATCAAATATAATACAGTATACTTTGAGTTAAACTATTACCATAATGTATGTTAGTACACCTTATAAGAGACAGAATAACTGGAACACATTTGTTTTTCCAAACACTTTAATTAGTTTCTTTTTAAACTGCATTACAGTAGCCTTTTACCTCATGTAACTTTATAACAGTTATTCTCTTTACACCAACACAACGTGATTACACCCAGAATGGCAACAACTACAGCAATGCCTGTGGAGTGACACTGACACAAATACTGTCAAAAGAAACTAATACGCACACACACACAGACGTCTACAGAGACGAACGCGCCTCGTAGGTGGGAACAGGAATGCTAAGGCGTGTCACTATGGCTTCAGCTATGAAATGAGTGCGTTGAAAAGAAGGAATGGTAGGGCCTTTCTGCTGTGGCAAAACTTGGTGAGTTACTCTTTGGAGTGCATGTACACTAACAGGTCAGCAACACGATGGCTGTAGCCAAATTCATTGTCATACCTGTGAGAAAGAATAAGAAAAGAAGATTAGAGCCCTATTTTTCTGCTGACGTTTGTTTTTTTTGCATAGGGTGATATAGCATAAAAATCTTGATATTTTTCTGACATTTGACAATAAATGTACCAATATTTATGCACTGTATTATGAGGGAGTCAGTTTTGAATCAATAAACAGAAAAGGACAATTTGAACTGAGATACAGAATTAAACTGAAATGTATTACTCCTAGAGTTTAAAGTAAAAACACTATTAAGGCATCTGTCTTAAAGGAACACTCCACTTTTTTTGGAAATAGGCTCATTCTCCAACTCCCCCAGAGTTAATAAGTTGAGTTTTACCGTTTTTGAATCCATTCAGCCGATCTCCGGGTCTGGCGAGAGCACTTTTAGCATAGCTTAGCATAGATCATTGAATCCAATTAGACCAGTAGCATCGCGTTCAAAAACGATCAAAGAGTTTCGATATTTGTCCTATTTAAAATTTGACTCTTCTGTAGTTATATCGTGTACTAAGATCGGTGGAAAATGAAAAGTTGCGATTTTCTAGGCTGATATGATTAGGAACTACTCTCATTCCGGCGTAATAATCAAGGAACTTTGCTGCCGTAACATGGCCGCGGCAGGCGCAGTGATATTACGCAGCGCCTGAAAGTAGTCCCCAGCTAGGTAACTACTAGTTATAATATAGCTGGGGACTACTAGTTATAATATAGCTACCGGGCACTACTTTCAGGTGCTGCGTAATATCACTGCGCCTGCTGCGGCCATGTTACAGCAGCAAAGTTCCTTGATTATTACGCCGGAATGAGAGTAGTTCCTAATCATATCAGCCTAGAAAATCGCAACTTTTCATTTTCCGCCGATCTTAGTACACGATATAACTACAGAAGAGTCAAATTTTAAATAGGACAAATATCGAAACTCTTTGATCGTTTTTGAACGCGATGCTACTGGTCTAATCGGATTCAATGATCTATGCTAAGCTATGCTAAAAGTGCTCTCGCCAGACCCGGAGATCGGCTGAATGGATTCAAAAACGGTAAAACTCAACTTATTAACTCTGGGGGAGTTGGAGAATGAGCCTATTTCCAAAAAAAGTGGAGTGTTCCTTTAATGATGTGATACTTGTAGTCTGTGAGGCTAGAAAAATATTGTGAAAATGCTGTATTTAGAAGTTGAAATAATTGCAATATTCGCAGTGATTTACTCTGTCATGATTTACTCACCCTCGTGTTGTTTCAAACCTGTGTGAGTTTTGTTCTGTATGCTGAACACAAAATAAGATATTTTAATGAATGTTGGTGACTAAACTATTTCAGGTCCCATTGACTTGCATAGCATTTTCTGACCATACTATGGAAATCAATGGGACCCAAAACATTTCGTTACCAACATTCTTCAAAATATCTTCTTTTGTGTTCCAGGGAATACAGAAATGCATACAGGTTTGGAATGACATGAGGCTGAGTAAATGATGACAGAATTGTCATTTTTGGGTGGTCATGTTGTTTTTCAGCTTACCAGGAGATGAGTTTGACAAAGTTGTCGTTGAGGGAGATGCCTGCACCAGCATCAAAGATTGAGGAGTGAGTGTCACCAATAAAGTCAGAAGAAACAACCTAAACCAAAACACAAATTAAATATGATTCCAATTTCTGTCCATTATATGAAAATATGCATGTTGTGGAATTCTAAAAGAATTTCACTGCTAGCACTTACGGAATCCTCTGTGTATCCTAAAATTCCCTTCATTGGTCCATGAGCGGCCTTCTTGACAGACTCCTTGATGTTAGCGTAGCTGGCGGGCCTTGAGAGGCGGCAGGTGAGGTCAACAACGGACACATCGGCGACTGGCACACGGAACGCCATACCGGTCAGCTTGCTGCAAATCAGACAGAGATGGTAAACTTCTCCAATAGACATCAAAATTGATCAGCTGCCTTTCGATCTGTCTTGCACTGACCCGTTAAGCTCAGGAATGACTTTGCCCACAGCCTTGGCAGCACCAGTGGAAGCAGGGATGATGTTCTGGTGGGCGCCGCGTCCATCGCGCCAGGCCTTGGCAGAGGGGCCATCCACTGTCTTCTGTGTGGCAGTGTAGGCATGGACTGTGGTCTGTACGGAAGAGGTACGGAAAAGAATTTTCAGTCTATTATGCTCGACAAAACCTATGGTAAAAACAGCAATATTGTGAAATAATATTGCAATTTAAAATAACTGTTTTCTACTTTAATATATTTTAAAATGTAATTTATTCCTATGATGAAAAGCTGTATTTTCAGCATCATTACTCCAGTCTTCAGTGTCACATGATCACCCAGAAATCATTCAAAATCATTCAATCATGTGCTGATTGGTGCCAAAGAAAAAGAGGCACAAAATCACTTTCACGGACTTTTAAATTAAATGTTCCCTCCTAATGGAATGACCTGCCCAACACATCTCTTCCATCTTTATTTAACCCTTTAACTCTAGCACTCTCTATTCTAATTCTATTCTTAAAAAAAAACTCTATTCATTCACTGCTTGTTTTCTTTTTTTAAAAAAAAAAAAAAAGCTTTTCTAATCTTTTTGTATTCTATCTGTTTACTTTTTATTTATTATGCAATTAACAAAAGCAAAAAAGGCCTCTAACACTAGCTTGCTCTATTCCTTTTCTATTACATGCTCTTTTGTTGATTTTGATTGCTTCCATTGTCCTCATTTGTAAGTTGCTTTGGATAAAAGCGTCTGCTAAACGACTAAATGTAAATGTAAATGTAAGTAAATAGGCAGGGTTAATGTCCAAATGTGACTTTCACACATCATGTTGCCCATTACAACTGCTGTTTCAATGATGTCATGCTTTTTGGTTTCCTTTCAGCCTTTATTTCTAAGAAGCGGATGTTCAATGTTTGTCTTAGTTTAAAAGTGTCAGAGTGATTTTTGACCCAATTGAGCATATATAAGTAGGCCTCGTGTCACGCCAGACATCGACTTACCATGAGGGCCTCCTCAATACCAAAGTTATCATGAATAACTTTAGCCAAGGGAGCCAAGCAGTTAGTGGTGCAGGATGCATTGCTGTGATGTTTTCAACAAAAAACACACATTAATATGGTTATCTCCTAATTTTGCACAAGTCAGTTACTTTCACATGCATACATTAAATATTTCATTTGCATGCTGACATGGATTAGGCTTGGTTTGCTCACCTGACAATGGTCATACTGGAAGGGTCATACTTGTCCTGGTTGACTCCCATCACAAACATGGGAGCGTCAGGTGATGGGGCGGACACAACCACACGCTTGGCACCGCCCTGGATGTGAGCCTATGAGGGACGAATTTCACAAAATATCAGTATTATATAAAATATTTGATGTTATACATTTACACTCCAGATCCTGCTCAGGTGCGGACTTACTGAGGCCTTCTCAATGCTGAGGAAGACTCCGGTAGACTCGACTACATACAGGGCACCGGCATCACCCCATGGGATCTCAGCAGGCTTCATACTAGGTGCGAAAGAGAGAATTAGAAAAGAATTAGCACAACCCTACAGGCTATGTTTGAAACTCCTTATATACTATTTCTGCAGTATTTTTCTCTGTACGCATAAAATAATATTAATATTAATTGCCACAATGTAATGCGCATTGAACCAATGAACCATTGAAAAACCAATAAAGAACCTTGACCTTCTACTTCCAGTGTAATGAATAAACCAGAAACAATATCAACTGCAGATGTTTAACATCTCTTCAGGGGTTCATTGTTTAATTGGCCAAACAATTTTTCTAAAATAGGATTAAAAATACAAAATAACCATAATTTTATGAGATGATAACTGGACGCTACTTTGAAATAAACATGCAACGTTTCTGTCATGTACGTGATTTTTTTTTTCAAAAATAGTGCCCAGTATGCAGTATATACTGTGCACTCTGATGTACAAATCTTTTTTAATATGACAGTGTTTACTATGAATTTAAACATGCTTGCACTCTATGTGTCAAGGTTGGAGTTATATCCTAACAGAGATGTTCCTAATGGGCGACTATGATTTATAAGACCAATAAAACGTACCTCTGGAACACAGAGATGGCTTGACCATCAACGATCAGCTTTCCATCCTCTTGGTGCACATCTCCCTTATAGCGGCCATGAGTGGAGTCATACTTGAACATGTAGACCTGTTAAATGATTTCAAGTTTGAGATTACTAGATTAGGATTAATTTTATAGAGATAGGACTCACAGAAAAAAAAAAAAAAATTATTTTTAATCTTGAAATTAATATTTAAATAATAACTAGAAAAATAAGAGATTTGTGACATCATTAGAAAGGAAAATAATTTCAGCAGTATCAATTTGATAAAACATTTATTTGGATTTTTATATATATTTATGATATTTTTAATAATTTTTTAAATAAAGCTGTGTACCAATGAATGGTCCACAATATGACCAGGAACATGTATTAAGAAATTAATATAGTGCTATTTTTATTTTTACTTTAAGCATGAATGCTAAAAGGGAAAGCTGCATGTTTGAAAGCGTCTAAAATCTCATACTAAAAAACACTTTATGCAGTGCAGGCCTATAGATATGTTAGTTTAACATGGCTGCTGCTTTACACAATGCCAAGAATCATCATTTCTGCTTTAGTGAAACTCACCATGTACTGCAGGTCGATGAAGGGGTCGTTGATGGCGGTGACTTTAATTCCCTTCTGCAGGCAGGCCCTGAGGACCAGACGGCCAATGCGGCCAAACCTACACAAACACACAGCAGAGTTATTTAAGATGTTTCATAATGACACAATCTGTCTTGAATCTGTTATTTTGAAAGATGCCTCTCATTCTCTCGTATCTGTCTGCCTGCAGGGAACATGATGGACAATTCCACTGAAGGACTGTGTGGTTTCATTGGGCAAAACAAGGGAATATCCACGTTTTATTTAAATATGACAACATATGAAAAGTAAAGTGAATAATTCATGTTTTTTCAGTTGATATCTGATTGGTAAGACACACTGCCTGAAAGACTATGCAGCAGGAGTGTGTGTACGTGCTTGTGTGGATGGAGGCTTAAGCTCATCCTGGGTAATCCTGTTCTTGTAATCATTCTGAATCAGACCATTTGCTCTCTCTCTCTCTCTGTGTTTGTCTGCATTTTACAATCTCTATTTATGGAATTATTAGCTCTGTCCCAAAACCTAGTGAGCTGCCTTGCTGTTTACTGCCTCAAAAAAACCTAAAAGAAAAAGAAATCAGACCAACTCTGAATGTTCTTCATAGAACGCAACTTAAAGTACAAAGTCAATGTCAATTTTTTAATTAGATTTAACCGTCTATAGTTAACTAGATTATCATTATCAGAGATTTTTTGTCAGCCAAACTCCTTTTACCTAAAATATATACTTGAATTCCCCCTGTGATTTTAAGGTAATATTTAATAACACTTTTGGATGTTTACAGTTCTCTGATATTGGTTAATGGTCACATGACAAGCAGGTAAAGAAATGTTTTTTTATTTTTTTTTTTTATAAATTGTTTACTTAATTTCATTCATTATTCATTTTTATGATTTAATACATTATTAGATTTTCATCAACTCACAAACTTTTATGAATACATTCATGAACTGAATAAATTCTAAGTTTAAGAATTCATAATTGATCTTGAAAAATGTAAAAATGTAGAATTGATCTTGATCTTGCTTTGTCCACAATCTATACCACTGTTTATTAGGTATACAGCATCATTTTTAGGTGGTTCACTACATTTTGGAACAACTTTGATCCATTGTCAAAAATAGACTCAAGTTTTGCATTTAGTATTTTATATTTTAGGATGTTGTTTAATCATATATTAAAGCCTTAAACATCATTACAGATCAGATGTAAACTCACCCATTGATTCCAACGCAAAGCTCAGACATTATTGCAAGAGTATGAATTGTTGTCCTGAACCTGAAACAAGAGAAGACAAAAACAAAGCAGGCTTTTAGAACAATTGCATCAACTTTATAACTTATGATATAACTTTATAATAGTGTTAGTTTTACTGTTGTGTTGTTTTGAACTCAATGTTAAATAACGTGTAGCTGTTTTTGGACAGAACTCAGAGAAAATAATCAACTGTCATGAAGTACGTTTCATTTTATCTTGTGAAATAATAGCATATTATGTGTGATATAGATTGAAATGTATTTTCTGTGATTTCGATCATACCGCCCACCCTCACTAGCAGCTCAGTGGTCTGTCTAAACACGCTTGTGGGACTGAACTTCATGAACTTTCTCTGAGCCAGTGTTGTGTTTTGGATGGTGGGTGGAGGCTTGAACTATTCTCCAGTTTTTATTGTTCTTGGGTCCATTAGCATGCTGTCTGGGAAATTTCCAAACCTCGGCCTCACTGGACCTGCATACTTGATTAGCCTGGCAGAGCAGAAGATCTATTGTGTTAAGAAATGTCTTTTATTCTCCTCTCTTCATGCAGAACGGGGGCAGCAAGTCATGCACGTAACAATTTGTCCTTAAACTTCCTTGTGGACACAGGAAGTTGCTGAGATATTGGCAGTATATGTGCATTGCCAAACAATCTTCACTGTGGGCTTCAATATGCAACAAGTCATGACATGCCCAACATCGTTTGCAGTTTTCTCTATTATCAGAGTGCCACGGTGTGTGAGGATGGGTCTTATGTAATATGAGCCTGACAGTTGGACCAGAGTCAAATATTTTTACATTATGCCATATATGGCTAACGCCTGAGAAGTATCAAAGGGAAGAGGAGGATGTTGAACTGCAACTGGAAACGGATATATGTGCACATGAAACAGGGGGATGTGACTCACACGTTGAGATTACAATGCAAAAGTTAACAAATTTAAAAAAGTGTAATGGATTTCAGTTGACTTAGTTCTACCTTTTAATACAAACTGCCAGTATAAATCAGTTTAGACTTTAGAAATGTTTAGAATAAGATGATTTCTGCTGTCGCTCTTTTTACAGCTGTCCCTGTGACTTTACCGTAGTATTTAAAACACTACGAGACCGTGTACGAAATAATTCAAGGGAGTGGCTCAAATGCATTATACTTTGTTTGACATTTTAAGATATAAACACATTTTAGCTAACAGAGTTATAATGTTTATATTTGTAGTCAAAATATAGCCCTCTAAAAGCCCATAGATGTGGCTAGTTGTCAGAGAATGTCTCATGATCTGTTGGGTTTTAGTGAGCTATGGTTTGTTTTGAGTCCACATGTTTATACTTTCATCTAGGCAAGTGGTGCACAACCGGTCATTAACGAGACAAATGAACATGTTTTCCATAGACACCATTGATTGGACCTCATCTGCCACTTCTGTCTTTGTGCACCACTGAAATGGCCAAAAATGACCTTCACGGTCTGCTTGAAAAGATGGTTTAGGCAGGGTTATTCTAGTTAACTAAAACTAAAAAGAAAAAGAAAAAAATAAGTGTTATTTGAAACTAAATAAGCATTATCTGTAATAAAATATTAAACAAAAACCTTAAATATATTTCAGCTGGTTTCCAATGCAACATTTATCATTTTCATTTAGTGTAAATTGATGTGCTAGAACAACTTAAACAAAATTGCTGTAACTAAAACCTATATAGATATATTAAATGAAAAACAATCTAAAACTTGGATTGACAAAATCACAACAAGAATACCAAAACCCTAACGAACCCAAACTATTAAAATGAAAATCTGAAATAAAAAAAATTGCAAATATCAATAAAAACTAGAACAGAATCTCAATTATACTAAAATATCACTAGGTATAAGATATGGTTAATGTGATATGAAATAAATCCTGTCCTAAATTGCAGAATTTGGAAACTTGGCTTATTATTAGGCAGAAAATGCAAATGCCGTTCTGAGCATTTCTAAGTTTCATTGCTAAATCCAAATTGGAAAATGGCTGAGATTATGAGGTTATGCCCTAGAGTCGGACACAACGGCAGCAGATATTTTAGGGAAGAGCACTTGGGAAGTTTTTCATTAGCGTTTTATTTTCCAGGCGCTGAACGATCCATTTCCCAATGGCAAATGGCAATTTCCACAAATACTGAAAAATCACCCTCAGGCTCAGAATACAGCAACCAATCAATGCGACACCTTGACCGATCAACCTAAAATGAGTTCAAATGCCTGTCTGTAACAAAGGAAACCATCTCACTCAGATAGAGATCAAAATCAGTTCAGTTAGTGTAAAACACTCTTTGAAATAACAATCAGCTGCTTTTTAACATTTCCTTATTTGTATAATGTTGGCTGTACAAGATGAGCGCTGACCCTGAACTCAAATGCAAGCTCAAATGCACCACAACCAATGGCCCACATCGCCAGACTGGATGAAATCAGGTCATTTTTGCTCAAGGGCAATGTGAAAAGAGATGAAGGTCGTGATTTATGTAGAAAATAAGGTGACTTTTTTAATGTCAATGTACTTGTCAAGATTTCATAAAATTCAGCTTTTAACAATGATTTATTTTTGGATTTTTGTTCAGTGTGCCATATTGGATGCTCAAGGTCTCAACTCCATCTATACCAAGCAAATGGGAAAGTACTAGCAATTGCATTTGCAATGTTACATAATCAAGAAACACTTGATTGTGTCAATGATGATGAATGAAGGAAGCTCAGACTTTCACAGCATGCATAAAGACAGACCGTCCTTGCAGCTGGCAATGTGAAACTGAAGACTGTAATCTCCTAATCGGCCCATGTGTGTGTGAACCATGTACTGCACCTGCCTTGCCTGAGTAATCCTAATCCAAGTCCCCAGTCTTGTTAAGGACTACCACAATGCACTGCACGTGAAATGACAGATCGCAGATTCAGCTTGAAGCTAAAATAGCTGCATTTTGTGCAGAAATTTGCTGCTGGTGCAGAAATTATTTCTTGTTTTGCAAACACTTTCTGACAAAGTGGCTGCTGATTAATTCAGAAATGAAGCTTATGGATGCATGGAGGTGAAGCAAAGAATTAATCAACGGATGAAATTTAGCTGTAAGCCTTAAAAGCCAAACGATCTGATGAAATTGCAGAGAATGATCACATGACGTTGACAAGGTCATTCAGTGCAGGAAAACAGTGGCTGCGTCAGCATCTTTGGTTTCTCTTCCTCTCCTCTGACTTCTTTTCTTTGGATTTTTGATTCTTTTGGTTTCTTCTTATTCTTCAAAGTTTTCGCTAATTTTGCCACTATGCATTTTGGTTAATAGATATGAATATCCCTCTTTGTGCTCTTGGAAAATTTGGTCAACAAAAAGAACAGTGGAACAGAGTCAGTGAGAACTGGTTTCCTGCCAAAAGCCTGCTGTCTCCAATTAAACCTGGATCATATGACACACACATACACCTCTGAACTGACCCTCAATTCAATTCCCCTACTGTTCTCTTTAGCGTCTCTCAGTCATAGCAACACTGTCATGTGCATATTATGTGTAACATGACACTACACATTAAATGCCAATTTTCAATTCATAATTTCATAATTAATTCTAGCTCCATAATCTGATTGGATAATATGCACACACCTGTGATCACACATCAAAACAGAACAGACAGAGAAATGTGTAAATCCAAAAGACAGACCTTCTATGGAGCTTTGAGACTGTTTAAAGTCAGCATGAAATGTATTTGATTTTGACCTATTCATTTTGAATCAAAATGTATTTTTAATCAAAATAACTTTCACTCATGACTTTAAGTGAAGGCATTTCCTTGTGTAGAAGCCACAAATCTGTGTGACTTCAATTTAATTGAAAAAAAAAATTGTTTAATTGCTAAATTCCTGAAGAACTACACTACCCATAATGCTCCTGCCAACAGTATATGGCCTACAATTTAACTATGTTATTTGGCTGATTAATTGTTTATTGTGCCTATTATTATTTTTATATTATTATATAAATTAATCATATTATTTATTTATGTTTTTATCATAATTTTTCAGTCTCTCTGTATTCATTTTGCTCTTATTTGGCAGGATTGCTCAATCTCCTGATGGAGTAGGAAGCAAGTCTTGACAAACCACAATGCCACACCTCTTCTGGAAATGAGAAGACAACATTTCCTCTGAACCAGCAAGCAACCATTTCCTCACATCAAAAACACCCAATGTGACAGAACAAGGACACACAGACGGGCATAACCAGGACAGTTTTCCTGGGACACGCAAACAGTCATTTGAGTTGAAAATATCTAATGCTGTGTGGCATAAAATGAGACAGGAACTTCAGCAGTGTCACTTTGCAAAAAATAGCATGCAACTAAAGACCAGTTATGGACCTGTTTTTATCAATAATATAATTAATATTGAGTAGAGAAGTGTTGTATTTCTGGAGGTTTGTCTATAAGGCATCCTGAGGAAGTGCTGTGTCATTCCAGCCAGACAATAGCAGCGGGAGAAAGCAAGTTTTGAGAGAACGGATAAGCACTTTAACTAGTGCAATGCATAAATGTCTAACATTAGGACCATTATTTGTGTGCCAACGGTCACATTTGGCTTCAGATGCAGTGCAATAGGTATGATGTAAGAAAATTAAATTACCCCACACTGCAACCCACTGTTCCCATTCTTGGCTCCGTTAAAGGACATGTTTGAGAAGGGAATGGTATTTTAACTCTAAAAATTATTCCTACAAGGGTGCTAATTACAGCCCAGTGAATAAAACACCTTCTCTGCAATGCACAGACTGTATGACTGTACTGTAGCTAATTTCTGTATCATTAAACATGCAATATGCATGCTAATTATTTTGATAATGCACAATTCAATATTTCATTCTGTGAAATCAGTGCTCATTGTACAATAGTTTAATCTGTCTGTTATTTAGACGCTTTTGATGATGCAGATGCAAGTGTCAAACCAACGAACATCACATGCTGTATGTGATGTCATGATAATGCATAAATCAGTGTAATGGTCCATCCAACACCTGAATAAATTTATACTGGCTTCTTTTTTCGACTAACTCCATAGTAAGAAAGCCAAATTTGTCTGGTGTAAGGTAACATCTATTATATAATTGAGACTTTAAACGGCCAGCTGAAGGCCCTTCTGGTTGCCAGTGGCAACTGCAGAGTCAGACTGCAGAAGGTCAATGAAGGAGGGATGGAGATGCGGCCTGCACGTCACTTCCTCGCATACACATATATTATATTTCATCCCACAGTTTTCGAATTACACTTAAGCACTACAGAATTTATTAATGCCATTATTTATTTCAAAAGATCACAGCATAATTGTTGTTAATGATGCATACCCTGCTGAAAAACACAAATCAGTCCAAACCTATTCAGGTGGGTCACTTGGTTGCATGAAAACCACCTTAAACCAGATAAAACTGGTAAACCACCTGAGGCTGGTTTCATATGTTTTATTCAACGGGGAATTTGAAGGAAATTACTATAGAAGTAAGTTCTGAAGTTCAGTATTGCTCATGATACCCAAGGTTTTCAGATCTGAGTCATGTTCTCCACTGCAGCATCACACATGAGTCCAGTCACGTACACGAGGGAGAAAATCTCCCATGATGCTCACCGTGTAACATGTGTCCAGATTTATATTAAAATACAGGTAGAAGCTATGGCATAGTCTATCCTAACCCTAACCCTATTCTCGTATAACGCATTCAAAACCTAAATGTTATGAGAAAGAATAAGCAAAATGAATGATATCATTTGACCTTGACAGCTCGTTCGACCTTCATGATGGGAATGATGTCTGACATTATTTCTGTTTATCTGCTTTTAAATGCATTAGAGCGCAAACGGCTGCTTTTTTGTTCAAAAAGGGGGAGCGTGTTCCTTTTTCATTCGTTATTTGTCAATGTCAAAACGTCGAATAAATATAATAACCATCTGACTACAATAAGTACTCCAAATATACTCTCAAACGACACACAGTCGAGTATGGTGAAGTTATTTAAAAAAAATAATTTATTAAATCATACTCCCTCCCCTCTTTCGCAGCATCGAAGCAGATGGTACATTCTGGAACGATATGACGCAATGAGCCCATCGCGAGCGGCCCGCAAGGCACGTCACGCAGCTCACTCTTCAACATTTTCATATAATAAAATACTAAAATGTCATAGGTGTTAAATTAATGTGGTCTATTCTGTATTAAAACGTTTATATATTTGCATAAACCCGCATGAAATGTATGAATGAACCACGCCTCCATATATTCGTGCATCACGCAGAAACTGACGGATTATATAACAACTCCCTACAAACCCACGCAGCTAAAAAAATCCTGCAAAGCTAAACGTCGTCTTCAAAATGTTTAATACATGTATACCATTTTGTAGTCTATGAACTCAGTACAAAAACGATGTAAAGTCTATGAGGAAGAACTCACCTCCTTCAGTGATGCTGCTGCGGCTTCTGCTCAGTTTCCGCGTAACGCTGCACCATTTTATACCGGACACGTGCCACCGGGGCCGGTCACCCTGGCAACGTGACGTCATACCGTGTTCAAGGGATAATTTTAAAGAAGCGTATACGAGCTATCTATCACGAATGCTATGGAAACGCTGATGGGAGACTGGGTAAGACGATACTATACAAGGACATGGAGGGGAGATTTATAACACGCATGAAACAAGCGCAGTTCGGTGCTGTATAGATGTGCCAGGCTTCCAAAATGCTAAATTAAACTCTAAAAGATGCACATCCTCCATGCAGAATTGTGTTACCTTGGTTTTCTCCACTGAAAGTTATTTTCTGTGTCAAAGCTCCATGAAAGAATGCAGTATTATCTTTAAAATTAAAATTAACTTTTGCTTTATTAATCAATTTCCCCCATGGATACTGTGAAAAAGCACTGTGGTTTTAATTGTGACTGAAAAAAATTAAAAATAAAAATCACGCACTTTGACTAAAAATGTCATGTAGTTGATCCAAAAATAATTAACACGTGCTCACACGGCACGCATTTGGGATTATTAAATTGTTTAACATAAATCGTTTTCATAGCCTTCTATTGGATATTACGATGTACGTCCTAGTCACTATGAAAAAGCAGAAGTGAGCTTGCATGAATGTAACGTCAGGATGAGGAAAGTGTGGAATTCCGCACGCTGTTGCACGTGACCTTGACAGTGGCGAGCGGATGCTGATACGTGAGAGACGGCGCGTGCTGCAGAGACTGCGCAGATAGAGGAGCGGTGGGTGGGGTGTGCTCAGACATACTATACAGAGCAAAATGTCTAATTAAACATGTGAACTAAACATGAATGTTCTCCATATTGACCTATATGACCGAATATGATTTATTTTCTCTCGTTTAAACAGAAAACAAATTGCGTTATTTTTCCAAGGAAACAACGCCTGTCACGGCAACACACACTAAGCGCCCTCGTGTGGTGTAAATGTGTTAGTTACAAAAGGAGAGAAAATTGTTTTTCATTATAGGTTTAAACCAGTATAAGCGAGTAAATATCTAATTTGGTTGTTTATTTTTTGCTTTATTTTTATTTTTACAAATTTTAACTATGTGTGCACACTGGCATCGACTGGAAATATATACTTTGAATCAGTGTTATAGTTAACTGATAAAACCAAAATGATAGAAATATTTTAATTAATAAACATAAACTTAAATAAAAATATAACAAATTTAAACTTTTTTAATTTAAACTTGAGCTTTTAAAATTTATTTCAGCTAGTTGCCAATGTAGCATTTCTTACTTTAATTTAGTTTAACTTGATCTACTAAAATAAATAAAACTAAAATGTAAATAAGGCCTACAATAACAAATAAAAATTACAAAAACAGCAACATTACTTGAACTTTATTAAAAAAAATCAAATTAAAACTACAAACTAATAAAAAGTTATATTAGTAGCTCAATTAGGCCTATACTACTAAAATAATCCTGCTCTGAATACCTTCTCAGACAAATGCATAAATCTAAATAAACTGAACTTGAATTGAATTGAAGTTACTAGATATTTTTTTTTATTTGAGGTCTTTAATCGTAAAGACTGACACACTGGAGAACCCATGAGTTTAAAAAAGAAGAAGAATAAGTTGATGATGAATTAAAATATAACTAACTAAAGTCATCTAAAAACAAGAGAAAATGAAATGTAAGTGTATCATGAAAAAACAGACACTGGTAAAAGATAAAATATGACACTCGACATTTGTTATTGATTATGCAAGTTTTATGTAAAGACAAGCAGAAAAACAAACATATAAATTGATGCAAAATTTATGATAATAGTTAAAGCTTTCATTTAAAAAAAAACATTAAAAAAATTAACTTTAAAAAGCATGTGTTTTAATTATGTATAAACAATGATATGGTGAGGAGTCAGTGACATTAAACATGCTGAATCATTCCTCACTGGTCCTCCAGACGGAGCTCCTCATTTAGCAAAAAGTCTAAAAGCTCTCACAAAAAATAACTAACATTTAAAAGCAGAACTGCAAATGTGCTTGTATTTGATAAAGGCCTTCATGTTTTTCTAAAACTTCAACTTTCTGGTGTCCTACCATGAGATTGCTTACAATTATGGTCTAAAGCTGTGATTGTGTGTAGCTCTGACAATAGGAAGAATGATGTAGAATACATAAATCAAACAGAAGATTAGGCCAACAGCAACACTGAGATGGTTGATGATACGTGCCATTCTGGAGTTTCTGCTGGCTATTTGCTGGTGTCCAAACATGTTAGCATCTCGAGTCTGTAAAACAAAAACAAAAACATACTAATGTTACAATGTTACCTTTGTATAGCACCTTTACATGCATTAAAATCAAAGGGCTTCACAGGTCAGAATATAAAATCACTAAGAAAACATTACACAAAAAGGAACACTAACAGTGAGAAAACAAATGGAAATGTGAAAATCATACAAAGCTGTTTCCTCAAAATTCGTTTTTTTTCCTTCTTCACATAAACCAGGAAGCTCCACTTTCTTGTTTATACTCTGAAGGCTGTTACAGAGATCCTTTCTTTATAAACAAAACATTATTTGGCTGTTGACAGTATTTTTGGATTTATGGAGCGATAAAAAATTGTCTGTCTGGAATTGTAAGTCTGTTGTCAAGAAAGCTGATTTCATTACTTCCATTACTAGTCATTCAAGGCTAAACCTCATGGCCCTGACAGAGACCTGCATCAAACCAGAGGACAATGCTACACCTGCAGCACTCTCCAATAACTTCTCCTTTTCCCACACCCCCACTTTGACTGGAAGAGGTGGAGGTACTGATCTGCTCATCTCTAATAATTGGAAATGTACTCCTTTACCATCTCTGAGTATCAACAGCTCCTTTGAATCCTATTCGGTTACTATTACCTACCCTCTAAAAATCCATTTTGTAGTTGTTTATCGACCTCCAGGACCACTAGGCAACTTTGTGGAAGAATTAGATGTGTTGCTCTCAACCTTTCCTGAGGATGGTACTTCCTTAGTTATACTTGGAGACTTCAACATCCACCTTGATAAACCTCAGGCTGCAGACTTCCACACTCTGCTTGCCTCTTTTGACCTCAAGAGAGTGTTAACTATGGCTACTCCCAAATCAGGCAACCAACTAGACCTTATTCATGCACGACACTGCTCCACTGATCATGTGCTGGTTACTCCACTGCACACCTCAGATCACTTCCTCCTCACTCTTAACCTCAACATGATTCCTGACACATCACATGTCACTTTTCGATGTAACTTACGAGCTCACTCTCATCCTCCCAGCTATCTGCTATGGTTTCATCTTCGCTTCCTCCCCCTAAACAGTTATCATCTCTTGACGCTAACAGTGCTACTGATACTTTTTGTTCCACTCTGATGTCTTGTTTAGATACTTTTTGCCCCTTATCTTCTAGGCAGCCCGTACCACCCCTTCTGCCCCTTGGCTATCTGACGTTCTCCATGAACATCGTTCTAAACTCAGGGCTGCAGAAAGGGTATGGCGCAAATCGCCAAATCCTACTGACCTTAATTTATATCCATTACTCCTCTCTGACTTCTCTGCTAATGTCTCCACTGCTAAAAGAACATACTATCATGACAAAATTAACAATTTGCCTAACTCTAGCATGCTCTTTAAAACATTTTCCTCCCACCTTTGTCCTCCTCCTCCTCCTTCATCAGCTCTTAACAGCTGACGACTTTTCCACATTCTTCATAAATAAAATGACATGCCTCACTACACAATTCTCCACACCACAAACTGTCAAACACATCTTATCAGCAAACATACACTTGTTCACATCCTTCTCTTCACTCTCTGAGGCAGAAGTCTCTAAACTCATCCTTTCCAGTCATCCTACTACTTGTCCGCTTGATCCTATTCCATCTAATCTCCGTCAAGCCATTTCTCCTGCAGTTGTACCTACACTCACTCACATTGTTAACACATCCCTTCAGTCTTTTCCTCAGCATTTAAACAGGCTCGTATAACCCCACTTATTAAGAAACTCACTCTTAACCCAACTCTTTTAAGGAGCTATAAACTGGTTTCCCTTCTACCTTTCATTGCAAAAACACTTGAACAAGTTGTGTTCAACCAAGTCTCTGCCTTTCTCACACAGAACAACCTCCACTACAGCAACCAGTCTGGTTTCAGAAGTGGACATTCAACCGAGACTGCCTTGCTTTCAGTTGTTGAAGCCCTAAGACTGGCAAGAGCAGATTCCAAATCTTCAGTACTTATCTTGTTGGATCTGGCTGCTGCTTTTGACACGATTAACCACCCGATCCTCCTGTCAACCCTATTGTGAAAGGGCATCTCAGGAACCGCACTCCAGTGGTTTGAGTCTTACCTCTCAGATAGGTCCTTCAAGGTATCTTGGAGAGGTGAGGTATCCAAGTCGCAACATCTAGCTACTGGGGTGCCTCAGGGCTCAGTTCTTGGACCACTTCTCCTCTCTGTCTACATGGCATCACTAGGTTCTGTCATTCAGAAACATGGATTTTCATATCTCTACTATGCTGATGACACTCAACTCTATCTCTCCTTCCATCCTGATGATCCGACAATAGCTGCTCGCATCTCAGCATGTCTAACAGACATTTATTGCTGGTTGAAGGACCATCACCTTCAGCTCAACCTAGCTAAGACAGAACTGCTTGTAGTTTCAGCAAACCAATCACTTAATCACTATTTCACCCTCCAGTTAGGCTCATCAACCATAACTCCTTCAAAAACAGCCAGAAACCTTGGAGTTGTGACTGATGATAAGCTGAATTTCTCAGACCACATTACTAAAACTGCCCGGTCCTGCAGATTTTCTTTATACAATATTAGGAAGATCAGGCCATTTCTTTTCGGAACATGCAACAAAACTCCTTGTTCAAGGTCTTGTTCTGTCCAGACTTGACTATGCGCTTTTAGCAGGTCTTCCAGTTTTTTTAATCAGTTTCAAAATCATTCTAGTCAATGACTTCTAATAAGGTGAATGACTTCTGTTTCTATCCCATGTTCCCTTCAAACATCTGTTCTGTGTCCTCAGTTTAGAAATAAATGTATTATAAATGTATTATCCAATAACTGTCAACTGAAAATAAAATATGTTTTTCAAGAAGAAGCAAAGAAAATAAGCAATATTTAGTTTACAAAGAAGTGCCATTTAAAATCCAAAATGACATTTATCAATCTAACAACTACTTAAACAAAAGATTTAACTGGGAGAACAATTTGTGCGGGTTCTGTGAGAAAGATATTGAAACTGTGGAACAACATCTTCCAGCGTGAACTTGTATAGGAATTTTGGTTTGAATTTCAAAACATGGTTTCATTTCAAACAAACATCTTTACACACTTTGACTGTGGTCTCAATTAAAGTTGGAGTATTATTGAAGGAAATAAACCTAGAACTTTTGATAACCTAATTGTTTTATGCAAACACGTTTTCATAGATATAAGTATTTAAAGGTTAAACCCCATTTCAGTGGATGGAAGAATGAACTGAAGATGTTTGTGTCTTTTCATTAGGAGTGAGAGGGGCACACGTGGTTTAAACATTTCCACACATGCTAACAAAACTTATGATATTTACTAGTTGTCATATCAACACTAGCTGTAGAGAAAAAAACTGTGCCAAAATTCTAAAATCTTTTGAAGATATCACTGAACATTTATTTATAGGAAAAGTAGGTTACATTTCTGACTGAAGTAAATTTTCATCTCAGTTTTCACTGTATATTTAGTGATGTGTGAATTTAATAAGTTAGTGGGTTTAATTGAAGAATAATGAACATATATTTTGACTCAATGGATACAGACAAAACCCCTTGTGAAATTTACAATAACAGAATGGCATCAAATCATGCTCTCACTGTCAGGGTTCTGTCACTTCGGTCTATTGTAATTCATGGTTTTGTGACAGAGCCCTGCGTCCTGACACTCCCGTCATGTCCTGTTTTTATGTGAGTGCACGGCTTCGAGTGTGCTCGAGCCGTCTGCTCTCTCATCTGCGTGCCTTGTTTCATGTTGGTGCCTGGTGCTCGGATCCCAGCACTCATGTCTTGAGTTTCGGTTTCGTGTCGGGGTTCGGACACTCGCGCTCCATGCCTCATTGTGTGAGCGTGCGGTCTCGAGTTCGCTCGGTCGCACGCTCTTTTGTCCGCGTGTTTTGTGTTGCACACAGTTCGTGTTTTTATCTGCTGCGTGCATTCATGTTATGTCTCGTGCTGTGTGGCACGCAGCTTGTGTTTTTCATTGGCTCAGTGCTTTCATGTTGTCGTGTCGTGTCGTGTGTGAACAGGAGGCTTATGAGTATTCTCATTAGCTGCATGTTCGTGTCCTGTTTAGCACATGGCTGATTTGTATTGCTGGCCATGTGCTCACACAAGACAAAAACACAAGCGCATGGCTTTTGTCTTAGTTTTCTGTGTACCATGTGCTCTCATGTCAATTGTCTTGACCCCACCCATCTTGTTACCTGATTATTGGTTAATTTGCCCCATCTGTGTTTTACCTACCATTTGCTGCCTTTTATAATCGCCTTGTGTTTGCAGCCCTGTGCCAGTTCGTCGTCGAATGTATCCTGTTCCTGCCTTGCCAAGCCTTGCCAGCTGTCCTGTTTTCCCCCCTACGGGGTAGTTTTAGTTTGTTTGTTTATTTTATTATCAATAAAAGCCCATTCTCCTGCACCACCGAGTCCTCGCCTCATCCCTTCACCCCAACCCTGACACACACAGTCTCTTCCTACCTCCTGTCACTGAACAGGTGTTTTTAGACAACCACGAAGAAGCAATCAGTTTAACGTCTCATCTGAAGGACGGTGTTTTTTTTTTATTTTTATTTTTTTTTACTAGTGACATTCTACTGGCTGCTTCCAGTAGAAACCACAACTTTCCCAGGTGGTTCTCCCATCCAGAAACCTGACCAGGGTAAATGGTTTAATGGGTAAAACAAGGAGGAGCTGTAGGATGATGGTGGAAGCAGCATATGCTAAATGACGTTTTTGTTTTGAAAGAACTTCTGTAATGCAGGGTTTTTTTTTTTTTGTATTCAAGAGGACCTACTGTAAATTCAGCTTTTGTTCTGTGGTGCCACACCTTTTTCTCTATAAACGGAAGTTATGGGAAGCCATAAAACTGGAACTGAGTCACACAAATATACAGACAGACACCTGTCATACTTAACATGCTGTACGTAAGTTAAAAATAAGCAAAATCTTCAGTGAGCACACATCTTTACATGTAATCCAGTCACTAACCTTTAATGTTGAAACGTGGTACTGTCAGTTGTTGTTTTTAACATTAAAAAAAAACATTTGAACAAAGTTTAAGAAGATTAGTTATTCTTTACATATTTAAACACTGAAATATAAGCCTTGGTAACAAGGTAGCCACAAAAGCTGTTGTGGTACCCTTTCAAAAGGTACACTTTTTTTATTTTATTTTTTTTACAGTTTTTGAAAGGGTACCGACCCAGTGAGAGGTTTTTTCTGAGATTATACTGAAAAAAATTTATAAAAAATAAAAAATGAAATTACATGTATATACAGTATATAAGACACGTATGTATATGTTAAATGAAGTATGTAATGAAGTATAAAATGAAGTATATAAGACAGGTATATGAACTAATACTTACTGTGAGGGAGTAAACAAGGGCAGCCGATCCCAGAGGCATACAGCAGCACAGCAGGGTAAAGATAGAGTAGCCCAGGTAATCTGGCTGTGGACTGGTCAGTGGAGTGAACACTTCAGCTGTAGGCTCCATAGTGACCGCATTCTGCACCGGATATGACCCTGGAGTGTACAGGCCAGATGCCACTGGAGCTCCGTATTGCTGGGAACTGCTGGGAAAGTTGTGGGAGGGAGAGAATCCAGCATCGGAGTACTCCGGAGGGTCCTTCTGCAGTAAAAGCAAAGGCTGCCCTGTTTCTGGATTCTGAGTTGAATTCCACTCTGCTGGAGACTTTCTTGAATCCATGTTTCTCTTGATTGCAATTAGCTTTTCTGCAGCTCTGAACAGTGTCTGTCTCTAGTCAGTGAAGATTAATCTGTTGCATTCGTGCTCCTCCTTAAGTGACTGGTAGGTTGGGTTGTTTTGTAAGGGGAGGAGTGACACAATTTTAGCATTGAATTTACTGATTGAATAACTATTCAGCATGACTGCAAGTGCCACCTGGTGAAATCAACATGTAACTTGATAAGCTCTGGAAAATTAAATATCATGACAAATATTATGATTCTTAAGCATGTTTCATACACATCGACTCATTCTTCCATAACACTAAGGTTATCACAAAGCAAGCATGCTGTCATTCAGTGACCTAAAACACTAAAAACAGGTAGCATTATACAATGTTTTTATTTGTAAAATGTCCTCACAAAAAATAAAAACACCACTCTGTTTAGAGAATTCATTGCAAGTATATATTATGTGGTCCTTTACATTACAGTACAAAATTATTCACTATAAAAATATTATGTTGTTACCTTTTGTATAGATGCTATGCAGCTATGTAGGTGTTCAGCTACATCTAATTGTTTTTATAGGCCTATCCTCGAATAGCAGGTTCCTAGGCAAGGATTCAGCGCTTACATGAGAGAGCTTGTGCCAAGGAGAACCCAACCTAGTCCTAGTCACGACGCTAGTCTAGAACACTGCTGCACTCAGACCGCTATATTCCAGAGCAAAGTAAATTAGAGATGCGGCATAATCATCCACGTGGGTGTTTTTTTTTTTTTTTTTACTTTTATTTATTTTTATATCGTGTGAGAAATGTTCAATTTATCATATTTTGCCAACATATATTTACTCTATGCATATTATTCATATTTACTCATATATTTAATATTTTATATTAATAATCATATATTTACTTCAATATATCTTATCCATTGCAAACTGTATGAGCGTTTGAGGCCTATGAGGCCTACTCTGCCTTGCAGGAGAATGTGTTAAGATGACCTGCTTGTTCTTGCTTGCTTAGGGAAAAAAACAGATATCATGAGGATTCTGGGAAGATGCGACGTGAGGAATGAAACCATATATAGCCATATATGGTCATACTGGGTGTTAGTGAAAACATGGGGCAAAAGGGTATAAAAGCAGAGAACCATGTTCACTTATTTTTGTCACACATATTGCAGAGCTCACTGCTGTATTGTCTGACTGTCTTGCAAGAATAAAATCTCAAAAGACTCTCTGACCGTGTTCTTTATTAAAGAGAAAATATCTACAACAATATACAAGAATAACAATGCACATAAAAAAGGGAGAGATATTAATCATATAAAGTACTTCTCAGATTTATGCTACACAGCATATACAGCTATAGTCCTATGCATACATACATCTCAGTGCATAGAAGAAAAGAAAAAACAACATATTTATATACATACAAATGTATATGAACCAACTCCCCAATTAAAGGAACACTCCACTTTTTTTGGAAATAGGCTCATTCTCCAACTCCCTCAGAGTTAATAAGTTGAGTTTTACCGTTTTTGAATCCATTCAGCCGATCTCCGGATCTGGCGATAGCACTTTTAGCATAGCTTAGCATAGATCATTGAATCCTATTAGACCAGTAGCATCGCGTTCAAAAACGATCAAAGAGTTTCGATAGTTTTCCTATTTAAAACTGGACTCTTCTGTAGTTATATCGTGTACTAAGACCGGCGGAAAATGAAAAGTTGCGATTTTCTAGTCCTATTTGGCTAGGAACTATACTCTCATTCCGGTGTAATAATCAAGGAACTTTGCTGCCGTAACATGGCGTAGAGCAGGCGTAGTGATATTACGCAGCGCCTGAAAGTAGTCCCCAGCTAGGTAACTAGTTATAATATAGCTGGGGACTACTTTCAGGCGCTACGTAATATCACTGCGCCTGCCGCGGCCATGTTACGGCAGCAAAGTTCCTTGATTATTACACCGGAATGAGAGTATAGAAATATTGGATCTTCCCTTCCTGGTTTAAATTCCTCATCATGCGTAATCCACCTAAGTATTCCAATCTCTTTCTCCAATTTGAAGTGTTTGACAATAGAATGCCAGATCTTTAATGAAAATGTCACAATTGGGCCCAGTTTGTCTTTACTATGTCCATGAATTTCCCTCTCCCCATAAAAGACTGAACTTGAAGATCCTGTATATTTGTTTCTATGTCTTTCCATTTTGCTATGCAACTAGAAGTACACCAGTAAAAAAATGGGACGTATTTGTGCTGCATAGAAATCATTTTTATGAACTTGAAGAGCCATACCACCTTTTTCTTGAGGTAGTTGGAGTGTTGAATAGCGCACTCGGGGTCTTTTACCACCCCATACATACCTGGATATTAATTTATCCCATTCGCAAAATTGCTTTGGTGGGATTTCCACTGGGAGTGATTGAAACAGATACAGCAAACACGGTAAAATATTCCTTTTTTTTTGTGGAACCAATAATGGTTCTTCTATGGCATCGCTCTGAAGAACCTTTTAAGCACCTTTATTTTTAAGAGTGTAGTTCCTCTTTCCAGGTGAAATCTTTCTGATAGAGACCCATTTACTCTCGCTCTAGCAGTTGTGTTTTGATATACTGACTTTATACACTGGCTAGATTTGTCATTAAAACCCAACTTTTCTAGTGATGAGTAAAGAAACTCCCAGTTGACCCTGTCGAAGGCCTTCTCAGCATCAAGACTGATTAGGGCAACAGGTAGTTTTTTTTTCGATGAGCCCTCTCTATTATATGGAGAGTTCTTCTAATATTTTCATATGTTTGTCAACCTTTAACAAAACCAGTTTGGTCCTCATCTATCAAATCTGGTAAGAACAATTGTATTCTGGATGCTAAAATAGAACTATAAATTTTATAATCTGTATAGGCCTTTATCCCGTCACTCAGATAGGCTAATGTTACTCATTAAAATAAAGGATGACATGATACATGGTATGGAATTCCTTTAAGCTACCAGAGACTCTCCAGTCAGATTAATGAAGAGCACGCAGTTACTGCCAGAGGAATAGGCCTACTCGGACTGATTTTATTTTATTTTTTAATATTATTTTGTTTATTTTTGAGTTATATTTATTGTGATTAACCTCCCGCTATTGTTCACAGTATAATGATATTAAATCTTTGCACGCAATCACGGAGAATAACTCGATTAAGATAATAACTTATTTTTAATTATCATCTATGGGCTGGAAATATTTCTTTATTTGAACAACTTCAATTTGATGCAATTATAGAGGATTGCATCATAAAGTCAGCGCGTGAAAAAATGAGAGCATTGTGTTTAATACAGTACAACAAGTTTACTCTAAACCTTTCTTTTAATCCTCATATACAGCCTTTAGTCATAATTAATGCTTTAAGCTTTGGCTAATTCTGATGCTTATTAATGTGATATGTTGTTTGTACAGTTTTCTCACTGTTCTGTAATGAAATAAGGTGATCAGACTGTGAAGAATTGCCTATACACATACAGTATGCCTCGCACGCTCCTGTTTAAGTCACGAAATACTCATCGGGATATCGTGACAACACGTTCCTTCGTTTCATAATACACAATTAATTGTCGTAAACTGAGATTGGTGTGTTTAGAAGACGTAGGCCTATAAATGCTGAATTCTACATAAATAATCCACAACAATGCCGTGCTATGGGCACAGCCACTGATAGAGGCTGCAGCGGAAGTTCTTTTACGCTACTATTTGAATCTTTCGCTTTTCGAACACGGAAGTGTTATAAAGGCCTATTAAGGAGTGATATAGGTCTATAATTTTGACAGTGACAAAAGTACTCTGAACAATGCCTGAAACTTTGTATTGCAAGCACTTCCTGTGTCTATTTGCCTCTTTATAATAAATCGCATATTGTATTCCTCAGTTGTAAGTTGCTTTGGATAAAAGCGTCTGCTAAATTAATAAATGTAGGCTAAATGTAAATTATTAGCTTTTCATTGAACTCAAAAACCCCCTGCAGTTCCTTCACAAACCCAGTTAGGGAAACAATGAAGTTTAATGTATAGGCTACTTCATGATGTTAATAACAAATGGAATATACTTACTCTTTGTATTTTTATATCAATATGGTAGCCTACAGGATTATGCTATTTAAATCAATGTGGAAAATGAGATAGGTCAAAACTAATCTAAAAGTAGTCTGATTACATTACCTATAATGTGTAGCTGAAATGGATTACGTTACTAAGTACAATTTTTGTTATGTAATTTGGATTCAGTAATGGATCACAATTTGTAAGTAGGTAATCTACACAATTTATCTGCGCAACGACGCCTGTCTGTCACAGCGATACACATTAAGCTTCCTTGTGTAAATATGTTAGTTACAAAAGGAGAGAAAATGATGTCAAAAATAAATTGCATTAAATCACTAAAATTTACTAAAGACCTAATTGGGTAGGTTTTCTTTCTTTTTACAATTTTTTACCTATGTTTGCACATCAACTGGAAACATATACCTTGAATCAGTCAATGAACTTAAAACTTAAAAACTTTTTAATTATATTCCAGCAGAATTTCTTATTTTAATTAATTTAATGTACTAAAATAACTAAAACTAAAATTTAATTAAGCAGGAATAAAAGCCCATGGGTTTAAAAAGGTAAGAAGAAGAAGAAGAAGATGTTGATGAAGAATTAGAATATAAAACCATCTAAACTAAAAATGTGAGAAATGAAATGTAAGTGTATCATGGAAAAAACAGACAATGGCAAAAGTTAAAATATGTTGTTATTGATTATTCCAAATTTTATGTAATATAAAGACAAGCAGAAAAACAAACAAATACATTGATGCTACATTACCTTGATGCTACATTGCCTTAACAGTTAAAGCTTTCATTTTTATAAAACATAAAAGAATTAAAAAGCATGCGTTAATTATGTATAAACAATGATATGGTGAGGAGTCAGTGACATTAAACATGCTGAATCATTCCTCACTGGTCCTCCAGACGGAGCTCCTCGTACAGTAAAAAGTCTAAAAGCTATCATACAAAAAATAACTTGAGCAACACTAACATTTAAAAGCAGAACCACAAATGTGCTTGTATTTGAAATAAGGTGTTCCTGTTTGCAAAATCCTGACTATCTTCAACTTTCTGTTGCCCTGTATGAAATTGCTTACAATTATGGTCTAATGCTGTGAATGCGTACAGCTAAAATAGCAGCAAAAATGATGTAGACTACCAAAATCAAAAAGAAGATTAGGCCAACAGCAACACTGACATGGTTGATAATGCGTGCCATTCTGGAGTTTCTGCTGGCTATTTGCCGGTGTCCAAACATGTTAGCATCTCGAGTCTGTAAAACAAAAAAATATTACATGTTACCTATAGCACCTTTCTTAAATAACATGCACAAAAATTTAATTTAAGGGATTCACAGGTCAGGATATAAAATCACTAAAAAAACATAACACAAAAAAAACATTCAAAACAGCCTTTAAAGATAGGTTTGATTTTCTCATCTATCTTTAAAGGCTGTTTTGAATGTTTTTTTTTTTCTTACACACTAAACCAGGAAGCTCCACTTCCTTGTTTATACTCTGAAGGCTGTTACAGAGGTTTTCCTTATTAAATTTAGCTATTTAATTATTTATTATTAACTTTTTAAATCAGTTTCAAAATCATTCTAGTCATACAATGACTTATAATAAAGCAAATGACTTGCCTACAAGCATCTGTTCTGTGTCATCAGTTTAAATTTATTAGAACTGTATTATCCAAGCAGTAACAGTCAACTGAAAACATGTTTTATGCAAACACTTTTTAATAGATGTAAGTATTTAAAGGTTAAATCCCATTTCAGCGAATGGAAGAATGAACGGAAGATATTTGCGACAACTTTTCATCAGGGGTGACCAGGGCACAAACTAATTCAATTTTTGTTCTGTGGTGCCACACCTCTTTCTCTATAAACAAAAGTTACGGGAAGCCACAAAACTGGTTTTCTGAGTTGTACAAATATTTAGAGAGACAGCCGACATACTTTACATGCTGTAAATAATCTGAGTGAAGAATAAGCAAAATCTTGAATGAGCACGCATCTTTAGATGTAACCCAGTCAGCATGAGACTAACCTTTAATGTTGAAATCTGGTTGAAATACTGTCAGTTGTTATTTTTTTAACATTAAAAAACACTGAAACAATGTTTATTGTAAATGCATGAAGAAAGGCTAAAAAATATAAATTACAATCAAAATATCAACATCAATCCATGATGTTCAATCCCCAGTAAATAAACGATCCTGACTGGGTGTGCAAAGCTTGTTGTGTCATAACCAAAAAGACTCGAGGGTGTAATTGCTGCCAAAGGTGCTTCAACTAAGGGTCTGAATATGCATTTCATTTTTTTTTTTCTTTTTAATAAATTTACAGACATTTCTAAAATTCTGTTTTCACTTTGTCATTATGAGGTACAGAGTGTAGATTAATAGAAAAAATGAATTTAAACAGTTGTAGTATCAGACTGCAACATAACAAAATTGAAAAAAGTGAAGGGGGTCTGAATACTTTCTGAATGCACTTTAAATATACTGTAAGACAGATATGTACAGTATATTTAAAGTACATACATAAGACAGGTACAGACAGAACTAATACTTACTGTGAGAGAGTAAACAAGGGCAGCCGATCCCAGAGGCATACAGCAGCACAGCAGGGTAAAGATAGAGTAGCCCAGGTAATCTGGCAGTGGACTGGTCAGTGGAGTGAACACTTCAGCTGTAGGCTCCATAGTGACCACATTCTGCACCGGATATGACCCTGGAGTGTACAGGCCAGATGCCACTGGAGCTCCGTATTGCTGGGAACTGCTGGGAAAGTTGTGGGAGGGAGAGAATCCAGCATCGGAGTACTCCGGAGGGTCCTTCTGCAGTAAAAGCAAAGGCTGCCCTGTTTCTGGATTCTGAGTTGAATTCCACTCTGCTGGAGACTTTCTTGAATCCATGTTTCTCTTGATTGCAATTAGCTTTTCTGCAGCTCTGAACAGTGTCTGTCTCTAGTCAGTGAAGATTAATCTGTTGCATTCGTGCTCCTCCTTAAGTGACTGGTAGGTTGGGTTGTTTTGTAAGGGGAGGAGTGACAATTTTTAGCATAGACTGAATTTACTGTAAATTATTCAGCTCAACTGCAAGTGCCACCTGGTGGAATCAACATGTAACTTGATAAGCTCTGGAAAATTAAATATCATGACAAAAATTAGGATGTTTTCATAATTCCTAAGCATGTTTCACACATCGACTCATTTTTCCATAACACTAAGGTTGTCACCCTGCAAGTATGCTGTCATTCAGTGACCTAATTATTTTTATTTGTAAAATGTCCTCAGGAAATAACAATGACACCACTCTGTTTAGAGAATTCATTGCAAGTATATATTATGTGGTCCAAGTTTACATTGCAGTACAAAATAAGTATGTGTAGGCCACACAGAAAGATAGGGGTATTGTTTCTGTACCTAAAGGTAAATTTGCTACCAAAGTACCCTGTAAGGTACAGGAAACGGTCCTTAAGGTGAAAACTATGGACCTTTATTTTAATTTAAAGGTACAAAATCAGTTCTGACAGCAAAGGGTACATACTGTAATTGTACTTTTAACAAGCTGAAGGTATGTTAGATTACATCACACTCTCTGCCAAATAGTTCTCTGAGTTTGTCTGTTCTCTCTTTCTCCACCCTTCTCTTTTCCCCCTCCCCATATCTCGTTTTTATCTGCTTGTTCAAGGTTTTATCTACCCCATCTACCCCACACCCTTAATCCTACCCATTGCGTATCATATGCACACTTTCTGCTTATAAATAGTCACTTTCTGTGTAGAAATAGTATACGTCAAATGGAAATGCTATTGATACACACATTCATGAGATCAGGTTTACCCCCTCACAATGTATCTAATCTGTTGATGTAATAATAAACGTTGAAGAAGTTCGTGGACAGAGATTTGACTCCATGTTTATTACTCTTCCCATGAGCCCATGCATTCCTGAATGGAACAGGGACTGAGAATATTCTGATGGCACTGAAAAATAAAGAGTTATATTTCTTAACAATTTGGGACTTGTCTTTCCGGGAATTTCTACAGACAGGTATTATTATTATTATTTTTTTTTTACTTTATTTTTATTATGAACTTCAACACAACAACAACAAATAAACAACAATCCTTCATGGGTACATACATAAATATTTTTTCCACAAAGTATAATATAAAAAGTAAAAGAAATTTTGGTCTGGTCAACTGGTTATGATATAAGCAAATATTTGTAAGCATATATACATAATATTTGTGGTCATACATTCATAAACATAATACTCATTTCCGTTCCGTGCATACATTTACTTTGCTGAACATATTCCACTTTGGCATTTATCTGTCTTCTCTCTGTTTTGATATGGAGATTGTCCATTTTCCCAAGTGTTTCTTAAAAGTCTCTTCTTGAAGTCTTAACCTGAATGTCAGTCTTTCCATCTTGTAAATTTCTGTAACTATTTGTTCCCACTGAGTTCTTGTTGGGGGAGGCTGCTGGAGCCATAGACGAGTAATCGCTTTTTTTGCTGCTGCTAGTACAATCCTGAGTAAATATTTATTCCTATTATTTACTGAATCTGGTATATTGCCAAGAAATAAAATATAAGCTGTTTTTTCTATCTCAATTTCCAAGATTTTCTCTATGCTAGAATGTATTTCTGACCAAAACAGATTTAAGACTGGACAAGACCAGAAAACATGTACATGATCAGCCAATGATGTCCCACATTGCCTCCAGCAGGAGCTCTGATTTGTCATTCCTTTTTTTTTTCTTTTGCTTTCACTTTGGGCTTAATAAAGAAACGGATTGTATTTTTCCAACAAAATTCCCTTAAAGCCCTGGAATGACTAGTCACACACTGTGGATGCCATAAATTCAGCCATTCTTCAGCTGGGATACAAATCTGCATTTCCTTTTCCCACTTTTCTTTGATATACTCTGTTCAATGACCTTTAATATCTTGAATGCAGGTATATAAACCAGATATTAATTGTTTTTCACCAGTATTTGTATTATACACTTTAATAAACATATTTATCAAAGGGGAATAATCATTTGTTACTCTTCTGATTTTCATATCATAATAGTGTCTAACTTGTAAAAACCTATAAAAATCCTGTTTCTCCAGACCAAATTTGATCATTAAATTCTGAAAATCCTGAATTTCCCCCTTTGACATAATACAGCAGTAAGCTGTTATTCCTTTTTGTGCCCAACTTAGAAACCTTTTATCCATTTGAGCGGGATATAACTGAGAATCATAACCAATCCAACTTAATATTCTCATCTGATACTCTAGTTTGAACTTTCTCATCAATTTATACCATAATTCTAAACCAAATTTTGTCCACTGAGTTATGTTTTCAGATATCTCCTTAAATTTATTGTTATCACCTAAAAGTGACTGAACTGGAATTGGGCTTTGCAAGATTTCCAATTGTTTCCAATTGGCAGTATAGGTTGAATCACAGCAACACAGCAAATTTCTCAGTTGGGCAGCAATATAATAGTCTTGCAGGCATGGTAGGGATCGTCCTCCTTTTTCTTTTGCTAATTGTAGAGTTTTAAATTTAATCTGTGGTTTTTTACTATTCCAAATAAATCTAGAAATTATTCTGTCCCAATCGTTAAATTGTTTCTGGGGAATTTCAATTGGTAAAACCTGGAATAAATACAATAGACGAGGGACTATATTCATTTTAACTGATTCTATTCTATTGCTCATATCCAATGGGAGTGTAAGGATGAAAAAACCTGAGATACTTTGATCTCCTGAGAAACAGACAATATAAACATGTACGGGCATCTTCGAGACACCCCACAGAGTGGAGGTGCAGGAAACTTCCTTCCCTTCTGTTCATTTGTTTCTTCTTAAATCCCTTCATCCATCCTTCCTTCTACTCAGTCTGCTCAAAATGGTCAATAGTAGATTGTAATGTTCTACATGAATGCAAGTCATAGTTACAGTCATGTTTGGTATCATTTGAATTGTCTCAGGGCGTCTGGTACATTGGGCTCATTCTTACAAGAAGTAAACAAAAAGGTAATACAGATCCTAAGAGTTTAGAGATATTTTGCACACTGTAGAGGGCGGGTCAGTTTCCAGTGGTTTCTATGCAAAATTACCTTTTGTCCCAAAAGGTGATAACTCTGCTTGATCAATGCAAATTCCAATCGTTAGCCCCTGTCTCCATCTCGGGGGATGTTGGTCTTGGTCTGGGGTACTTAAGGAAGTGTTGCAAAAGGTTCGGGGCGTTTTCTGTAGCCAGAAGCTCGTAGTGTGGTGTGTCTCTAGACTTCACACTATGTATTTCTATAAAGTCAGGTATGCATCTTTTACTCGTAGATTTATCTTTGAGAATTCGTTGTTTTGTATTGATATGATTTGATATCCCTGAATTGGCTATGTAATTGACATAATACATATTTACCTGACGGATAATAAATTGTTACATTTGATCTTATTCTGTTTTACTCTTTACTCTTATTCTGCTTTACTCTACGTTGTATCCTTGTTAGCGACATGAGCACCGGAATGAACGAGTAAATATAAAGTAAAGAGTCACTAGAATAATCAAATATCAAAAGAATACCAATTAGAAATAGACAAACAACCAATTTGGATTCCAACCTAAATTCGAGGTTATAATAAAATGGAGTCAGATTAGTTAATAAAAATGGAGTCAGATTTGAAGTTAACCTAGATTTAATAACTTTGCGCGCTGAAAAGACCGAACACACAGGAAACCTTCACTCACGATTGGATACCGTCCTTGGACCAAATTCGTGGGCCTTACAGGAGTAATGTCCATCTATTCACATCTGTTTCTATTGTTTTATTAATGGGGACATAATTGTATTTATATATTAAAGTGGGGTCCCTTGGTATATTTAGGGGGGGAATTAAATGTCAAAATTTGTATTTTGTTAACATTCAGTGAATAGCCAGAAAGGCTCCCAAATGCCTTGAGGGAGGACCACAGAATAGGTATAGTATTTTCAGGGTTGCTCAAATAAATAAATAAGGATGTCATCAGCATAAAGACTTATCTTCTCTTCTTTACCTTCAATATTTATGCCCTGTATGTCCATATTTTCTCTGATTAATTGGGCCAGAGGTTCAATAAATAGAGCAATTTGGGATGGGGAAAGTGGACATCCCTGTCGAGTTCCTCTCTCCAATGTAATTCTCTGAGATAAATGACCATTTATTTTTAATATGGCAGTAGGAGCCGAATATAATGTTTTAATAGAATTAATGAATTTCTTCTCAAAACCGAACCTGTGTAGCACTTGATATATAGCCAGCTCACAGAGTCGAAGGCCTTCTCTGCGTCTAGACTAAGAAAGACTGCACTAATTTTGTTTTTAGTTATACGACTCATTATCTGATGTGTACGTCTAATGTCATCATGGGTTTGTCTGTTTCGAATAAACCAGGTCTGATCATGATCTATTAAATCTGGTAGAATGGTTTCTAATCTTTTTGTTAGAATTGAAGTATACAGTTTATAATCTACATTAAGAACTGAAATGGGCTTTTATGAGCTGCATTCTTTACTGTCCTTTCCTTGTTTATGTATCACCGATATGATTGCCTCTTTCCAAGACTGTGGAAGCTCTCCCTCTTTAAGTGTATGGTTAAACGATCTGAGAAGTAAGGGTGTTAATTCGGAGCGAAATATTTTGTACCATTCAGATGGATATCCATCCGTTCCAGGAGACTTATTTGTCTTTAAGCTATTTATTGCCTTATCTAGTTCTTCTTGCGTTAGTTCAGCTGTTAATATTTTGTTTTGTTCTGAGCCAATTGACAGTAAGTCCAATGAATCAAGAAAATTTTAGATCATTTGCATGTTTGTTTGAGATGGCTGAGAATAAAGAGTTCTATAGAAATGTTCAAAAGAATTTTGAATATCCTTTATACAATTACTTATTTTCCCTGTAACTGGGTTTTTAATATTCTTTATGTTTTTTGCTTGCAAAGACGCTTCATGGCTCTGGGTCCAGTTTCATAGAATCTCTGTCTCTCCCTGTTTTTCTACATCATCTTCACATATTTGATTGATTTCTTCTTTCACCACCTTTATTTGATTCAGCAGATTTGAGTTGTTATTCTGTCTATGTTCATCTTCTAAATTTTTTATTTTTTCTTGTAGTTCCTGAAGCTTCTTCTGTTTGGCCTTTTTCCGCAAGGAAGTCAAGAGAATAATTTTTCCCCGTACAACCGCCTTAAAGGCATCCCATAACACTTGAGGTGAAACCTCTCCATTATCATTGTCCTGTAGGTAGTGCTCAAATTCAATTTTCAGTTCCTCCCGTACTGTTAAATCATTTAATATTCCTGTGTTTAAACGCCAGATTCTATTTTTTGGAATATTATCCAATTGTAATTTAAGATTTAACACCAGCATGATCTGATATATATCTCTCACACCAATATTACAATTTTTAACAAAATGAAGGTCTGATTTAAATGTGAAAAAATAGTCTATCCTGGAATAAACTAAGTGAGGGGTCGAATAGTATGTATACTGTTAACCTTTAGGGTTTAACTCCCTCCACACGTCAATTAAGCCTAACTCTTTTATTAATTTCCGCACCAATGAAGCCTGTGAGGTTATTTTCTTCATTCTTTTTGTGCTAGACATGTCCAGTTTAGGTTGAAGATGGATATTGAAGTCTCCTCCACAAATCAAATTACCATTTGTTTCTGAGGCTATCAACTGGAATATTTTCTTAAAGAATAATTTCCCACTGCCAGGTTTGTGAATTAGGTATCAAAATAGCCACTTCTCGTTTTCTACTGGACCTATGTGATGAAAAGTAACAGTTTTTAAAACCCTTTTTTTTATTTTTCATGCTCTGAATTCGGCAAATGTGTTTCTTGCCAAAATATGATGTTCGTTTTCTCTCTCTTAATCTTTGCTATGGCCTTGCTTCTTTTAACCACGTTATGCAGTCCGTTGACGTTGAGAGTCATTATCTTATACTCCTGGTATGTCTCAAACATAGTTTTATATATTGACAGAATGTACCCATGAAAGTCAGAACAATGCGATTTAGAACCAAAACAACTTCTAAACTATTTATGACGAACAACAGAATCATTCCGAACAAGGATTTCCACTGTAAGGGTTATATAATTATAACCCTCTCAATAGAGGGTAAATCCTCACTTTTAGTGAGGGCCTCTCAAATCGTGATATATATATTGCACCAATTGTGCAAGTTCTCCCACTTAAGATGAGAGAGGCCTGTAATTTTCATCATAGGTATACCTCAACTATGAGAGACAAAATGAGAAAAAAAAAGATCCAGAAAATCACATTGTAGGATTTTTAAAGAATTTTTGCAAATTATGGTGGAAAATAAGTATTTGGTCAATAACAAAATTTCATCTCAATACTTTGTTATATACCCTTTGTTGGCAATGACAGAGGTCAAACGTTTTCTGAGTCTTCACACAAGGTTTTCACACACTGTTGCTGGTATTTTGGCCCATTCCTCCATGCAGATCTCCTCTAGAGCAGTAATGTTTTGGAGCTGTTGCTGGGCAACATGGGCAACATGGACTCCAAAGATTTTCGATGGGGTTGAGATCTGGAGACTGGCTAGGCCACTCCAGGACCTCGAAATGCTTCTTACGAAGCCACTCCTTCGTTGCCCGGGCGGTGTGTTTGGGATCATTGTCATGCTGAAAGACCCAGCCACGTTTCATCTTCAATGCCCTTGCTGATGGAAGGAGGTTTTCACTCAAAATCTCACGATACATGGCCCCATTCATTCTTTCGTTTACACAGATCAGTCGTCCTGGTCCCTTTGCAGACAAACAGCCCCAAAACATGATGTTTCCACCCCCATGCTTCACAGTAGGTATGGTGTTCTTTGGATGCAACTCAGCATTCTTTGAGTTTTTACCAAAAAGTTCTATTTTGGTTTCATCTGACATTCTCCCAATCCTCTTCTGGATCATCCAAATGCTCTCTAGCAAACTTCAGACGGGCCGGACATGTACTGGCTTCAGCAGGGGGACACGTCTGGCACTGCAGGATTTGAGTCCCTGGCGGCGCAATGTGTTACTGATGGTAGCCTTTGTTACTTTGGTCCCAACTCTCTGCAGGTCATTCACTAGGTCCCCCCGTGTGGTTCTGGGATTTTTGCTCACAGTTCTTGTGATCATTTTGACCCCACGGGGTGAGATCTTGTGTGAAGCCCCAGATCGAGGGAGATTATCAGTGGTCTTGTATGTCTTCCATTTTTTAATAATTGCTCCCACAGTTCATTTCTTCACACCAAGCTGCTTACCTATTGCAGATTCAGTCTTCCCAGCCTGGTGCAGGTCTACAATTTTGTTTCTGGTGTCCTTTGACAGCTCTTTGGTCTTGGCCATGGTGGAGTTTGGAGTTGGACTATTTGAGGTTGTGGACAGGTGTCTTTTATACTGATAACGAGTTCAAACAGATGCCATCAATACAGGTAACGAGTGGAGGACAGAGGAGCCTCTTAAAGAAGAAGTTACAGGTCTGTGAGAGCCAAAAATCTTGCTTGTTTGTAGGTGACCAAATACTTATTTTACGGAGGAATTTACCAATTAATTCTTTAAAAATCCTACAATGTGATTTTCTGGATTTTTTTTCTCATTTTGTCTCTCATAGTTGAGGTATACCTATGCCAAAAATTACAGGCCTCTCTCATATTTTTAAGTGGGAGAACTTGCACAATTGGTGGCTGACTAAATATTTTTTTGCCCCACTATATATATATATATATAAAAAAAGGTAGACAATCACGAGAAAGTTCCAAATCATTTGGTCCCCTTGCGTCCATCTATATGACCTTATACAGTAAGCGGAGGAATAACCCATGACGAGGTTAAGGGTGGATAATCAGAAGTGGCAATTTAAGAAAAGAATGGAAAGGGGATTATCTAAAATACTTGACTTTAAATAATAAAGTGACCATATTAACAGTCAGTCTTTCAGCCGTTTTGCTGCCAGAAGTTGCAAAGATATTTACTTCTCTATTAGTCCTCAATTCACGAAGGTACAATGTCATTCTTCGGGCCGGGAATGTGCTGATAGCCCCTCAGTTTTTCTTGTATTTGTGTCCGACAGTTCTGCTGGCGTTTACTCCTAGCTGACGTTTCTTTTTCCCATCGCAGACTCTGCCACAGCAGGCGGTTGAGTTGTCCAGTTTGCTCAGTAAGATCAAGTGCGATTCCTTTCTTCCTCAGGTCTCTGGACGCCTCTGTCGTGCTGTTGTAAACCTTGATCCCTCTGTCGAGAAATACTTTCAGCTTCGCTGGGTATGGTGTTTAGAATCGTATTTGTTTGGTCTTGAGAACTCTCTTTATTTCCGTGTATTCCCTTCGGCGCTGAAGAATATCTGTCACGTAGTCATGGTTAAAGAAAATTCTCCGGCCCTGGTAGCGTAACTCTTTCTTGTTGAGCTCTCTGTATCTGTAGGTCAATGTCCTGTAGAGAGCTTAGTTCTGACTTAATAAATTCGGCAACAAATTCCATCACGTTTCTTCCCTCGCATCCTTCTGGCATCCCATAGATACGTAAATTATTCTGTCGGGAGCAGCCTTCCAAGTCAGATACCTTAGCTTGCAAGTTCTCTTGTACTTTCAAAGTGTTACTGACCGCATCCCTAACATCCATGCCCCACTCTTCTAGATTCCATTTCATCCACTCTTTCGGATGTTGATTGCTGGGTTTTCGTCACTTCATTCAGCTTTCGATTTATTTCTTCTTTAAACCCTGTCAGGTCGTTTCTGATGTCTTCCCTTATTTTCTGATGAAAGACAGTCATGTCATCTTTGAGATCAGAACGTAGTGCAGAAATCTGACTGTGAATTGCCGATATACTCTCTTGGATCACCGTGTTAATGTCCACAGAGGGCAAAGGCGTTTTAGCATCGCCATCTTGATCCCCCTTATTTTTCTGCCCTCGTCGTTCACCGTCTTCATCAGCTTTACTGTCCTTTTCAGGTTTCATATTCGACTTTCCCCGCGTTTTCTTATATTTGTCCCCCTCTGCCATATTGTTTATAAAGATTTTCCCGTATCTGAACTCTTTGAATTAAGGGAGAATAGTTATCGACTGGGGAGCGTTTCTCTTAAGCTGCCATCTTCCACGCGACTCAACCAGAAAATCCGAGAAATAATCTTTAAATAATTGTTCTTACTGTCCACTAAGAATTCGATCGCATTTTCGTGCCATGAATTTTGACAGAATGGGTTTTCCTCGTATTGTTATAAACAATACAGGAAGAACAGTATCAGATCGCGACCAAATCTTAATCTGTTTACCTCACAATTTATATGCGGAAAGGAGAATAGATGATTTACCTAAGGCCTTTTCATTACCCATTCTTAAAAGGGAATGGATGATTTGTGAAAAGCTATCTTTGTTTCTTATTCTCACATAAAGATCAGGATATTCTCAGTCCTTACAAGATTGAATTATTTTATAATGAGATGAAAGAATTGGTATTGTGAAGTCCTTCACAAAAGTAAAAACAAATAAACTGATAAATAGCAATTCTTTTAATTGTCTATGTCAGTTGATCTGGACAGGATGGATGAAACAGCGGAGTAGTATATTTCAGCAAACTTTTTTATTACAAATTCAACTAATGGCTATTTGAGAGACTGTAGTTTGTGTTAACTAAAATAACTTGTACATCGTGATGAATGAGAACAAGACTGAGTGACTATTTAAACGGAAGTTTTGAGCTGCTTATAATAAGAAAAGAAGAACATTATTTTTGTTCTTGACTGTGGTTATCTAATTTTATGCACTATAACTAGATTCAAGTCTGTTATAATACAATACGTCATGTTGATGTGTTTATGAGGATTATAGAATTATGATATGCTCACATTAGACAGAATAGGTTATTGCTCTCTTCTGCATTCGACAAAGAAGAAATTGCTTGCTCCTTTTCTGCAAAGACGACCTTGCTTTTTTTAAATTAAATAAGGAACTGCTATTGTCAACTGGACGAGATTCCTTAGATTTTGGACAGTTGCACGAGATGACTGAAAATAGCACATATTGCTTATATGCAGTTGTGGTCAGAATTTGCACTGGAATTTACACACCATGCGGTTCTCTTCATGGATGAACCCAAATGGCTTTTGGGATGACTGCCAATACAAATGAGGGTGACTAGATGATTCAATGAGAAGAAAGAGACATTATGGCTGTAAACAGAAGAAAAACAATGGACGTGCAGCTCCACCCCTTGTAAGAGACACCCGACACTTCTGGGGCATAGAGAAAGACTGAGCAACAATGCACAAATGAAAAAAAAAATCTCCCATGAGAGGCAGAGAGGGGGATAACTGCATCATGAATCAAAACTCCTATGCCCCACCTGATCCTCATCAATGAGTGACAGACTGGAAGACACAGAGGAGAGAGAGACACTAAAACGGGCAGTACATCATAAAAGACTTTCACCTCTTTCCTTGTGTGCAGGTACTGCATAATTAATGATCACTACAGAGACCACCTCAAATCTTGATCTGACATATTCATTTGCATCTTGATAATTCTCTGGTCTCATAGCAGTTTATAACAACACACTGCTTTTAACACACACCAGTCCCACCTAAAAGAAGTTAAGCGTTTGCTTGATTCCTCAAATCAGCTAAATCTCGGACTGGATTTAGTATAGAGAGGAGTTGCTGTGAAATATAGAGAGAGTTTAGACTCTGATTTAAAAACAGAGCTTCTTGTAAAAGTTCTTTAAAAAAAGGGGAATAGAGGCGCACAGTGTCCAAGAACAAAATATAGATGGTAAAAGCAATGATACTAGTTACTCCATCTTGGTTAATAGATATTTCATAGGACTAAGTTTAAGTAATGATTCTAAAATTCCAAATTCATGAAGTTATAAATGGATTCAATCATTTCCAAGGATTGTGATTATATGATAAATATGCATCATGAAATCAACGCGACATGGCGCTAAAACATAAAACTGCTTACCTTAATCTCTTATCCGTTCCTCTTTCACTTTGTTTTAGTACACATAAAAACTTCAGCTGCTAAAGTGTGATTCATCATGCTCATTTTGTTTGCCGCTAGCACATGCTTACACTGAACAAAATTATAAACGCAACACTTTCTAAAGATCTAAGACTTTTTCTATGTACACAAAAGGCCTATTTCTCTCAAATATTGTTCACAAATCTGTGTTAGTGAGCACATCTCCTTTGCCGAGATAATCCATCCACCTCAGAGGTGTGGCAAATCAAGATGCTGATTAGACAGCATGATTATTGCACAGGTGTGCCTTAGCCTGGCCACAATAAAAGACCACTCTAAAATGTGCAGTTTTGCTGTATTGGGGGTGTCCAGTATTGGGGGTGTCCGGGAGGGGAGGGGAGGGGAGGGGAGGGGAGGGGAGGGGGGGGGGGAAACCAGTCTGCCATCTGCCATCTGCCATCTGCCATCTGCCATCTGCCATCTGCCCTGTACAGTGAAAACTGGGATTCATCCGTGAAGAGAACACCTCTCCAAAGTGCCAGACGCCATCGAATGTGAGCATTTGCCCACTCAAGTCGGTTACGACAACGAACTGCAGTCAGGTCGAGACCCCGATGAGGAAGACGAGCATGCAGATGAGCTTCCCTGAGACGGTTTCTGACAGTTTGTGCAGAAATTCTTTGGTTATCCAAACCGATTGTTGCAGCAGCTGTCCGGGTGGCTGGTCTCAGATGATCTTGGAGGTGAAGATGTTGGATGCTGGGCTGGTGTGGTGACATTGTGGTCTGCGGTTGTGAGGCCGGTTGGATGTACTGCCAAATTCTCTGAAACACCTTTGGAGACGACTTATGGTAGAGAAATGAACATTAAATTCACGGGCAACAGCTCTGATGGACGTTCCTGCAGTCAGCATGCCAATTGCACGCTCCCTCAAAACTTGTGACATCTGTGGCATTATGCTGTGTGATAAAACTGCACATTTTAGAGTGGTCTTTTATTGAGGCCAGCCTAAGGCACACCTGTGGTGGATGGATTATCTCTGCAAAGTGCGTCAGTGATAATATTAAAGTGCGTCAGCCTACGAGACAATATGTGTCATCATTGTACAGTCTACTACATGCAAGTCGTACCCAAATTTATTAGCTCCATGTCGCACAGTGTGGTTTGCAGTGATCTTATAGGATTGCTAAAATTGTGCAGTGTGTCTCGGTGTTACGGGGTGAACGAGATGTGCAGATCCATTCGCAAGCTTTATTCCAAGACGTAGTCACAAAAGGCAAGGGTCAAACAATGGCAAACAGGTACATCACAGGCAAGTAATCCTAGGCCTAGCGAGGTCTACAATTGGCGAACAATATCCAAAGAGCTAGACAAGAGGGATGGTCCAATAACAAGAGCAATAGTCCAGGCGAGGTATAAACAGAGTCCGGAACAGCAGGCAAAGGGTTAATCCAAGATACACAGGCAGAAGATAAAGAAACTAATGACTCGGGCACTAGACTAGACTAGGAAAACACAGAAGGGGGAGAGCGATATACACTAAACAGTACTCAGAGATCTGAATGAGCAAGTCCATGGCTTAAATAGCATGTCTGATGGAAATCAGTTGTGTAATCAGTGCATTCTGCTGTGTGTGTCATCAGTGCAATCAGCTGTGTGTGTGTCATCAGTGCAATGGATGATGGGAACTGTAGTCCGTGTGAAGTGCAACAGTTAGTGTAGTGCAAGAGTCCATGTGGTGAGCGGGTGATCTCTGGTGGTGTGTGAACAGAAGTTCATAGACCGGATTCGTGACACTCGGCTTCAGATATCCAGTGTAGATGATCCTGACGATCATGATAAATACTATGACAACAAAAGGAGGAAGCCTGACAGAAGCTGGTCTGAGCTTACAAGATCTCAACGTACTTCATGCAAACACACATGTCTGAAACATCAAACCTCTAATCTCAAACCACAAAAGAAGCAAGAGATATAAAAGGCATTGGTAACAAAGCTATGACTACCTAACAAAATGTCCACCATTTCCATTAAGAAGAACACGAAGAATTCTGTAAAGTCTTTCTCACTAAGATTTTTTTTAAGTCATATTTTATGGAATCAGAAACTGTTTAAAGGGTCACTTACACTATAATGAGAAATTAATTGTTCCACAGAAAGTCACAAAAGCATGAGCTAAGCGGATAACGTCAATGTAGAAGCACAGATAGCCTACAGGAAATGACCATGCTCACTTAGAGATGCAGTAATTCCATTAATAATTAACATTTGGTACATATTTAATTCTCACTTTACCAGGGGTTAAATTAGGCCGGTGACAGGAAAATCTGACCTACTACTCAGGGGTGCATTTCTCCAAAGCATTGTTAGCTAACTTCAACTTCAACTTTATTTATAAAGCACTTTCAGGACCACAATGTGGAGACCAAAGTGCTGTACAGGAAGACTAAATAAAAATATAAGAATAAAAAAAAGCATAAAACATCATAAACATATACCATAACAACAACAAAGAACAAATTACAAAACATTTGTAAATGCTAACGCAAACAAATGAGTTTTAAGCACACTCTGAAATACAGGAAGTGTAGGAGAAGATTTTACAGACAGAAGAAGATCATTCCAAAGCCTTGCACCAGCAACAGAAAAGGCCCGATCACCTTTGCATTTTAAACGAGATCGAGGGACCATCAGATGCAATTGATCATTAGAACGCAAAGACCTATAGGATTGATGAAAATGGATTAAATCAGAAATATACTCTGGTGCTAAACCATGCAAAGCTTTAAAATCATATAATAGCACTTTATAATGAATCCTGTATCGTACAGGAAGCCAGTGTAATTTGATAAGCACGGGAGTACTATGCTCTCACTTCTTGGTTCCCGTTAAAAGCCTAGCCGCAGAATTCTGAACAAGCTGCAGGCGAGAGAGAGGCCTGACTCACACCCAGATACAATGCATTACAACAATCCAAACGAGATAACACAAAAGCATGCACAACTTTCTCCAAATCCTCAAAAGAAAGGATAGAGAACTTAGATATATAGATCTAAGATGGAAAAAACTATTTTTAACTACAGCATTAATTTGACGATCAAATTTGAGCTCAGAGTCAAAAATGACACCAAGGTTTTTCACTCTAGAAAGATTTTTCCCAGGAGTAACCCCAGGCAGTGAGTGACATCATCCACACATCCCTTTTTACCAAATAAAATAAACTCAGACTTGTTCTCATTCAGTTGGAGAAAATTGTTAGCTAACCAACACTTAACCTCACCCAAACAATCATACATAGATTGAATGGATAAATTATCCTTGCGTTTCAATGGCAAATAAATTTGCGAGTCATCAGCATACAAATGATAATGAATGCCATGTTTTTCAAAAATTGTTCCTAGAGGGAGCATATAAAGGGAGAACAAAACCGGTCCCAGGATTAAACCCTGAGGAACCCCACACATGAGAGGGGCAACAGATGAAGAGTAATTCCCTAGACTGACTGAAAAAGTCCTATCTTTTAAATATGAGGAAAACCATTCTAAGGCTAAACCCTGAATTCCAACATGGTCTCTAAGGTGATCAATGAGTATATTATGGTCAGCTGTGTCAAATGCTGCAGTAAAATCTAAAAGTAACAGAACAACACAACTTCCAGAATCAGCACCACATAGAATATCATTAGTAACCCTCAAAAGAGCTGATTCTGTACTATGGCCAGCTCTAAACCCTGACTGAAATCTATCCGAAACTTTGTTCTTCACCAAAAAATCATCAGGCCTCTTTTTTCTCGCCTACAGCTTGTTCAGAATTCTGCGGCTAGGCTTTTAACGGGAACCAAGAAGTGAGAGCATAGTACTCCTGTGCTTATCAAATCATTAGTAACAGAACAAATCTGGGATCTAATTCCAGAAGTCTTATCAATGAAAAAATGTAAAAATTTGTCACATGTGTCAACAGAATGAGGGAGTAATGGCATTACAACAGGATGGAGTACAGTATTTATAGTAGAAAAAAGCACTCTAGGATTAAGGCAGTTCTTCGAGATAATATCCGAAAAATAATTAGATCTAGCTAATTTAACATCTCTATGGTATTCTATTCACTCAAACAACTCTTTAAAATCTCATTGGCCTGAGCTTACAAGATCTCAACGTACTTCATGCAAACACACATGTCTGAAACATCAAACCTCTAATCTCAAACCACAAAAGAAGCAAGAGATATAAAAGGCATTGGTAACAAAGCTATGACTACCTAACAAAATGTCCACTATTTCCATAAAGAAGAACACAAAGAATTCTGTAAAGTCTTTCTCACTAAGATTTTAAAAAAATCATATTTTATGGAATCAGAAACTGTTTAAAGGATCACTTACACTATAATGAGAAATTAATTGTTCCACAGGAAGTCACAAAAGCATGAGCTAAGCGGATAACGTTAATGTAGAAGCACAGATAGCCTACAGGAAATGACCATGCTCATTTAGAGATGCAGTAATTCCATTAATAATTAACATTTGGTACATATTTAATTCTCACTTTATCAGGGGTTAAATTAGGCCAGTGACAGGAAAATCTGACCTACTACTCAGGGGTGCATTTCTCCAAAGCATTGTTAGCTAACTTCAATTTCAACTTTATTTATAAAGCACTTTCAGGACCACAATGTGGAGACCAAAGTGCTGTACAAGAAGACTAAATAAAAAAAATATAAGAATAAAAACAAGCATAAAACATCATAAACATATACCATAACAACAACAAAGAACAAATTACAAAACATTTGCAAATTCTAATGCAAACAAATGAGTTTTAAGCACACTCTGAAATACAGGAAGTGTAGGAGAAGATTTTACAGACAGAGGAAGATCATTCCAAAGCCTTGGACCAGCAACAGAAAAGGCCCGATCACCTTTGCATTTTAAACGAGATCGAGGGACCATCAGATGCAATTGATCATTAGTACGCAAAGACCTATAGGATTGATGAAAACTGATTAAATCAGAAATATACTCTGGTGCTAAACCATGCAAAGCTTTAAAATCATATAATAGCACTTTATAATGAATCCTGTATCGTACAGGAAGCCAGTGTAATTTGATAAGCACAGGAGTACTATGCTCTCACTTCTTGGTTCCCATTAAAAGCCTAGCCGCAGAATTCTGAACAAGCTGCAGGCGAGAGAGAGAGGCCTGACTCACACCCAGATACAATGCATTACAATAATCCAAACGAGATAACACAAAAGCATGCACAACTTTCTCCAAATCCTCAAAAGAAAGGATAGAGAACTTGGATATAGATTTAAGATGGAAAAAACTATTTTTAACTACAGCATTAATTTGACGATCAAATTTGAGCTCAGAGTCAAAAATGACACCAAGGTTTTTCACTCTAGAAAGATTTTTCCCAGGAATGCTTTCCCAGGCAGTGAGTGACATCATCCACACATCCCTTTTTACCAAATAAAATAAACTCAGACTTGTTCTCATTCAGTTGGAGAAAATTGTTAGCTAACCAACACTTAACCTCACCCAAACAATCATACATACAGAGATTGAATGGATAAATTATCCTTGCGTTTCAATGGCAAATAAATTTGCGAGTCATCAGCATACAAATGATAATGAATGCCATGTTTTTCAAAAATTGTTCCTAGAGGGAGCATATAAAGGGAGAACAAAACCGGTCCCAGGATTGAACCCTGAGGAACCCCACACATGAGAGGGGCAACAGATGAAGAGTAATTCCCTAGACTGACTGAAAAAGTCCTATCTTTTAAATATGAGGAAAACCATTCTAAGGCTAAACCCTGAATGCCAACATGGTCTCTAAGGTGATCAATGAGTATATTATGGTCAGCTGTGTCAAATGGTGCAGTAAGATCTAAAAGTAACAGAACAACACAACTTCCAGAATCAGCACCACGTAGAATATCATTAGTAACCCTCAAAAGAGCTGACTCTGTACTATGGCCAGCTCTAAACCCTGACTGAAATCTATCCGAAACTTTGTTCTTCACCAAAAAATCATTAAGCTGTGCATACTCAATCTTATCCAGAATCTTTGATTCATATCAGAGGAGTCTAAACCAGCTTTTTTAAGAAGGGGCTGGGCAACTGCATGTTTAAAACTAGGTGGAACAACACCAATTGTCAAGCTACTTTTCATAATAGTTAAAATGCATGTCCCAATAGAATTAACCACCTCTTTAAATAAAAAAGAAGGAATCACATCACTGTCACTGTTCATAGATCCAATGTCTCTCTCTAGTCTCGTGCTTTGTTGTTTACATGTGTGTGGGTGTGTCCGGATCGTTACTGCTGATCAGTATCCAGCTGCAATCACTCTGCATCACCAGCTGCCACTCATCTCACCTCCTATAAATGCTTACCACTTTCTCATCTCCCTTGTCAGATCGTTGCATGAAGTCTATGTTGTCTGATCCTGTTCTGTGCCTCGTGTCCCGTCTTGAGTTCCTGTGTTCCGGTTTCATGTCTGGTTGGATACGTTTCATGTCTGGATCACGTCATTCATCATCTGAGCACGCTGCACTTCATCCATCACTCCGTGTCTGACCATCTAAGTCCCTGTGCCACCGCCTGCATCACCCAGATCTATCATCATCATCATCATCATCATCTTGACTATTAATAAAGAGCTTTTACTTGCATTTTGCATCCTCGTTTCTGATGTAACAGAACGATCTGACCAAGAATGGATACAGCAAGTACATCAGCGCCAACCATGGAGGACTGTTTGAGTAACAGTATGGCTCGTCTGGACATTCAAGAAAGGAATTTAAACGATACTGGTCGCGCTGTACAGGCGTTAGTGGCGGAGGTGTCCGAGCTCACCCAGCAGATCCAACAGCTACGAGTTCCCACTGCGGCGCCCATACCGGCCGCTCCTCCCACACCATCGGAGAGCCCATCCCAGTCGGAGCCACACCTACCAGCCCCAGAGCCCTATTCAGGTGATCCAAAATTTTGCAGAGCCTTTCTAACCCGGTGTTCCATGCATTTTTCTCTTCAACCCAAGACTTTCCAGACCGAGCGATCCAAGGTCGCCTTTGTTCTCACCCTCCTGACTGGGAAAGCGGCGTTATGGGGAACGGCGGTATGGGAGAATGAAGATCCGTGCTGCGCCTCGTTCCAGGAGCTCTCCGCTGAGATGAGAGGAGTTTTCGACCGGGCAGTCGGCGGAAGAGAAGCTGCAAGAATGCTGGCTGATTTACGTCAAGGAGAGAGATCAGTGTCTGACTTTTCTATTGAGTTCTGGACCCTAGCAGCGGAGAGCAAATGGAACAAGGAGGCGCAGTGGGACATGTTCCTGCATGGGCTGGCTGACCGCGTCCAGAGAGAGATCTATGCTTTGGACCTGCCTCAATCTCTTAATGAACTCATCGCTTTAGCCCTCAGAGTTGATGCTCGACTAGCCCGAGTGAGAGGTCACGCTACGAGTAGATGCCCTCTGGCAGGTGCCGAGGGTCCACGATTTGGAGGCGGGGACGCGGTCAGCCCCGTCGACGATCACGAACCCATGCAGGTGGGTCGAGCTCGGCTTTCCCGGGAGGAGAGGGAAAGGCGGAGGTCCCAGGGCCTTTGCCTATACTGTGGAGGGGCCGGACACTATGCTTACAACTGTCCAGTAAAAGGCCAAGCCCGATAGTAAGTGTGAGGCTACTGTCGGGTGGGATCTCCGCTGAGAAGACCTCATCAACATCTACCCTTCTCCCGGTAAGACTGAGATGGTCAACACTCACTCACGACTGTCAAGCACTCTTGGACTCCGGGGCAGAAGGTAATTTCATGGACCACTCATTCGCACGCCAATTCAAGATTCCCCTCAAACCCCTCACACATCAGATTGCTGTACACGCACTTAATGGACAAGAACTTCCCACCATCACTTTTGCCACAGAAAACATCACCCTCATCACATCAGGCAACCACACTGAGATCATCTTTCTACATCCTGGACACTCCCCTTGCACCCATTGTCCTTGGTCACCCTTGGCTCACCCGTCACAAGCCTAAAGTGGACTGGCAGCTCAAGTCTGTGTCTTCGTGGAGTAATCAGTGTCATAAGTCTTGTCTATTGTCTGCCTGTCCGTCTGTTTCTGTCCCTGTGTTGCAGGAGGAGGCAGTGGATCTGTCTAACGTGCCCGCGGAGTACCTGGACCTGAAGAAGGTGTTCAGTAAGTCTCGGGCTGCTTCTCTCCCTCCGCATCGTCCCTATGACTGTGCCATAGATTTATTACCAGGTACGGCTCCGCCCAAGGGCAAGTTATATTCACTCTCGACACCAGAGAGGCAGGCTATGGAGAAATATATTTCTGATTCTCTAGCAACAGGGTTCATTCGCCCTTCCTCTTCTCCAGCGGGGGCGGGGTTCTTTTTTGTGGGGAAGAAGGACGGATCTCTGCGACCTTGTATTGACTACCGAGGGTTGAACAACATCACGGTAAAGAATACTTATCCTTTGCCGTTGATGTCTTCAGCCTTCGAGAGGTTGCAGGGAGCATCCATCTTCACAAAATTGGATTTACGTAATGCTTATCATTTGGTCCGCATCAGGGAGGGGGATGAGTGGAAGACCGCGTTTAACACCCCCAGGGGACACTTTGAATACTTGGTTATGCCTTTCGGGCTTTCCAATAGTCCAGCGGTCTTCCAGGCACTCGTCAATGACGTGCTGCGAGATATGATAGATCAGTTCATTTATGTCTACCTGGACAACATACTGATTTTTCCTTCTTCTCTCCAGGAACATGTGCAGCACGTCCGACGAGTGCTTCAGAGGTTGCTAGAGAATGGGCTTTTTGTCAAGGCGGAGAAATGCGATTTTCATGCACAGTCTGTTCCATTCCTAGGGTACATCGTGTCGGTTGAGGGAATGCGCATGGATCCTGAGAAGATCAAGGCTGTGGTAGAGTGGCCAAGTCCAGAGTCTCGTAAGGCCCTACTGAGATTTCTGGGGTTCGCCAATTTCTACCGGCATTTTATTCGCAACTTCAGCCAACTAGCCGCGCCTCTGACCGCCTTGACCTCCCCCAGAACGACGTTCAGGTGGTCAGACGCAGCAGAGGCTGCGTTTGCCAAACTGAAGGGTTGCTTCATTTCAGCCCCCATTCTGACAACCCCTGGTTCATCACGTCAGTTCGTGGTGGAGGTCGATGCGTCAGAGGTGGGGGTAGGAGCAGTGTTATCCCAGCGCTCTCTCTCAGATGACAAGATGCATCCTTGCGCGGTTTTGTCTCATAATTTTTGTCGCGGTAATTATGACATTGGGAACAGAGAGTTGTTGGCAGTCAAGTTAGCATTGGAGGAGTGGCGGCACTGGTTAGAAGGGTCGGGGGTACCTTTTATCGTTTGGACCGATCACAAGAACTTAGAATACATTCGGACTGCTAAAAGATTGAACTCCAGGCAGGCTCGGTGGGCACTTTTTTTCGGTCGTTTCGATTTTACCCTCTCGTACCGCCCGGGTTCTAAGAACATCAAACCCGATTCTTTATCGCGCATTTTTGATCGTTCCGAACGCCCGTCTACTCCCGAGTGCATTTTACCGGAGACTCTATTCATCTCCACACTTGTATAGGAGGTCGAATCGAAGGTCAAGAAGGCCTTAGAAGGGGTAACGCCTCCGGTCGGTTGCCCACCGAATCGTTTATTTGTGCCTGAGGGTCTGAGGTCCAGCGTCATTCAGTGGGGGCATTCTTCCAATGTGGCTTGTCATCCAGGAGTTACTCGCACTAGTTTTTTAGTCAAGCAACGATTCTGGTGGCCTCTCATGGCTCGTGACATTCACAGTTTTGTTTTGGCTTGCTCAGTTTGTGCCACTGGTAAGACTTCCAATCGACCCCCAGATGGGCTACTCCAACCGCTGCCGGTCCCTTCGAGACCCTGGTCCCACATCGCTCTAGATTTTGGAGGAGTGTCAGGAGTGTCAGTCTGTCCTCAGGGTTCCACCCCCAGAGCAATGGCCAAACTGAGAGAGCCAACCAGGATTTGGAAAGAACTTTACGATGTTTGGTTTCCAAGAATCCTTCCTCGTGGAGTCAACAACTTTCTATGGTGGAGTACGCCCACAACACGTTGCCAGTGTCATCTACTGTCACGGTTCATAGATCCAATGTCTCTCTCTAGTCTCGTGCTTTGTTGTTTACATGTGTGTGGGTGTGTCCGGATCGTTACTGCTGATCAGTATCCAGCTGCAATCACTCTGCATCACCAGCTGCCACTCATCTCACCTCCTATAAATGCTTACCACTTTCTCATCTCCCTTGTCAGATCGTTGCATGAAGTCTATGTTGTCTGATCCTGTTCCGTGCCTCGTGTCCCGTCTTGAGTTCCGGTTGGATACGTTTCATGTCTGGATCACGTCATTCATCATCCGAGCACGCTGCACTTCATCCATCACTCCGTGTCTGACCATCTAAGTCCCTGTGCCACCGCCTGCATCACCCGGATCTATCATCATCTTGACTATTAATAAAGAGCTTTTACTTGCATTTTGTATCCTCGTTTCTGATGTAACAATCACAGGGAGACCTAGTGGGCTTCATGTGCGCAATTATTTCTTTGACCCATGGAAGAGAGACAGGCGTAAAACAATTCAATTGATTTTGAAGCACAGAGGGTACAATAAAATCATTAGTAACAGAAGAAATCTGGGATCTATTTCCAGCAGTCTTATCAATGAAAAAATTTAAAAACTTGTCACATGTGTCAACAGAATGAGGGAGTAATGGCATTACAACAGGATGGAGTACAGTATTTATAGTAGAAAAAAGCACTCTAGGATTAAGGCAGTTCTTCGAGATAATATCAGAAAAATAATTAGATATAGCTAATTTAACAGCTCTATGGTATTCTATTCACTCAAACAACTCTTCAAAATCTCATAATAAACCTGTAGTTTATCTTTAAGCCATTTACGTTCAGCCCTCCTGCACTCTTGCCTAAGAGCACAGGTATTACTGTTCAACCAGGGCTGTGTCTTAACCTTTTTATTCCTAATTTCCAAAGGAGCCACAAGATCTAAAATATCTGAACATGTAGAGTTGAACTGACTGACCAACTCCTCAGGTCCAATACAAGGAGAGGGAGACTCAATCAAAAGCCCCTTTCGCACCGCTTTAGTTCCAGAACTAAAAGTACAGTACTAAAGTACTGGGACGATTTTGCGCAAACTATTTCCCAGTACCAATAGCCCCTTTCACACCGTTTTAGTTCCAGAACTAAAAGTACAGTACTAAAGTACTGGGACGATTTTGCGCGAACTATTTCCCAGTACCATTGAAAGGGTCGCATTCGCACTGACAGTGGGTACTAAGAAGTGACGTAAGCCGGTCGACAGCGAAGTCATTTGTGCGCGGCGTTGAACAACGAAAACAAAAAAGAACATTAACAACAGGAGGATGGAGGACGCTGTGATCGGAGCTCTGTTTTTGTTGTGTCTCGCGGGTTCACAATAATGGACATGGAATGTCGACGTAACTTAGGCTATACATCAAGTGATTGAAAGATCGGAAAGGAGTCCAAAATGTTCAAAAGTGCCTGTACTTAAGCATCCGTCCATCTATCGCTGTTCTCCATTCTTGCAAAATAAGTTGATGCGATGTTTACACAGTATGTGTTTACACGGCGTTTTAAATCATGGCGGGTGAGGGCGTTTTCGTATGCGTTTAGCCAATCAGCGTACACGTACATCACGATAGTTCCTATGGAACTGTTTTAGACCCTACTCTGAAGTAGGAGCTAATTTAGTTCCTCCAAACGAGTTCCGGGAACTAAAACAGTTCCTAGTTCCCGCGGTGCAAACACGCTAAAAAGTGGGTAGTTCCACAATTAGTTCCGGTACTATGAAAAGGTTCCTGCGGTGCGAAAGGGCCTAATGTAATTAAAGGACAGTCTTATGGTCAGAGAAAACAGTGTCTGCAATTTTCACCCTACTAACCGAAAAGCCCAAAGATAATGAGATCAAGAGTATGACCACGCTCATGTGTTGGACCAGAAACACACTGTAAAAAATCAAATGACTCCAATAAATTTAAAAACTCTCTAACCAGGGGCTTTGAAGGTCAACGAACATGTATGTTGAAATCCCCCAAAATTAAAATATTGTCAAAAGAAGGGACAATAACAGAAAAAAATTCAGAAAACTCCTGAATAAAATCCCCATTAATGTTTGGGAGTCTATAAATCAAAACACATAACACAGATTTAAAAGAATTCAACATAATTAACTGAATTTCAAATATACAATGAGACTCGGAAGGTAAAAGTCTGCATTTGAACCCGTCTTTAAAAACAACAGCAAGACCCCCACCCCGGCCAAAAGACCTGGGTGTACTAAAAAAACTACAACCAGGAGGAGAAAGTTCAGAGAGAGGAGTCGTTTCACCAACAGGTCATGAAAGAGAAAAAGATCATTCAAAATAAAAGACTTATAAGCAAGAGATCTTGCATTAATCAATGCCATTGTCACTGAAATGGAGTCAGGAAAAGATGCAGCTGTGTGCAAAGTCAATTTGTCAATGATTTGGCGATTTACTCTCCGATTGCCAGACCACCGCTTCACATGAACCATCCGTGAGGACCAGAGCACTGGCACAGATGAGGACGGAAAGACGGGAACGAGGTATGAGCATCTTAAGTTCGGCATCACATCAACGGCCTCCGCCGCTGAAGACGCAGGTCCAATGAAAGGAAACTTCCCGAACTTTTTTGATCTCACAAGGCGTCCAGCGCGCTTCCCACGCTTCCTTCGGCATTTCTTAAACAGGCACATACACCCTGGCAGGTAGCACATTTTCCTCAGAGCGAATGGCACCCTGGCACCCCGACAGGTAACACAACCAGGCTGGTAACACATTTTCCTCAGTGCGGCTGGCACATAATGAGGATGCAGCTGGCAGACCTCTCCGGGGTCGCGACTTAAACAACCGGACACCACCGATTGAATATTGAGTAGAGTCAGGCGATCGTACACCAGGGGAGAGCAAGCAGTACGAGTGATAAAACAAACATCGAAAACTAAAACAAATAACATTGACAGACTGCGACGGCAAGCCGGCAAACATCCTGGTGCCATCTTGTATGTCAACTATGAAATACAAGCAATTAGCAATTAGTTACACTTGTATTAGCAACTAGCTAACTATGGTTGCTAGTTCCATTGATCTCTATAGGTAACGACGGAATTTGCAACCATAGTTGCTTTTGGGAAACGCACCCCAGGATGACATACTGTTAGTCATGTGACCAAGAGACTGTTGAGATTGTAGTTGCCTCTTCAGTTTCACATACAAGTTGTCACATGTCTGGGATGCATTTTCTAAAAGTGTTAGCCAACTATGGGCAGAGCAGAAGAAGAAGCTGAGCTAGAAAAGCAAATTGGAAAATACATACTAACTTACATCCTCTTAAAACATCACCAAATGTTTGTATCTGATCAATAACAGTCAAACAAATGTATCCATTCTGTCACTATCTACATCTTACCAAATATTTTCCTCCACCTAAATGAACTAGAGGACAAAGCTAGGTCTCGTTGACATGACAATAGAGTGCAATAGATAAGAAGTAGATAAAAATAATGATAGGGGTTGTGGTTTTACATCCTATGAACAGAAACAGCAGATCTTACATATATTTATATGTCCTAAGCTTAATCGTTTCCATTATCACTTAAATTTGGTTGTTTTGTAAGGGAAGGAGTGACAAGATTTTAGCATAGATTGAATTTACTGTAACTTCTCCAGCTTGACTGCAAGGGACACCTGAAGTCAGCTTGAGCTCAGGAAAATGAAATCATGGACACAGATGGAGATTTCCTTTACAAATGCTGGGACACATTTCTCAATATAGGTCACTCTTTTTACAGTTCTCCTTACCAACTTTCAATCTTCACATTCAAAATGCACTAAAACAACCAGATCACTTAATACATGTCTGAAAGCAAATCATTCTCCCATAGCACTAGCAAATATTTTCAACACACTTTGTCACTCCTAAACCACTAACAATAGAGTGGGGGAACTATGACGTCACTTTGTAGGCAGATCGGCTGTTAGCATGAAACTGGTTCCTTGACAAAAAGCCAATAGGATTTTTCCATAGGCTTTTGGATAATCGCAAAAAATAAGCACTGTGTTCAATCATAGTTCATGAAACTTACACGTTTTGTCCATCAAGATAATCTTCACAAAATAATATAACTTTGACGAATTTTGAAGCCTAAATAAAAGCACCAGAACTAAAAAGCTAAACTTAGGCTATAAATGAACTACAACACCACGGTCGCTCGCCTTCAGCGTCACCACCAGCACGATATGGACAACTTTTTCAAACTTATATGCACGATATGGACAACTTTTTTTAACTTGTTCAGTGAAAAGGATTTACTCTGTATATGAATTTTAATCTGTCACATGAACCGTTTCATATAAACTGGAATAAATACAAAACTAGAACCAAACTAAAATTGAAATGAGATATTATAGTAATAAATAGTATAGTGAATAAATGAAATAATCTTAACTAAAGGAGATTTGAAAGCACGTATTTCTGTACATTTCTGAATAAGGTGCATTAAAAGTCAATAAATCCTTGATTTAATATGCATATTTTAATTAAAAACGTATCCCCACGTACTATCCAATAAAAATCTAGTGCATTTAATCTATTAAATAACAGCAGTGTGAGCAAGTTTTTGGAAATGATAAGATTAAACTTATTTTAGTGAACAAAGTACCACATTTCAGCTATCGTTTTGATAGGGTGGGTAGTGTACACAAAATATTATTGTATCCTTGCTTCTAGGAAATCCTCAATCTGTATGCTTTCTAACAGCTTCATGTGGCAGTAAACATTTAATTTTAATGTGGCTTTAAGCACTATGCATCATTCAAGTTTCACTTTCATCACGTAAAGCCGGTAAATGTGGTGTTTACATGGATTAATTGTAATATGAGTTTACCTTATGGTCCAATCCCAGTGTCTCAACTCGAGCATCTTCCCTCCGAAGACTTGTGTCTCATTTTGGGGCAAAGCAAAAAAACATTGTCTAACAACAATATAAAATGCGGGAAACTATTCATTGGTTATTCTACAACTAATTGAATTACAAATTATACTACAACTGGAAAATACTGTAAATTGACAAACTGTTCGGCGTGATGACGTTTAATGTCTCCGACAGCGACTGTAGTCCCATTTAGCAACTTGTTAGAAACAGTCTTTTTTAAGAAACGTAACAGTTTAAAATAATCACGAGTGTGGTGTAATTGCTGTTTTATGTCGTAGAATAAAACGTGAAAGTATCTTGAACCTGTGTGAACCACGGACCTTATTTAAGGGATTTAACCAAAATCCTATTAAAAAAACCCATTGACTCTGGGACGATTGAACCGGAAGTGCTAAAATGCTAACTCGCTTCCAGGGTTTTGCCTACAAAGTGACATCATTCCTTTTGTAAATGTCCTCATAAAATAACAATCGTTAGCCCCTTAATAATAATAAATAATAATAAATTCCTGTGAAATTACACAGGCAATGACGTTCCATCTTTTTACCGTTAAAGCACCATTCACACATCAGTTTCTGTGACATCATTAACCAGAAACGACCTCTAAACGGCTGTGTTTGTGTTTGCAAACATACACGGTTAGTGTTTTCATTGATGTTTTCATTCTTGTGTCAAACGCTCACATTCATGTAGCTTCTTTTGGCCCAGAGACATCATATTAGACCAGTGATTTTCAATCCTGTTTCTCGGGACCCACTGCTCTGTACATTTTGCATGTCTCCCTTATCTGACACACTCATTTGAGGTCATGGAGCTCTTTCCTAATGAGCTGATGATCTGAATCAGGTGTGTAAATTAAGGAGACATGCAAAATGTGAAGAGCTGAGGGTCCCCAGGAACAAGTTTGAAAACCACTGTATTAGAAAACTTCGAACCAAACTACACAGCGTGGAGTAAATGCGTCATCTGCGTCAGAATGTTATGACTGGCCCAGAGTAGAGGTCTTACGCATTCTGCGTTCACACAGAGCACATTAACTTAACGGTAATTTACTGGAAATTAAACAATATTTACCAGTAAAAACGGTAACTTATGTGTAAAAGGGGCATATGACACCACTCCGTTTTGAAAATTCATGTTAGCCATGTGGTCCAAGTTTACACTGCAGTACAAAATTATTCCAAAGTTTTTACCTTTTGTATTAATGGTAATACAATTGACAGACACCACTTTTGAAAGTATTTTTTTATTACTGTGGAAATGCAGCAAATTGCTGATTAGATATTTGTTTGTTTGTTTGAGGCCTGTAGGTACATAAAGAGTTTTGATAGCGGTTGTGTCTGAGTGAGAAAATAATTCATGCACAGTTATTTGAAATATGTAGTCAGTGAATGTATTTTATGTTAATACATGTACTTACATAATAAAAATGTATGTAAAAAAAAGTTCAAATTAGCACGGCTGCACACAAGATAAGCAAAAAAGTAAAACATCAGCCTTAAAACATATGTTGAAAGTTGGCTACACATTGAGCAAACAGCATTTACAATGCAGAGAATAAAATCTGTTTGTTATCTACATCCAGCCATGACAGCTCTATTAGTTTTATCAACTCAAAGCACAATCTTGACAATAATCAACAGTACAATGAGAATGAGGCCAGTACCAAGGGCAGCATGATTCAGGATGAGCGCTATTTTGGAGTTCTTCTCTGCTAATTCTCGCTGTCCTGAGTAGTTGGCATTTCGAGTCTGTAATAACAATTGTGAAACACAGTGTCAGCCACTTCTGTTCTCATTCTGAGTTTCTCTGAGCCAATGGCAGATGGGGGAGTTCTCAAAAGAGGGGGCAAACTCCACTCTGTGGATGGGTTTTAACATTTAATGCTTCATTTTCATTTGATGCAAGGTTTCAAGGTTGTATTAAATACTATTTATTTATGCTGTACCAGCTATTTATGCTACACAAGCAAACAACATGATATGTTTTTAATTATTTAAACCAAGTCACACCAACATGTCAAGTTAATACTTTTTAAACATTTCTCATTTTATTTATTAGTATTAGTGCCAATTACTATTATTATGGTTAATATTCTTGTCAGACCATTGGTCATCTGTTCCTGAAGGTTGCTGAAAACCTTTCATTTAACTGATCTGAGTGCTTACAAAGATTAGGTTTGCTCACTGATCATCATTCTGAGTTGTTTGTTTTGTAATCTGGCCATTCGTTTCTATCAGTTTGGACAGTTCAGGCTGCATTATTGTATTGATAGAGTGTAAACAGAGGCTTCAAACAGCTGTCTGCCATTAGTTTTAACCCTGTTCTAATGCACCTGAACCAACTAATCAAGCGCTTCAGATTAACTTGAAAACTTAACACATTTTAGACACATAAAAACCATCTTATGGTTCTTAACCCCAAATTCAAGAACCTGCATGCAGTCATTTGACCTATACTGTAAAAAGAAATGTGTGTGTGTCTGTTTTTTTAAAGCTTATTGGAGTGTTTTTAAAGAAAATAATACTTCAGTTTTCTACTTCAAAATTTCAAGTATAATTCAAAGTGTCACATTTAAGCAGAACACTTTATTTTCTTGTATAAAATAAAAAGTCTTTGTTTTATTTCTAACTTTAAAATGTCACTTTTACAGTGTACTTGCCAATTCTTTGAAATTGTTTGTGAAATATGGTTTATAAAGTTTTAAATAGGATGTTTTTCTTACAGCACTTCAGAAGGCCTTTATTAACCCCCTTGATGCACTTTTTGGGCTTCACAATCTCAACCAACATTCACTGCTATTATAAAGCTTAGAAGTGCTAGGACATTTTTTTTTAATATAATGTCGATTGCATTTGTTTGAAAGAAGTCAAATACATCTAGGATGGATTGAGGGTGAGTAAATCATGGGTTAATTTTAGATTTTGGGTGAACTACCGCTTTAAGGTGTCAGTTTTCACCACGTTTCTTTAGCATGTGTAAAGACGCACAGTTTTACCGCGTTAAGATTATAAATTTGAATGTGTAGCCTTTAGCCTACTTGAAAACATGCTGTTAAATTTGCTAGCAATTTTTAAATAAAAGTAGTTTCCTTGATTTTCTTTATTTTTTTAACCAGTGAAATTATCTACAGCACTAACACACACACACACACACACACACACACACACACACACACACACACACACACACACACACACACACACACACACACACACACACACACACACACACAGTATCTCAGAGAAGTGAGTACACCCCTCACATTTTTGTAAATATTTTATTATATCTTTTCATGTGACAACACTCAAGAAATTACACTTTGCTACAGTGTAAAGTAGTCCCCTCAAAATAACTCTACACACAGCCATTAATGTCTAAACCGCTGGCCACGAAAGTGAGTACACCCCTAAGTGAAAATGTCCAAATTGGGCCCAAAGTGTCAATATCTTGTGTGGCCACCATTATTTTCCAGCACTTTTGGGCATGGAGTTCACCAGAGCTTCACAGGTTGCCACTGGAGTCCTCTTCCACTCCTCCATGACGACATCACGGAGCTGGTGGATGTTAGAGACCTTGCACTCCTCCACCTTCCGTTTGAGGATGCCCCACATGCTCATGCTTGGCCAGTCCATCACCTTTACCCTCAGCTTCTTTAGCAAGGCAGTGGTAGTCTTGGAGGTGTGTTTGGGGTTGTTATCATGTTGGAATACTGCCCTGCGGCCCAGTCTGCGAAGGGAGGGGATCATGCTCTGCTTCCGTATGTCATAGTATACGTTGGCATTCATGGTTCCCTCAATGAATTGTAGCTCCCCAGTGCCGATAGCACTTATGCAGCCCCAGACCATGACACTCCCACCACCATGCTTGACTGTAGGCAAGACACACACACTTGCCTTTGTACTCCTCTCCTGGTTGCCGCCACACACGCTTGACACCATCTAAACCAAATAATTTTATCTTGGTCTCATCAGACCACAGGACATGGTTCCTGTAATCCATGTCCTTAGTCTGCTTGTCTTCAACAAACTGTTTGCGAGCTTTCTTGTGTATCATCTTTAGAAGAGGCTTCCTTCTGGGACAACAGCCATGCAGACCAATTTGATGCAGTGTGCGGCGTATGGTCTGAGCACTGACAGGCTGACCCCCCACCCCTTCAACCTCTGCAGAAATGCTGGCAGCACTCATACGTCTATTATAACCTCTGGATATGACGCTGAGCATGTGCACTCAGTTTCTTTGGTTGACCATGGCGAGGCCTGTTCTGAGTGGAACCTGTCCTGTTAAACCGCTGTATGGTCTTGGCCACCGTGCTGCAGCTCAGTTTCAGGGTTTTGGCAATCTTCTTATAGCCTACGCCATCTTTATGTAGAGCAACAATTCTTTTTTTCAGATATCCTCAGAGAGTTCTTTGCCATGAGGTGCCATGTTGAACTTCCAGTGACCAGTATGAGAGAGTGAGAGTGATAACACCAAATTTAACACACCTGCTCCCCATTCACACCTGAGATCTTGTAACACTAACGAGTCACATGACACCGGAGAGAGAAAATGGCTAATTGGACCCAATTTGGACATTTTCACTTAGGGGTGTTGTTCTGGAGTATGACTGAAAGGACTGTATTAGGTGAGGTCTGATATCTAGCCTTCCTCAAGGGGTGTCAGTCAAAAAACAGGGTCTGATCAGTTTTGTTCAAAGAGTTTAATTTCTCTTAGCACAGGAGTCATATGCAACCAAGATACACACAACACAGCATTACAGATGATCAATTAGGTATTTGTTTGTGAGAGTGTGTGGTCTACAATAGAAAAAGAATAAGAGGTAAATGAAGATACACGCTTCAAAATATTATTCCAAAGACATTCACATAAAATGCTTAATTTCTTATTAAATTCACAGGCTAAATATTATCAAAGAACCAAACTATATAAACAAAAATGAACTTTATAACAACACTGCCACCTAGTGGTTAGAAATGGCAACCGCTTTCATACTTAAACTGCTTATGAGGTAATTTACATAAACTGCAGGTAAGCATGAGCATCGTATACATAAACTTCAAATAAACAGCAATTTGGTTAACATATTAGTAACACATGGTGGAATATGAAATCTGACATTTGTTTACGTTATTACACCATACCCTGCGTCCCAATGTCCATACTATCTATCCTAAATAGTAGCATCCCAAATCCCAAAGCATAGTATGTTGAAAAGAGTATGCCAAAAGTCCCCGGATGGTCTACTATTTCAGGTTGATTTTTGAAGTGTTGATCTGAGCACACTCTAATGGCTAAAATTGCCCACAATCTATTGCGCTTTGGCGAAGGATTCGGTCCAAAACTACAAACACGAATAAAACGCGTTAGAAAAACTACAAATGTGGCAGCTGCGCGCGATCGACAGTTAGGTAGAGGTTTACAAAAAGGGGTTTGCATTACTAATAAACAACATTTAACCCGGTAAAAAAATATTTATTTATTGTTATCCGGGTTATATTGTTAAATTGTGGCTTTTGTGCATTGTCTCTCTTCTCTCTGTCCAATTGTTCTCTCTCCTTTACTCCAGGAGTTGCTTCTGCACGCATCTTTTGCATCATTTAATAGTCGCAACTAGGGATGTCACGGTACCAAAATTTCAGTATTCGGTACCGATACCAGTGAAAATCCACGGTTCTCGGTACCAATTTCGGTACCAAAGCAAAACACAAAAACATGCTAATTAAAAAACACACAATTTTTTTTAATTAATAAAGTCAAACAAAAATAAAATGTATAAAAATCAATGCCATTGTTTATACTTATTTAAAATTGTGTTTCAAGTTTTTCCGCAAGTAATAAAAGTATGAAAAACAGTAAACAAATTTCACCCAAATTGAATTTGTCTTTTAATTAATGAAATTTAAACATTTTATTTTTTGGTAAATAAAGGGGATTTACTATTAAAATTAAAACATGGAAGAAATATTGAGTGATTATTTCTTAAAAAAATAAAGTTTTATTAATTTTTTCAACGGTAGTAGTAGTAGCCTATCACATACATTCTACTAAATAGTAGCATAATGGTACAGTCTTTAGTTAAACCGAACTTTTATTTTGACGGGTTGCCGTGAATACATTTAAATTGACGCTGGTTTTACTCAATGAAACGGTAAAATGCTCGTGAAGTGACTCTCAGAGCAGTTCTGGAGATGTTGTTTATGTATTTATGTTCTCATTGAGACGGCAGATGCTGAAATCACCGCGAGCGTCACGCGCTCTTCAGTGTATAATAAACAAAACCGCGTGTCTCTGCCATTCATTCATTCACACAGAGACTCGCAGAACATACAGGATTCACATTTGAATAGACTTTTGCGGCTTAATATTTGCAGATACTGGTCCATATCGCGATTTGATCTAAGTGAAATGACCTACTTTTGATTAATTAATCTAAACTTTGACAAATTCCGTGACATTCTGTGCTAAACTATAAATTCCGTTTTTATAACTGGATTCCGAGATTCCGTCCGCGTTTTCTGCATCGCGGAAATCAAACGCCAAGAACCGGGTTGACCGGGTACTCGGTACCACCGGTACTTAAAACAACTTGGTACCGTGACGTTTTCATTTCTTTAGTACCGACTTGGTACCGAAGTACCGGGTCTTTTGACAACACTAGTCGCAACCGTACAAGACTGAGAGAGCACAGCTGTGTGTGTTGAGAGGACGCAGAGGTGTTAGTGTCCCGTTCCTTTTCAATTGTTGTTTCAAAGCTAGTCGAGATACACACAACACTTTGTTGTTGGCTTTTCTCTCTTTATCTTTTCTGTTGTTACTATTATTATTATTATTCTATCAGTATTAAAAGGTAAACTGTAAAGAGAGACAATGCTTGTAGTATAATTCCTTTTTCCTCTTTATTATTATTATTATTATTGTATCGATATTAAAAGGTAATGTGTTGATTGCATGCATAAGTACGCGATTGTTTTGTATGAGATGGGCGCCTATTTTTGTTTTGAAAAAATACATTTTTCTTCTGTTTTGGGACAGGGATGACACCTATATTTTAGTTAATTTTTGTTACGGCCCAGTGAAGGAGCAGAGAGGAGCAACACATGTAACAGATGAATAAAAATTCTCCCACAAATTTGTTTGTACAATTACTTATCTGTTTATTGAAAAAATACAAGGTGACTGTGTGGAATGTTTCTATTGAAACGCTTATTAAACTAAATAAAAATATCATGAGAATAAACAATGCAGTTGTTTGCAGAATAGCCGCAACAGCAATAAATGCAACAGCAATTATTATTCATGAAGCTGACATCACACAAGAAGCAATTAAAGCCTTCCCCTTATAAGTTAGAGAATAAACAGAATAAATGCAAATCAAGTGTGTGCTCAGGTGCTCATCATCTTAAGGACTAACTTGACTGATGTGCATGGTATATAAGTAGGATTATTTGCAAGTCACAACAATGCATCATGGATTCTAACATGGTAACTGAGCTTAAGAGGTATCTTCTCGTGGGGGAATATCTCAAAAATGCTGATAAACATCAGCGTTACATCATAAAGAGGAGAGCCTCAAATTTTTGCATGATTGGTAAGGGAATTAGCATAAACTATAAATAAAATAAAATAATTATGTGCAGTGTTTGCCGCCTGTAAATTGGACAATACTTAATAACATTAGATCAGAGTGATATTAATGGTTTGCCAGTGTGAAACCATTGTAAAACCGTGGCAATAAAGCTACTTGAATCTTCATTTGCTAAGTAATTATACTTGAAACTTCTTTTTCTTTCTTTTTTTTTTTTTTGTAAGTGCTGATTTAGTCACTGTTCTTGTAAGAACTTGATTATATATTTTGAAATATAGCCTTGATCCCCAAAATTGCAATACAGTCAATATTCTTTAACAACTTTCCTGTGATCAATCAAGTCATTACTTCTTACTAGTGAGAGTAACAAAATTGTTTGTCTAATATATATATATATATATATATATATATATATATATATAATATGTATATATTTTGTCATAACTTCTCCAAAATGTTCCAATTCATAGACTATTTTCATGGGAAGAACATATTTTTTTAACTGAAAAATTATTTAAGTGATTAACCTTTCATATAGTTCTTGATACATTTTAGTGTTGAATTTCAATGTGTATTTTTTTTGGTTCAATGGTGACCAGATGACCTTAGTGAGCTGTGCCACCACTGTGGGGAAAAGAATACTGTGGAGCAACAAGGAAAGACAGGGGAAAAAAGACAATCGCTACCATGTTCTTGGGTAAGAAGCTAATTTTAAAATGACAGTCCATCTCAGTGCTCTGATCTTCTGAGGCCCCATATATAAATGGTTCATAATTCTTAAGAGGATATACACACAGTATGAGTCACAGCTAGCCTATATGTTGTACAGTATCGATATTCACCCTGAATATCTTGGAAGCATCATTAACTTTGTTGTTACAGATTCAGTGTGACTTGTGTGACCGGTGGTACCACATGCAATGTGTACAAGAGCCTGACCCCATGAAGCCCTACAGCTGTGCAGCGTGTCAATTTTAATGTCCACTTCCCCTGCCTTTATATTATTAGTGTTTAAGTTTTGTTAAGTTAAAGGTAGTGTTATTATTTCACATTGTTTGAAAAATAAAGCATTTAATTAAATTAAAGCATTGGTTTTATTCATATGTATGTATATGGATTATAGATACAATGTTTGTAAATTTAGTTTACATTTGTGGTAAAACCAAAAAATAAATAAGCCCTAAATAATAAATAAAAAATAAAAAAAGGTGGATGGAAGGACAGATAAGTTACCTGAAATGGTTTGATTGTTGTGTCAGGAATTTTCAAACCCATAACAATGGGGTCACATATTCTGATGCCCCCTTTAAATAGATTAGTAGCCTGTTTTTGTGACATCAGCTTCATTAACATTGTTAAACATTTGTACAAAGTGCAAAAATAGGCTACTCTGCAAACAACTGGATTGTGTTTATGCTCATGAAAGCCTGTTGAATAACCAGCATTTCTAAACAAAAATTCCACACTGACACTTTAATTTTTATTTATTGAAGAAGCGGTTAAGAATTTGTACAAACATATTCAATAACATTCAAGAGTATCTACAGGAGCCTGTATAACACTTAAGGCTAAAATATAAGCAGAGGAATTTTTTTAATTAAAAAAAAAATAGATTTTTATCCATTTAAAGGTATTAGAAAATTAATGAATAAATACAAATTATTTAATGTAACAGCTGAACTGTTCATATTAGACCAAAAATCTTTCCTGGACGGGACTATACAATAGAGGAGGTTTCACATCACCAGAATGAATTGACGCGATCAGACTGTGTTGACGCGCTCATACAATGTGCACGGGCGCTTTAAACCTGTACGCGGTTTGCGTGCCCAATCCTCCTGTGTGATACAGTTCAAGCCAAACAGTGACAACAGCGCCTACTAGGGTCACAGAATACGATGGTCACAGAATTTGGTGTAACACCGGCAAGGCATATCCAAACGTGCTTGACAGTGCGCGATAGCAGTTAACACTGATAAATGCTTAAATCACTTAACAGAATAATACGATATACACATTCATAACGAACTGTTTATCTGGCAATTATTACTAACTTAATAATCAGATAACTTACTTTTGTTCATTGACGCACACTTCGAAACACTCACAGTCTTTGCACTTTCCTGCCGAGTCACTCTTGAGCTTTCTGCGCATGCGCGCAGACCCGTCCTTTCTAACAGGTGTACTCACTTTTTTTAGACATTAATGGCTGTGTGTTGAGTTATTTTGAGTTATACAAGCTGTACACTCACTACTTTACATTGTAGCAAAGTGTCATTTCTTCAGTGTTGTCACATGAAAAGATATAATAAAATATTTACAAAAATGGGAGGGATGTCACTTCTGTGAGATACTGTGTATATATATATATATATATATATATATATGTGTGTGTGTGTGTGTGTGTGTGTGTGTGTGTGTGTGTGTGTGTGTGTGTGTGTGTGTGTGTGTGTGTGTATGTATGTATGTATGTATATATATATATATATATATATATATATATATATATATATATATATAGGCCTAAATATTTTAAAAATCTGTTGCTGTTGAGGGGGTCTCCAGTGCCACACCTTTTCTCAACTGAGAATGCACCATGAAGCAAATTGTCTTGTTTACATATTATTGTAACCACAAGTACAGCACTTTTATAGCCTTCTTGGTAATCAACTGTATCTTAGTTATTAAACTGTTTAAAGCGCTATGTCAAGTACAAGAAATATATTAGTTATTACTGCTGTATTCAAAGAGTAATGACCAATTAATGACTGAGGCTCATAACAGAAACACTTTAAAACCATAACAATCGACAATTTGTGGCAAAAGAAGCAATTTGTCATATAAATAAAGAAATTAAATAAAAGGACAGCGCATGGACTAATACTTACAATGAAGGAGAAAAGAAGTGCAGCAATGCCCAGAGGAAAACAGCAGCACAGCATGGTAAAAATAGAGTAACCCAAGTAATCTGGCACAGGACAAGACGGTGGAGCGGCCGTCACAAAAACTGCAGGCTGTACAGCAACCACAGGCTGTTCTGGATACGGCCCCTGGGTATAGGGGCCTTGGGGGAATGGCTGGCTTGGAAAGGAGGGAGGATAATATCCAGCAGGATTGGCCTGGTATGGTGGTGGTGCCGCCGAAGGATACAACATCGCTGATTTCTCAGATGAATTCCAGGCCCCTGGAGGCTGATTGAAAGACTGGCTGGGATCCATTCTTCTGATTATTGGATTTTGATTGAAATTTCCTTTGCCTTGTGCTCTGCTGAGATGTATTTCTGTTGTCTGGTTCAGGCTTGTCTGTGCTGATGAAGGCAGTCAGCAAATGGGAGGTGAGTTGCATGTTTGTAGGGGAGGAGAGACCAGAACTTTACCCCTGTTTTCAACAGACAATGTGCGCCACCTTGTGGTTTCACATTTATTCTGAAGAGATACATGAAATGTCAAGAGGATTATTTCACCACACAGAAGCATATTTTGGGAACTTGCAGCTTCCTGTACTTCAGAAGAAAAAGAACTGTTAATTAATCATGAAACAACTTTTTTAAAGAATAAAAAAATAGGCTTTATTAAAATACATCTTCTTGTCCCTGACAACTGTAGTGATTTAAGATATCCAGTGTAGATGATCATGATAAAGAAATAATATGTAACAACAAAAGACTAAAGCCTGAAAGATGTTGGCATTAGGTTATATGGTCTCTACTTCATGCAAAGACTGCAATCTCAACACCAGACCTCTAAACCACAATTTGCTGTCAGCAAGAGATATAAAAGGCATTGGTAATAAAGCTATGACTTAATAAAACGCCCACCTGTAGTCTCCATTATAAAGAAATAAAAATAATTCTGTGGTGCCAAAGTCTTTGTCACTAAGAATTTTTTTTTTAAAATCATTATTATGCTAACTGTTTAAAGGGTCAGTTAGTGTATTGCTCCATAGGAAGTAATAAAAGCATGAGACTATCATTTTAAGATGCAGTAATTTCATTAATAATTAACATTTTGTACACATTTAACTCTCACTTCACAAAGGGTTAAATTACAATAGTTTTAGTTAACTATTATAAACCTGGTTCCAAGTGATTGGTAAATTAAATGTTTTGGTAAAGCTTTAGATTACAACCCGCAACATACTGCGTAAGTAAACAGAATTTACAGTGTAACTTTTTTGTGATCATAGTGTACTTATTCAGTACCTCCATGCAGGTAGGCCTATAAGGGAATAATATGTGAAATTTGGGGAATAAAGGGGTAATAACCTGTAAAATTACAAATGATTTCTTCTGTAAGTATTCTGAAACTAAGGGACCGTACCTATTCTAATGTAAGGCTATACAACAATCTTATATTTGCAAGCGATTTAGCAGAACATACACTGTGTAGGCCTACGTCCAACGCTCGGTTGAGACTGTTGGGTTATGAAGCTGACTTGATTTGACACAATTTGGGTTAATATCAGTAAGTAACCCAAGGGTGCTGGGTTAGGAACAGTGTTGCCAAGTCCACGGTTTTCCCGGGGAATTTATTTATTTATTTTTACCGGGGAACCCCCTTCTAAAGAGATGATCCTCACTGCAGAACACAAGATCCAGGGGGTGTGGTTGGATCTAGATCCAACTCCTCCCACCTTACATTTACCTAAACCTACCCATCTCCACCCCTAAACCTACCAATCTCCACCCCCTGGATGTGGATCCAACCCCGCCCCCTGGATCTTTTGTTCTGCAGTGAGGGGCTACTGCTCAACGCGCTGCAACTTCAGAAAACACATGCAAATAGAAAAGGCACCAGCAAATCAAGAAAACATCTTCACCAGTTTGACAGCAGGTGCTGCAAATGCTCACAACACAACCAAATAAAGAATTTTATTTTTCTTTGTTTGGTTGTATTGTGAGTATTTGCAGTGCGTTTCTGTATATGTTTGTGTTGTGAGCATTTGCATCGGGTGAGTTGTCAAATTTATTAAGTTGTTTTCTTAATTTGCAGGTGTTTTTTTCTATTTGTAGCATGTTGTGTGGAAAATAAAAAAAATAATCGAAGCACAGAGGAGGAACAACTTTGGATCAGTCTGGAGTGTGTTTGTTTAAAACTTGGCCAGTGAATGTGCTGAACTGGAAACAGCCTGAATGGCGCTTGAGACAATCGAGTTATGCTGCCTTCAAGTACTGGGACGTTCGTACTTACGAGCAGGACCACTGCTGGCCAAATGGGTGCCCTAAGCAGGATTGTATTGTTGTACCCCCTCCCTCAAAATAATTAAAACAACAACAACAACAACAACAACAACAACAAAAAGACCTACTAAGAGAACTTTAATAAAATATAAAAGTAAATAAATTGCAATTAAATTGTATTATTTACAAATTACAATTGTAGCTCTAGAGTCTAGACAGCTACCAATGGCAGGAATACAGTTGTATGATTGATTTTATGGTCTCAAACATTCAGAAATCACGCAAAAGAAAATTAAAAACCATGGTTAATTTTTGTAAGAGTTGTGATGTCTACATGTTTTTTTTTGTTGTTGAAGAAATTATAGAGGTTGTGTCATCTATAGCAAAAAGGTGGCCAAACATTAAAGATTAAGTGGATATTTGAATTAAATGTTTGGTCAATAGCCTATTAAACAAGGATATGATCGTCCTGTAAGTATAACAGCAGCAATTACCAGGCCTTTGGCTCCCTTTGCAGGCATTTGTAATAACATGTAAAGCTGAAAAAAAAAACAATAGAAACCATCACAAAATTTGTAATGGTTTTACTGATTATAACGGGACTTGTATTAGTTTGAATGGAAACTGTAATGGACCCTGTTGGTCTCTACTGGTAATTGGTCACCTTCCATTGGTGGCTTGTTAAAACCAATAAATCCTAATGGAATATGTCCCAAAACACACTACAGAAAACCATTTTTTTTTTAATGGTTAAAAGTTGACGGTTTGTAATTTTTATAATGGTATTTGTGATGGTATTAGAATTTTATTTGATGGTTCTATTGTTTTTCAGCAGGGTTGCCTCATTGTTTTTATGCATTTTAAGTCATTTTAAAGGCTGTTGTTGGCTTAGGTTTGTTTTTATAACCACAAAAAAATTATAATATGACTGGCTTTGCGCACTCTGGGGAAAATGAGGAAGCTTTGTGTTGCTCGAGACCATTAGGGTTTGTCCGGTAACGAGGATAGCTAGATAGATCGAATGTAGTTAGATAATGGTGGGGAGGGTTTAGGAGCGCTGGCCATTAGGGGTGTGCCAAATCATATCGTCCAAGATAATACTGGTATACATTTTTACATGAGAAAAAAAGTATCATATCGCGATATTAATGATATAGCGATGCAATGACGTATTTACTAGGGATGCACCTAAATAAGCAAAAAGACCGAATAAATTGTAGGGAACAATGACGTGACGCGATGCACTAATGCAGCAAACACTTCAGCAGTGTGGAAGCATTTAAAACTATCAGAGAAAGACGCAAAAATCATTAAAGCACCGACAGCGAGAGACCGTTTAGTACCTTCCAATGAGAAGAGGAAGGGGTGGTTGTTTCTGCAGGTTTCTGTATGATGATTAAAATCGCAAAATGCCCTTAAACTATTAAATACACTGCAGAACGTTATGTTTTCTAATACATGCATGAATTGCATTCAAACAGCGCTGCACGAGCTGGTGAAGCTGTCTAGTTAGCCAGGGTTCAAAGTCCAAACCGAGAGGGAAATCTGCGCTGAAACTGTGTTACTGGTCAGCTGCTCAGTAACACTTTTATGATTTTTTACAAGGCAAGTGACAATGTGATACCTGCATCTTCCCAAATTAGTAATGAGAATAATTTATAAATCTGCTGTGTTGTCAACAAAAAGAAGCACTGAGGATTTCCTGCGGTTTCCATCAAAATAAAAGCTCCATCAACATTCATAAATATTAGTATTGTAATATTACTGTTGTTCTGTTAAATACAATTAAAAAGTGAGACAATAATAATGATAATAATTACAACAGCTCTATTAATACATTTATTATAACGTTCACACATAGTGTTCAAATCGGGATCTGTAATATTTTCTAATGTTTTAAAAGAATTTAAAATATCATTATCGCAAATATTCTTGAAATATCGTGATATAATTTTAAGGCTATATCGCCCACCCCTACTGGCCATATGTCCCAGGAGCATTTTAAAGAGACTGTATTGCGCAAAGAGGACTCATCAGTACTATGGACATTGTGACCCCGGGGTGGGGTCTTCTTTCCTGGAAATGGGGAAGTGTTTTACATTTTAATTTTCTTCTTGTGTTGTGTGTATGTTGTAGTTGTGGTTTTAAAGTTTAGATGAACATGATTACTCTGTGTACGGAACTGAGAGGCGCTGATCTTTTCATTTTGTTTGTTTAAACTGATTGCTTGATCACGATTTCTAGTGTGCCATGTAGGGGCTGGGAATAACCACTAGAGTGTAGTGCAGTGTTGTAAGTCTCACTTGTGTAGCGCCATTTGTTCTAGTGAGGGTGTACAGTACAGAGTAAATGTTCCTTGATTTACATAACAGTTATATTTTTCTATATACAATTGTTAATAAAGTGATAATTTTCTATAAAGTCCTGGGGTTGTGATGTACCCTCTGTCCTCCATTAATTTGATTAAGCCTCTGTAAGTTAAATAAGAGGTATATTACAGTACAAACAATCGTTTTAGAGCAATTTGTTGTAGCCACTTACCCTGTAACTACATGGTGGAATAAGGGGGGAACAAGCACCACTTTAATTTACAGCCCGCAAATATTGTATTTACCCTGTAACCGGAACAAGGAGGTAACAAAGCACCGCTTTAATTTACAGCCTGCCAATGTTGTATTTACCCTGTAACTACATGGAATAAGGGAGGAACAAGTTGGGCTTAAACACAAAACAAGTGTAAAGGTAATTACAGAGAAAAATATTGCATTAGTTTTAATTTAATTGTTTGATGGCCAAACTAAACCCTCTTTTTTGTTCTATAAAAACAGTATACATCCACTGAAATACAAATGTTGTATCATGTATTTGTTTTTCTATGAACAGCTGGAAAGAGGTAAACTTGTTTTAAGCTGCATTGAACCTTGATGGTATATCATGCAAAGTTATTTGGGCCATTCCACTGAATGGGTGCCATTTGTGTCCCCAGGACATTAAAGGTACAAACATGCATAATAATTAACTATAAATTACATTTTATTATTAAGCAAAGTGTCCTGCACATTAATCTAACTGCAAATTTAAAATATATAATTAAACAAGTTATTAAAAACGACCTAAAACACTGAAAATACAGGTGCATCTCAATAAATTAGAATGTCGTGGAAAAGTTTATTTCATTTATTATTAAGTTTATTTATTTATTTCAGTAATTCAGCTCAAATTGTGAAACTCATGTATTAAATCAATTCAATGCACACAGACTGAAGTAGTTTAAGTCTTTGGTTCTTTTAATTGTGATGATTTTGGCTCACATTTAACAAAAACCTCAAAAAAAAAATCTCAACAAATTAGAAGATAAGACCAATAAAAAAAACAACAACATTTTTAGTGAATTGTTGGCCTTCTGGAAAGTATGTTGATTTACTGTATATGTACTCAATACTTGGTAGGGGCTCCTTTTGCTTTAATTACTGCCTCAATTCGGCGTGGCATGGAGGTGATCAGTTTGTGGCACTGCTGAGGTGGGATGGAAGCCCAGGTTTCTTTGACAGTGGCCTTCAGCTCATCTGCATTTTTTGGTCTCTTGTTTCTCATTTTCCTCTTGACAATACCCCATAGATTCTCTGTGGGGTTCAGGTCTGGGGAGTTTGCCAGTCAAGCACACCAACACCATGGTCATCACTGAGACAATGCTTTTGCCCAGAGAAAACCTATGGTTGTTTCTGTATTGTTGTTTTATTTTACATTCCTGCAAGTATGACAGAAAATGTGCTTGAATTTCTGTCCTGTGGCAATTATGTATTAGACTCAGACATGGAATAGCGTTTGAGTGTGAGCAGCGCTATAAGAAATCAAAATGAAAATCCACAGTAAAACTGAAAATATATTATTTGTTAAGTTTATTATTGTTAATATCAATTTTACTTTAATATTTAATATTTATTATTTTTTTTCGTTATTTATATCTTATCTAATAACCTGTACTCTAGCCCTAAACAAAAACCTCTGCAGACCACTAGATTTAAATAGAAACATGATTTGGGCTTTTTTTTAGCAGTGAGGTCAGCTCACCAGTCAATGTTTAACACTTTCACTATATGCGGTCATTAATACCCCATTTGGTGATAGTGGTGTTGGGAAGTTGCTGAGATTGATGAATAAGCTTTCATAAGGTAAGATGACTTGTGAATTATAAATAGCTGAAACTCATAAACTCATTTCACTATGCACTATATTTACGGTAAGTAATTTACAAAATATCTTCATGGAACATGATTAATATCCTAATGATTTTTGGCATAAACATAAAACTGATAATTTTGACCCAAAGAATGTATTTTTGGCTATTGCTACAAATATACCCCAGCGACTAAAGACTGGTTTTGTGGTCCATTGTCACATATATCATCTTTCTAAATCACTCCCAAGCATAAGATTATTGTTTAGGCCATACACACCATGTTTAGGCCATACACACAATATTAGAATAGGTACCCCTTAGTTTCAAAATACTTACAGTATTTATGTTACAGAGCCGACAAGACGAGAGGCATGCAGATCCATTTGCAAGGCTTTTATTCAGGGACATGGTCACAAAACAAGCAAGGTTCATGCAATGGCAAACAGGTACAACACAGGCAAGACAAAGAGTAATCCTAGGGCAAGCGTGGGTCTTCGATCGGCGAACAATATCCAACAGGGCAAGGCAGAGAGATAATCCAGGTACACGAGCAATAGTCCAAGCAAGGTGCAAACAGAGTCCAAATGGCAAGGCAAAGGGTTAATCCAGGAAACACGGGCAAGAATTAAAACAGGCAAGGCAAGACTATGACAACTAAATGGGCTCCGTAGAGTTGCTATCGCTAGAAGAGTGATATACACTGTACAATACTATGAATGAATGAATGAATGAATGAATGATGCATTTATATAGCGCTTTGTGTATTGCTGTACACCCAAAGCGCTTTACAATCATGTGGGGGGGAGGGTCTCTCCTCAACCACCACCAGTGTGCAGCATCCACTTGGATGATGCAACAGCAGCCACAGGACAACGGCGCCAGTGCGCTCACCACACACCAGCTACAGGTGGAGAGGAGAGAGAGATAGAGCCAATCAAGTGGCAGTGAGGAAGAGGAAGTCGTGTTTATGTAACATGTCTGATGGGAATCAGCTGTGTAATCAGTGCATTAAGCTGTGTGTGTGTCATCAGTGCAATGGATGATGGAAACTGTAGTCCAGGGTGAAGTGCAGTGTAGTACAAGAGTCCATGTGGTGAGCGGGTGACCTCTGGTGGTGAGTGAACGGAAGTTCATAGACCTGATTCGTGACAATTTAAATGATTTGTAATTTTACAGGTTGTTACCCCTTTATTCCCCAAACGTCGCCATATTATTCTCCTATACCTACAAAGAGGTACACTATAATTACAAAAAAGTTACACTGTAACTTCAGTTACTTACACAGTTATTTGCAGGTTGCATATGGTTGTTAGCCCATTATTACACAAATGTAACACATTGTTCCTTTATACCTACACGTACATTCTTTATAGATACACTATAATTAATTACAGAAACGTGCACTGTAAATTAAGTATAGCCTACTTATGCAGTTCTTTGCGGGTTGTAATCTAAAGCATTACCAATATTTTTACTGATGTGGCTAATATTTGTGCCCTTTTATTTACAGTTTTTCTTCTGCACCTACAGTGTGGGAGTTTGTTCAGAGATTTGGCAGCTGTGGGTTACTGCAGTTGCGCATTCATTATGTCTGAATCCTTAAATCCGAGAAGAGGGATTACTTTTATGCTTTTATTAAAACATGGATGGTTTAATTGTTGTTTTAATATAACAGCATCTGTGTCAGTATAATAAAAATTGTTCAAAAAATAACAACCACGTTAAAGGTCCAGAAAGGTAGTAGACATCGTTAAAATAGTCCATGTGACATCAGTAGCTCAATCGTAATTTCATGAAGCTACGAGGATATACAGTATGTACCCAAATGCATATATATGCTAAGTTTTATTTATATATATATATATATATATATATATATATATATATAAATAAAATTAGCACAGCTGCACTCAAGATATTTAACATAAGCAAAACGTCTGAACAACACATTACAGAAGTAAAGAGAACATGAAAATGTGTGGTAGCTTTCATTGGTTTTAACATACAACAATCAGCCTTAAAGCACATTAGGGTAATGAAAAATTGAGCAAGTAACATTTAAAATACAGAAAAACAAATCTGTTTGTAATCTGCATCCAACCATGTCAGCTCTAATAGCTTTTATCTAGCAGTTCAAACCACAATCTGGATGATGATCAATACAATGGCAACAAGGCCAATACCAAGGCCGATGTGATTCAGGGTGCGTGCCATTTTGGATTTCTTCTCTGCTAATTCTTGCTGTCCTGAGTAGTTGGCATTTCAAGTCTGTGAAAACAATTGTGAAACATATAATGCCAACCATTTTTGGTCTCAGAAATTGCTAGTAAATTTTGCAAGATAAAATAATTGTGAGAAATAAACTTGCCAGAAAAAGTCAGAATTTTAAGATACAAAGTTGCACTTACACTTATTATTTATTTTAATTTTAATTTATAATATATATATATATATATATATATACACACACACACACACACACACACACACTGTGTTCTCACTAATAAATAGTTGGCAAACCATTTAATAGCATTTTTAGAAAGACCAACAATGGAGGGTCTATTTAAGAGTATGCCATGATCAACTGTGTCAAAAGCCTTTGATAAGTCAAGAAAAAGAGCTGAACAAACTTTTTTGAAATCTAAGGCATCAATAATGTCCCTAAACACTATACTATGCTGCTTTCTGAATCCAGATTGAAAAGGAGTAAGAATATTATTTATTTCCAGAAAAGATTTTAATTGCTAATTGAATAATTTCTACAAAAGCTTGGATAAAACACATAGTTTAGATATTGGTCTATAATTGTTCAGCTGCAAAGGGTCTCCCTCCCCCTTTAAAGAGAGGAGAAACAAAAGCAGATTTCCAAATCTTAGGCATTTCACAATGGGAAATAGAAAGATTAAATAAACAAGTCAATGGTTCAGCAATAAAATCAGCTGCTAACTTTAAATAAAATGGTTCCAGCTTATCAGGCCCTGCAGGCTTATATGGATCCAAAAAAACTCAAAGCTTTATGGACATCAAGAATCAGCGTATATATCTCAACAACAGTGACAAACAGCATATTCAGATAAACAGATCAATTCTGAACATCACAAAACAAGTTACTAAAAAGTCACATAAAAACTGCGAAAATAAAAGAAAATAGTAAGAATAAAAGAAATTACAAAGACAATTCTGCTCATAATTTATTCATGCCGCAATGCATGAGTTTTGATTGACTATAACATGCTTTTTTGATGGTCACCGTTGTTGTGATTCTCACGCTGATTCTTGATGTCTGTGTGTCTAAATTAAAGATATTTTTTAAGTTTTTGATCAAAATAAGTTTTAAAAACATCTGTCTGATTATACTAAAAATGTTAGATCTTATGTTGTTCATGGAGTTGACATAGCCAATAAAGAAAACTTAACTCAGTTATTCAGGTCACTACATGATGATTATATCAAAACATAATCATCGACTTTTGCTCTTTGCTTGTCTGGCTGTTATAATTAAATTATAGCATCCAAACAATATGTAATATTAAAAAGTCAAGGGTCAAGAGCCCAACTAAAGTAAACACTGACCATTATAATGGTGATTTAAAAAAATTAGATTTTCTTCTTAGGTGATTCTATTGTTAAAATCAGGTGTCTTCAATAATTGTCAATCATCACTCAATGAATCTTTTAATTTACTCATTGCTTCAAAAGTAACGCTTCAGTGTTACTTTTAACACTGTGTAGTATGGACACATATAGACACCCGACAATGTTAATTTGACACTGGGGATTTTGCTGTGTATTTTTATGGTGGACGGTAATCCAAAAGAAGTTTATGTGTTTATGAAACACAAGTGACTGAAATTACATTATATTCCAAGTTTAAATGTGCATCTGATTACAGATAGCCTGGGATTACACAAGATTTGTATTTTAAAACCATTTAAATTCTGGAGCGTTTTTTTTTTGGAATTTTCGCCTAAATTTGCACACTCAAATTCAAATGTTTACCCTACACACATACAATGGAAAAAAACAAAACAAAAACATTTCATTGTAAAGAAAACCCTTTGAACTAAAACATATGAGTATAATTGTTTTATAAAAAAAAAACATTATATGTGTTTCAAATACAAGAATAAACACTAAAAAAAACATAAAAAAACATTTTTTGTTGAAAATCTGTAATTCAGGCTCTGTTAGGGAATTAGAATCCACATCATCCAGCTTTATATAACTTCACCTGACTCCATCATCTGCTGTAACCAGGACACAAGCTAACAGCTCCTCTGTGCTGCTACAGCAGCCTGTCCCTGCTATCTGCTCTTCAGAACGTCAAACAAACAAATACCTGTTCATCCACACTGCACTGTAATGACCTATATTTACTGTATATTTACTGAAATGCATCCTGTACTGTACTTTTCATCGATAAAGAGTTCACCAGACTGTTAGCTGGGCTGTCACGTCTCACAATAAAGATTGTATCAAAAAATACCTTCATGGAACATGATCTTTACTTAATATCCTAATGATTTTTGGCATAAAAGAAAAAAAAAGGATAATTTTGACCTATACAATGTACTTTTAGCTATTGCTACAAATATACCCAAGTGACTTAAGACTGGTTTTGTGGTCCAAGGTCACAATTGTTTATTGGTTTGTTTTGTTATTTGATTTTTGAATATTTTTTTTTAACTGAAATCTCTCACACAAAAATATTTAATTTTATTTTAAATGACAAAAGCATTTCAATTAACATCATTAAAATGCTTTTGTCATTTAAAATAAAATTAAATATTTTTGTGTGAGAGATTAATATTTTATTTTAACATAACTTTTTGTACTGAAACCAATATCTTGTGCACTAAAAATGTCTCAATGTAGATTTTGGTGAGCTTAATAGGTACGTTTACCCTATTTCTTGTTATTATTTTAAATCAGTATTTAACCTTGGAATGATCTCAAATTAAAAAGTGGTGCTAAAGTCTGATTTGCTGGGTAGTGGCTGGGCTTTAAATTAAATTATTATAATCTTAATTCAAGTGATGAAGGCTTAAAGTCTGACAGCAATCAGTGTTGAGTACTACTGTAAGGTTAAGGCCTTGTTTAAAAGTTTAACAGTTAAAATCATTTGTTAAAATTTAGAAAAGTGATCAAAAAGTACAACCCGAATTCCGGAAATGTTGGGACGTTTTTTAAATTTGAATAAAAACTAAAACTAAAAGACTTTCAAATCACGTGAGCCAATATTTTATTCACAATAGAACATAGAGAACATAACAAATGTTTAAACAAAGAAATTTTACACTTTTATCCACTAAATGAGCTCATTTAAAATTTGATGCCAGGTCTCAAAAAAGTTGGCACGGGGGCAACAAAGGACTGAAAAAGCAAGAAATTTTGAAAAGATTCAGCTGGGAGAACATCTAGCAACTAATTAAGTTAATTGACATCAGGTCTGTAACATAAAAGGGATGTCTTAGAGAGATATCTCAAACACATCTCAAAAGCAAACATTTGCAAACACCTTCGCCATAATATTAATTTCTATAAGATTTTTGTGTGTTACATAGAGAATTGTGTGTTGAGTTTTGCAAAAAGTGATTCATGAAATTGAAAATTGAGTCAAAGGTTGAGAAGTAGTGTATGGTTTTGCATTATTTGGCATGTGGTTCTGGTGTTTGAGTGTCAGGTTCCAGAAACTGTGTGACAAGTAAAGATTATGTGTGTAAGCAGTTGAAAAAACTGTAATATAAGAATATAATTTATAAAATTTTTGGATTGAATTGGTATCAATTTATGTTGTAGGCTACTTTTGTAGTGCAGTGCTGAAATCCTATAATCGCCCGTGTGTAGCCTTGACTTGAAAATATGTTGTTAAATTTACTAGCAATTTTTGAGTAAAAATGGTTTTCCTAGTTTTTTTCTTTCAGTGAAATTATTTATATACTGCAGTAAAACAGTAATAATAACTTATATAACGTTAAGATTGTTTTCCCCTTAAAACTCTGTTGTTGTTCAGGGTGTCTCCAGTGCCACACCTTTATCTATACAACTGGCAGTCATTTACAGGAAACAGGAAAACTGCAACAACGCCTGCCGTACACATTTGTTCAGTTATAGGGAAGTTACAGGAAAGATCTTGTCGTTTTTATAATGCCTGCATATTTGTGTGACCACAAATACAGCTTAAGCCTATCACCTATTTGGCAGTCAGTTGTATCTCCTTTTATCTAGTTATTAAAATTATAAATTGTTTAAGTACATGTTCACTAGAATTATTTGGGCAGTAATGCATGTGATCAAAAAAAAAAAAAAAAAAATGCAATATTGTTTAAGGCAGGGGTGCCCAACCCTGTTCCTGGAGATCTACCATCCTACAAAGTTCAGCTCCAACCCTGATCAAACACACCTGAACCAGCTAATTAAGCTAGGTAACTAGTTATAATATAGCTGGGGACTACTTTCAGGCGCTGCGTAATATCACTGTGCCTGCCGCGGCCATGTTACGGCAGCAAAGTTCCTTGATTATTACGCCGGACTGAGAGTATAGTTCCTAGCCAAATCGGACTAGAAAATCGCAACTTTTCATTTTCCGCCGGTCTTAGTACACGATATAACTACAGAAGAGTCGAGTTTTAAATAGGACAAATATCGAAACTCTTTGGTCATTTTTGAACGCGATGCTACTGGTCTAATCGGATTCAATGATCTATGCTAAGCTATGCTAAAAGTGCTATCGCCAGACCCTGAGATCGGCTGAATGGATTCAAAAACGGTAAAACTCAACTTATTAACTCTGAGGGAGTTGGAGAATGAGCCTATTTCCAAAAAAAGTGGAGTGTTCCTTTAAGGTAATACAGTAGATCAACCAAATAGAAACATTTTGATGAGTGAGTAATATACCTAATATATATACATGCACACACACACACACGCACGCACGCACGCACGCACGCACGCACGCACGCACGCACGCACGCACGCACGCACGCACGCACACACACACACACACACACACACACACACACACACACACTGTATATATGATAAAATAAAATATATAAAATAAAAGATTGTACCAATAATAAAACATATTTTGATGTAATTCTTTTTTTTTTTTTAAAGACATATATTTCCTTCCAGAAATAAATGTCAGTGCTGAATGATCCATCCATTCATTCTTCAAGCCATCCAAACCACAATGCAGAAAAATTGAATTGTGGACCAACCATTGATAGAGGCTCAATAGAAAACTTTAAAATCATATAATAATCAACACAAAGATTGATAGAAAAAAAGTCGAAAATAATTAACAAGGAATTATTTTTCCATAGTTTTTTTTTTTTCTCTGTGCCCTTTAAAAAAAAAAGTTTGGTCCCACTTTATATTAGGTGGCCTTAACTACTATGTACTTACATTTAAATTAATAATTTGGTACAATGCACTTATTATGTACATACATGCTTTTACATTGTACTTATATTTTTAAAGATTCCAATATGTAATTACATCTCTAATTAATTTGTGTAATTACATTTATAATTACACTGTTGACCCATCCCTTACACCTTAACACACCTTAACAAACCTACCCAGACCACCAAACCTGTCCCTAACCTTACCCGTATCCCACCTCAATAGCAGTAATTTTTTTTTTGCAATACAATATGAATACAATAAGTACATTGTACTAATTTTTTGATGTAAGTACATAGTAGTTAAGGCCACCTAATATAAAGTGTAACCAAAAGTTTTTTTTAAAGACTATTACCTTTAAATTCTACAAACATGTTATGCAATTTTATGCTTAATGCTTATATAAATGTTAAAGAAATTAAATAAAATGTAATTAAAGTAATATACTTACAGAGATGGAGTAAATCAGCGCAGGAATGCCCAGAGGTCACCAGCACCAGCAGCACCACAGTATTCTGGAGATGTAGGACAGGTAATTTGGCACTGGATCAACCACTGGAGCGGGGGTCACAAAAACTGGAGGCACAGTGACCATAGGCTGTACTAGATACGGCATCTGGATGTAGGGGCCCTGGGGGACTGGCTGGCTTGTTAAGAAAGGAGGATATCCAGCAGGATAGTGCTGTTGTGCTGGTGGTGCTGCTGCAGGCATCCCTGATTCCTCAGATGTATTGCAGGCTTCTGGAGGCTGATTGGAAGACTGGCTGGGATCCATTCTTCTGTTTATTGGATTGTAATACTGTACTCTGGTTCACTCTTTTATGTGCTAATGAAAGTAGCCAGCAAATGGGAGCTGAGTTGTAGGAGAGGAGTGACAAGAACTTTATATAGTGTGACTGCAGGCACCAACTTGTAGTTATACGTTTAATTACGCATTATTACTGATGAATTACACGAAATATCAGGTGGATCAAGAAGATTATTTCACCACACCCAAGCATTGTTTTGGGAACCTTTGGGATCTTCCTTTTTTTAATCTTTTTCCTCGTTCCTCGTTCCTCTTACCAGTTTTGCATTTATCTATTACATAATGGGTTATAAACTTAACCTTCCTGTATTTTAGAGGAAAAAGTTAATTAAATAACTCTTAATTAATTGAAAAACAACTGCTTAAAGAATGAAATGTTAAAAAGGCATTTAACATATAACGTAACATTACGTATTTTTTAGCAAGCCTGTAACCACCTAAATCAATGATTTAAAAAAGCATTTTTGATCATATAAGATAGAAATATGATGATTTTTACCATTTATGACTGTTATAGCACCACCTATTGTTGGGTTGGAAGAGTTCACAAAAGTAAAGGCTTTTTAAATAATGTCAAATATTTAAAGAACAACTTGATTGACAGCAGTGGTTCAGACAAAGTTGTTCAAAGTGAGGAGATTGATCATTCTATGTGAAGATCCAGTGTATGTGTGAATATATTCAATTCAGGTTTATTTGTAAAGTGCTTTTCATGATACAAACGCACAGCAGTTTCACAGAAAATTAAAGTTTCTACATTATATTTAGGAGGAGCTAATCAGTGGTGACTATGTCATGGTGATGTCCATAAGGCAGAAATGTACAGTAAAAATCATGCAGTTAGTTAATGACGTGTATTCAAACAAACGGTACACACTATTAACGGCAATGATTATACAGTATGCTGCGATTAAACTTATAGCAAAATTTTGTAGTATTGTGTGTTGGTTAAGGGTTGGCATCATCTGAGGTCCTCTGAGGGCTGAGCAAACGGGTGTTCGGTCATCTCAGTTCTTTGTAAGGGTCGGATCCAGACTTTAATATAACAGTGTCTGTGTAAGTCTAATAAAAATCGGGCTGATATTTCTATTAGGTTTGAGTTTAATTATATTATATTGTGGTTTAGTGGTACACAACGTAATATAATTAAATTGTTTGGAGGTGGCTTAGTCCCTTTGTGCTTCTGACACTCCATTACTCATGGTATATTTATGTTATTAATGAATGTTACAGTTATGGGTAAGTCCTGCCCAATTAATTTCCTTGCTCTAGAGGTGTTACCAACATTTTTAACACATTTGTCATGGTTTGACAGGGTTTTCTCTGCCTTACGCAATGTGCCATGTTGTATCTGACAGTTTTAACTATGTAGGTCATCCTGAGGAAAGTACTATTTTCAGGACAGTGGCATTCCTCTAAGTTTGAATAAATAAAGTAAGTTGTTATTTGAATTATAAAGAAATAAAGTGGGTAAGGAGATTCTAGGTCTAATTCTTGTTGAGAATTGAACTATTTCTGGCTCTTTTCTAATACGTTGAAAACGCGAAATGTTTCTTCACATTCAGTTAGGAATTACATGAACCACCTAAATGATACCATATTTTCAATTCAAAATGGCAACATTTGAGAAAAAGTCGTAGTTTGCCTCACTTTACATTACTGTAGTTCGTTTAACATTTCTCTCGTAAAACAGTTGTTATTAAAACTTCTAATATGTGTCTAATTTGTTTTGCTCTCTCTTCCGCACTTCTGCTTTTGTTACTTCCCATAGATAGGAACTTGTTAAAAAATAATTTATTACTTTGTAAATTTCATTTTGTTGTTGGTGTTGTTTTGCAATGATGCTTTGATGCAGAAAAGTATTATTACGACCAGCTAACTGTGGTTGGTAGTGTTGTCTTGGTAGTGTGTTTCCTGCTTTTCATTCAAATAAATGTAATCTTTAACTCTGTTAAGTCTTATATTTGACGACATCAACTCAGATTTCTTGATTAGTGAAGAGCAATGAGATGATTTACTTATTTTCATGTATATACCTATACCTGACTAAACTTTAGACATGCTTGAGCCTAATTCAATTAAGGTTAACTAGGGTCATGTCAGACTGCTAATTTTGCCTTGCCACTCGTTGTAATTGGGATGTACATTAAAATTAAATCATAATGCTAAAAAGTATTTTATCTGCTACTAATATGTGAAAACCAAACTAAGAGAATGGAATCTTGAAGAGTTAATTCCCACATTTGAAGGTATGCAGTAATATTTTACTCAGTTCATTGTAATAATCATTAGCCACTTAAAAATTTTAAACTGAGAGATTAGAGAACAAATACCAATTTGCCATTGACTGGTTAACTTTCTTTCCATGTTTTTAGCACAGGTGTGAGTCTTCCCTTATCTCTAATAATTAAAAATGATTACAATTCAGAGGGTAACAATTCAATTATAAAAGTTTCTTGATGCACAATGATGCTTTTCCTACAGTTATTTTATTATTAATAAAAATGTATTTTAATTAATTTTATTATAAAATAAAAAGATATAACAAACAGTACAATATATGAAAGAAACAAATGTTTAACATATATTTAACAGAAACATTAAAAAATACTTAATCAAATAATCAAATGTAGATATAATTTCTGCAAAGTGTATTAATTACAAATAAATTGCAGTGAGTAGGGAGTGATTCGCACACAGCTGAGGATTATTTTTCACAGCTTTTTAGTATTTTTATATTTTAATATATTATAGCTTTTTATATTTTTAGCTGCATGAAATGGATAAAAATACTTTGGGACAGTCATTTTTCAAAGCTCTATTTGCTTAACATAAAAGCTGAATGTACATGAACATAATTGCTGTATATGGTCTGTTTCATCTGCATCAAAATACTTTTATGTTCTACATATTTTTTTTCTTCTTACAGCTGAGAAGACTGATCAAGAAACCCTCCTTTTAGATGATGTCACACTGACTTCTCTTATCCCTATTATTGGATTTCGTTTAAAATTCAAGAAGTACCTCAAGAATGTGCTTGATGTAAGTACAAGGTATTAGGTGTAGACAGCATGGGGTACATTTGCTTTAAATGCAAAGGGTATATGGGACCTGATATCGGAGCATTTTTTTCCACATTTGAGGGTTGTACATCATATATATTCGACATCCACATACTTTCAGTGTGCTCAAACTGGATGTTATCGCACATTCAGTATTATTAGATCATTTAGAAGACACCTACTGGAGCATGCTAATGAAATTGGAAATGAAATGGAGGAATCCCCTTCGGTTGAGCCTGAGAACTATTCATCAAATTCAGTTTTAGAAGCTGTTGAACAGAGTGATGATGACTGTGATGAAATTTCTGAAGAACAATGTGATGAGTTTGTGGAGGAAAATATGAAAGACAGAGTAGCATTGTTTTTATCTAAATTAAGGTTGAATTCCTCCCAGACTTTAAGTGGTGTTAATTTTGTGGTAGAACACACATCTAGCCTTGTCAGTGATATTGTTGACTCTCGACAAAGAAAAACTGTCTCTTTTTTAAGAGAGACAGGCCACATCGAGAGTCCTGAGAGCCAGAATTTTTTAGAACATTTTGCATTTGTAGCTCAACCATTTCGGAGCTTTGAGTCAGAATACAAGCAAATGCAATATTTTACTCGGTCCGAGATACTTTTCAGCGTGTTCATCTAAGGCCTTTGCTGAAGCTGGTTTTAGAAAGTCTAGGAACAATGGAGAAGATCTTTGAGTGGCAAAATCAAGAAAGCACTGCTCTTGAAGATTTTAGAGATGGCACAATCTTCAAAACAACTGAACTCTTTTCTAAAGAGTTGTCCATTCCTCTTGTGCTGTACAACGATGAATGAGAGATGGTCAATCCACTTGGATCAATAACCTCAGTTCACAAGCTAGGTTTCGTTTATTTCACTCTTAAATGCTTGTGACCTGAGTATCTCTCCAGCCTAAACTCTCACTTCTTGTTGGCAGTGTACAAGACAGATGACATAAAAACTTATGGAATAAATGCAGTCTTAGATCCAATTGTGTCTGAGATTAAGGATCTGGAATTGGAAGGAGTTCAGGTTCACACAAAATGTTTCAAGGGCACTATTAAAGTAACCTGGGTCTTAATTCCATCCTAGGCTACACAGAAAGTTTCTCAGGGAAAACTGGTGGTGTCGGGTTCAAAGAGAGGTTTTGAGAGAACAGACAGTTGAGGATCTGTCAGTGATGCGCAACAGGATTAACTACCACTCTGATGTACTTCAGTATAACCCAACTGAAACTGGCATCAAAAGAGAGTGTTCACTAACTAAAAAATGAACGAAATGATATCAAACACCACTGCCTTTTTGTTTTCTTCAAAATATAAAACATAACCCTCTTTTCGTTTTTATTTTAAAAATATACAACATTAATATGTGGTTTAGGTAATATGTGCACATATAGGCCTACTGTGATTATCCTCACTGTATGTATAATAAAATGAAAGATGACAAACACAGCTCTGCCTTTTTTGTATGTCAGAGAGACACACATCACACACACACACACACACACACACACACACACACACACACACACACACACACACACACAGAGACACACACACACACACACACACACACACACACACACACACACACAGAGACACACAGACAGACAGACATATACTCAAATTGAAGAATTCTGTTGTTTCAGGTTTCTAGATTCTAGGTTTATGTTGAGTCTGTCCTCGCTGCAGCCTGTAGCACGATGACGTACTGGATCAGAACCAATATGTAGTCGATGTTTGACTTGCATGCGCAGTATTGGATTTTAATGCGCATGCGCAAAGTGGGGTTGTCATTAAAGCTAGTATTAAATGTAAATTAAACTGTAATTATGAAATATAGGTGTGTTTCATAGGCTAACACAAATTATAGTATACTGTGATTTTAAACCAGTAGTGCAGGCTATTCAAACTTTATTTAAGCAAGGATGGCATAGTTTTGAATGAACAAGTTTATTTTTATTAGTTTGATTCGTTTTGGAAATACAAATCTACTCATTACAATTTTGTTTGTTTTTTTATGAAAAAAAAAAGGGTTCTATTGTCTTTATTTTTCCATAATAGTCTTATAGTTCTGTCAATAATTCGTTCATGAATCACATACTATTTTTCGTTCTCACTCTCTCTGCTATATAGGCCTACGTGACAGAGTATAAAAATTATAGGCCTACTAAAATATGCGGACATCTTTTTTTATACAGTTTAAAAATAAAAAGAAGAAAAACAATCCTGTCAGTTGGGGTTCCGTTAGCCAATAGGCCGTTATCCCCGGTTTTTACAGTCAATCCTATGTCCAACAAATAAATACACGGTCGGGGACAAGGTATATTAACACAAAGATGACCATTTCTATTTTTCTGTGTGTTATTCATATGCAAGTTAAATCCCTGGATATAGATAGACCCAATGGCTAAAAACATCCGTTCTGTTACAAGAGCGCTCTCTATGGAGACTTTTTTTGAGTGTTTTGTATTGTAGCCTATCAGACGATGTGTGAAAAGCAACCTGACTGAGAAGTTAAGGTGCCATAGAATGCATTGATACTGTATTTTAAATTGTTCTCTGATATCTACATAGAAGGTGGCTTAGGTAAGAACAATCTCCAGAAACAGTTTTACATGTGCATTTACAACCCTAGGATTTCTCCCTAGAATGAAATGGTCTGTTATTGGCTTATTTGGCAGTGTCATGATAATGAGCTCTGCTCTGATTGGCTGTTTCACAGTGCTGCTCAGTGTTGAGCTCTGCTCTGATTGGTTGTTTCACAGTACAGCTCATCAGCAAGAAGGAAACACAGGGAGGAAAATATATGTTTAAATATTTTCTCTCACAGTTATATTGTGGGGTAATAGAGTGGGGGAACTATGACGTCACTTTGTAGGCAGATCGGCTGTTAGCATGAAACTGGCTCCTCGACAGAAAGCCAATAGGATTTTTCCATAGGCTTTTGGATAATCGCAAAAAATAAGCACTGTGTTCAATCATAGTTCATGAAACTACACGTTTTGTCCAACAAGATAATCTTCATAAAATAATATAACTTTGACAAATTTTGAAGCCTAAATAAAAGCACCAAAAGTAAAAAGCTAAACTTCAACGTAACCACCACCGCGCTCCCGACAACTTTCTCAAACTTACTTTTAACGTTCAGTGAAACGTATTTACTCTGTATATGAATTTTAATCCACGCTACATGAACCTTTTCATATAAATTGGAATAAATACAAAACTAGAGCCAAACTAAAATTGAAATGAGACATTAGTAATAACTAGTATAGTGAATAAATGAAATAATTTTAACTAAAGGACATTTGAAAGCACGTATTTCTGTACATTTTGAAATTAGGTGCATTAAAAGTCAATAAATCCTTGATTAATATGAATATTTGAATTAAAAACGTGTCTCCACATACTATTCAATAAAATTCTAGTGCATTTAATCTATTAAATAACAGTAGAGTGAACAAGTTTTTGGATATGGTAAGATTAAACTTATTTTAGTGAGCAAAGTACCACATTTCAGCTATCGTTTTGTTAGGAATGGTACACAATGTTATTTTATCCTTGCTGAAAAGCTTCTTGTGGCCGTAAACATTTAATTTTAATTTGGCTTTAAGCACTATGCATCATTAAAGTTTCACTTTCACCACGTAAAGCCGGTAAATGTGGTGTTTACATGGATTAATCGTATGAGTTTACCTTATGCTACGAACCCAGAGTCTCCTCATCAGTGAGCGATAAACTTGAGCTTCTTCCCTTTGAAGACTTGTCGCATTTTGGCGTGAAGACGTTTAATGTCTCCGGCAGCACTTGTAGTCCCGTTTAGAAACTTGTTAGCAACCGTCTTTTTTAAGAAACATAACAATTAAAAAAAATCACGAGTGTGGTGTAACTGGTGTGTTTTATGTCATAGAATAAAACGTTAAAGTATCTTGAGCCTGTGTGAACCACAGACCTTATTTAAGGGATTTAACCAAAATCCCATTCAAAAAAACCATTGACTCTGGGACGATGGAACCGGAAGTGCTAAAATGCTAACTCGCTTCTGGGTTTTCGCCTACAAAGTGACATCATAGTTCCACCACTCTATTATACTGTTTATAAAACGCGGGCATTAGGGAGCTGTTATTAATTTGCGAGGCACTGAAGCGGCTTTTGAACGATCGGTTGATCGTGTTATAGTTTCACTTTCAAGATACGCAATCGCATGAAGTCTGTTTATACTATAGAGGGGCAGTTCTTACCACACATTTTACATGTGTATGGTGTACATTTTTATGGTGTTTGAGGCTCACTGTATGTCATTTCCATGTACAGAACTGTTATTATTTAACTATGCCAAGCTAACGACAGTTTTCATTCTATTGCACCTTTAATATGTATATTTTTTAATATTATTATTATTAACCTATTGTAAATGTTTGTAATAGCTATATTAGAATAATATAAAATCTAAATAAACAAAATGGATAGGCATGAATTTAATATCCCCAATTAAATTTAAATAAACATGACGGATACAATCAAAAAAGACATTTAGGCTAACTCTGTCAGAGTAATGTATATCTTTATATTAGCTATTTACAGTGCAAAGGTCTGCATATGAAGAGTTCATTTGCAAAAACAGATAACTCCGTTTTTAACAATTCTCAGAAATCATGTTTCTTCATTGTATCCGTATAATAATGGATACAGCACTTATGTGGGCATCCTGGCAATAACATATGAAATGGAAAAAAAACAAACAAAAAAAAAACTTTGAAGTCGCCAGTAAAGACAAAAACATTGTGGATGAATTTAGACATTAAAGTTTTTACATTGTAACGTAATGTAGGTCATCGCGTATTGTAATGTAGGTCAAAAACCCTTGCTGCATGTACTGCTTTATACTTCACTTACTAAGTCGTTAGACTAAGTTGCGTTGGATAAAAGCGTCTGCAAAATGATTAAATGTAAATAAAAATGTAGCTGCAAGCAGCAATTACGGGGCAAAGCACTACAGAAGCAAGCATCAGACCAACTGCAGCCATGAGTAACTAAAGCCATTTTAAGGTTATTGTAGTCCAAATGGCTGAAAAATGATATAAAACTACTAGTAATATGATTGAATGACTTTTCACTTTTGACCAATAGGTGGCACCGTTATCAAATCGATATGGTGTGTTCTGTGTGAGGTGACAATGTTTCACACAAAGTTTGGTGTCAATGTGCAAAAGTATTGCAGAGATATAGCCTCAAGTGTCATTTTGGTGAAAATCGGACAACGGTTGAGGAGGACTTCGAAAAAGTAGGTTTTCAACATAAATCAAAATGCCAGACAGGAAGTTTAGCTTAGCTATGACATAGTTGGTATCTATGTTGTTGGCATGACCCAAGGAATAATTTGATACCAGTTTCATTACAATAGGATAATGCAATCAAAAGTTATTAGCATTTTTAGAAATTTCATTATTAATAATTGAATGGTTCATTACTCTTGACCAATAGGTGGCTCTGTTACAAAACTGATGTGGCGTGGTCAGTGTGAGGTGACAATGTCACATACAAAATTTGGTGTGAATGTCAAAGTTTCGCTGAGATACAGCCTCAGATGCAGAATGGCATCTTTTCAGCAAATTCGTTGATGTGCTAAACGAAAACCATTTTGTATATCGACACGAAATCCATTACATTTTGCCAGCATGGTCTGAAGATGATCTGAGTTACATTTGGTGAAAATCGGACAAACGGTCTAGGAGAAATTCGAAAAAGTAGGATTTCAACATGAATCAAAATGGCGGACGGGAAGTTCAGCCAATTATGGCAAAATTAGTATCGATGTTCTCGCCATGAACCAAGGAATCTATCAACATCAGTTTGGTTACAATAGGCTAATGTAAGCAAAAGTTATTAGCATTTTTATAAATTTCATTATAACTTTTGACCACAAGGTGGCGCTGTCCCCAAACTTTTTGAGTACTATCAGAGCATGGTGCCGAAGAAGCATACCAAGTTGTGTAACGATATGTCTATGCGTTCGTAAAATATAGCATTTTATGACAAAATTCAAAACGGCCGACGCCCAAAATGGCTGACATGGGAAAATGGGATATCATTCAACTCGCCATGATGCACCGAATCTAAAGAAACTATCTAAAGAGTTTTATGAATTTTGTCCAAACCATTCACAAGTAAAAATATGAATTTTTCATATCTCCTGACCACTAGGTGGCACAGTGCCGAAACACTGTAGGTAGCCTCAGGTCATGCTTGTTATAACACACACCAAGTTTGGTCTCAATACGCCAAACCGTTGCGGAGATATAGTCTCTGATCCATTTTTGCGTGCTTTTCGGTGAATTCGTTAGTGTTATTGGAGAACGCTTGGACGAATCAACTGAAATTCCATAACTTTTTGCCAGCATGGTCTGTAGATGATCTGAGCAAATTTTGGTGAAAATTGGACGAACCGTCTAGGACGAGTTCGAAAAAGTAGGATTTACGACCAATTTAAAATAGCGAAAAAACTAAACCTTCCGATTTTTGAATTTTGGACTTCATTCAACCCGGCTTGAGCCAAGGATTCAGAGGAAAAAAGAATTTTCATTTTGTGGCTCATGGTTATTAACAAAGTTATTAACATAAACATGAATGAAACTTTGGACAAGTGGTGGCGCTAGATAGTTTGAGTTAGAGACTCCAAATTTGCTGTGGTTACTATTGACACTATCATCTCTCAGTGTGCCAAATTTTACAACTTTCCCACAAACGGTTCTATGGGCTGCATTTGACTTTTTAGTGGAAGAAACGGAAGAAGAAGAATAATAAGAACGCCAACGGATTCAATAGGTGCATCCGCACCTTCAGTGCTTGGCCCCTAAATATGACTTTATTCGAGACCTATACAGCGCACACGCGTAAAACATCCACTACGTATTGGATATAGTCCAGTACGTCATCGTGCTACAGGCTGCAGTAGAAAGCAGCACTGAGAAATGAGTGCGGCAAACAAATTACTTTGATTGAAGTGAACTCTTTTGTGCAGAATTAAGCCCACTACAATCAATGGAGATGTAGCCGGTGAGCTTTCATACTCTTCTTTTGATTGAAATTTGATTTTTTTGTTTATTTCAACATGATTGGTTTGTTTAATAGATTTAAATTTTGGCAGTGATTGTTTTATATTTAAAATGTGTGCAGATTAAAAGCTGTTTAAAATCATCAAAGTTAAAAACTGTGTATTTACTGCATAAATGTTTAAATATCTGCCGTGGTTACATGCTGTTTTATGGTAATTTAAAACCAAGGATTTAATTCTTAGGTTTACTTGATTGTATCTACTTGTGCTTCCTCTTAAAGTGGTGTTTGTATTTGTGTTTAAAGGTTTTTCACCTGACTAAATGACTCATTGCATCGAACTTTCAAAATAAAGAAGGGAAAATTAGAGCAAAAGTGTGGTCAATGAGTGAAATCCAGTTGAAATCTTGTAGTTGTCACAGTTCATGGGTCCGTGCGCTCATTGTGTGTGTGTGTGTGTGTGTGGCTCTGCTCGTAGCGCATGTCAGCGTTGCTTAATTACCGTGCACCTGACGAGGTAATCAGAGCTCACAGGTGTAGCTTGTCTGCACTGCCTTTATCTGGCTGGCGTGGCTGTGGGGTTTTGTCGGATCGTTGTGGTTCATGTCCTGTCTCGCTCTCTGTCAGTCCCTCTAGCGCCTGAGTCTTCTCCGCCTGGTTGCTGTTTTTCCCTCTGTGAGGTGTGGACTATTGGAGTGGTTGCTCTGCCTACTGGAGATTCTTTTCAACTGGATTGCCAGCACTTCTTTGTGGCTGTATTAATTGGAGTTGTCTAATAAAGACTCATTATTGACTCGCAATTGGATCTTGAGTTTCTGTACTGTGACAGTAGTGGGCTGTCTTTTCAAGTGGGAGAGTTCTGCACAGTCAGTACCTCAAAACAGTGAGGATTCACTTGGCATGCAATAATATATATTTATTTCAATCCCATGCTGAAAAAAATTGAAACCATCACATAATTTGTAATGGTTTTACTGGTTATACTGAAAATTGTATTGGTTTTAATGGAAATTCTAATGGTGCCTGTTGGTCTCTACTGGTAATTGGTCACTTTTTAAAAAACAAAACAAAAACACAAAATAGTAATGTAATATGTCCCAAAACACACTACAGGAAACCATTATTTAATGGTTAAAAGTTGATAGTTTGTAATGGTATTTGCAGTGAAAATCTTCTTCAAAAATTACTTTGTTTTTGTCAGCAGTGTCACCATGGGTTTTGTGATTTTATTTGCCATAAATGCGACAGGATTGCTGTAATATTGTGAGATATAGCGACTGTTTGTACTGTAGTTGTGGCAGGCCTATTTGGGAGAAAATCCAGGGCCGTTTTTTTACTCCCAGTCCATCCCTGGCCGGAACCATAGGTAATAATCACATCATCATTTATTTGTTTATTGATTTAACCTCACATTGTTAAATTGTTTGGGTGTTTCTTTAAAGATATTCAAACTTGAAGATACGTTACACTTGTACTGTATGTATATGGCTTGTACAATACTCTCAGATTAACTGCCAGACTCACCAGTTCCTGCATGATATATGTGGTGGTAATCAACAACAACAAAGATAGATAGACAGACAGATTTATGTACATATGTACCTAAATACATATGTTAAGTTTTATTCACACACACATATATATATATAAATAAAATTAGCACAGCTGCACTCAAGATATTTAACATAAACAAAACATCTGAACAACACATTACAGAAGTAAAGAGAACATGAAACTGTGTGGTAGCTTTCATTGGTTTAAACACAACAATCAGCCTTAAAGCACATTAGAGTAATGATAAATTGAGCAAGTAACATTTAAAATACAGAAAAACAAATCTGTTTGTAATCTGTATCCAACCATCCTAAACCCTAAACCTAGACCAATACACAATCTGGGTGATAATGATCACTATGATGACAACGAGGCCAATACCAAGGCCAATGAGATTCAGGGTGCGTGCCGTTTTGGAGTTCTTCTCTGCTATTCCTCGCTGTCCAGAGTAGTTGGCATTTCGAGTCTGTGAAAACAATTGTGAAACATATAATGTCAACCATTTTTGTTCTCAGAAACTGCTAGTAAATTTTGCAAGATAAATAAACTTGTCAGAAAAAGTCAGAATTTTAATTTGCATTTACACTCTTTATTTATTTTAATTTTTATATATTATATATTTTTAATCACATGGCGGAAACAGGCTTCCATAAGTAATGCATTGAATTTGTAAGGATTTAGCTCTTATTTTAGCTTTTAGGGAATCGATTCGTTGATTTCTTCAAATTGATCTGATTCAAAATTTAGAGCTTATACTTGATCAACCGTTCATCCAGCGAGCGTTAAAATCAGTATATCTTAACAATTCTGTTTATATTACTTTGTGGCCAACGATAACACAGACAAAATGGTAGTTTATCAAATTTTGAGCAAGGTAACAAAGGATCTGGGCAAAGTTTAACTTTAAAATCAGAGGTGGGTAGAGTACCCAAAAACTGTACTCAAGTAAAAGTACTTGAAGAAATATTTACTAAAGTAAAAGTAATAGTCTGAATAGTTATTTGAGTAAGAGTAAAAAAAGTATTGGATAAAAAAAAAACTACTCAAGTAGTTAGTTACTAGTTACTTTGGATCATATACTGAATATAGTCTATTTTTATTTAGATATATAGATAAAATTTATATACACACACACACACACACACACACACACACACATATATATATATATATATATATATATATATATATATACATAAACACACTGCTGTTCAAAATACTTTTAATGTTTTTTATTTTATTTTATGTAATTTATTTCATTGATGCAAATCAGAATTTTTATCAGCCTGATTTATTATCAGTGCTGTTCCTTTTTAGCTTTCTATTCATAAAATAATCCTGAACAAAATGTCACAGTTTCCAAAAAAAAAAAAAAAAGCAGCAAAACTGTTCCCTGTTGAAAAAAACAGCATATGCTGTATGTTTTGAAGCATGGTATGCTGGTTTGAGCTGATTTAAGCTGGTCCTTTGCTGGTTTAAACTGGTCATGTGCTGGTCCTAAACTGGTCCGACTAGCTTAAGACCAGAACATGACCAGCATAAACGAGCATCCCAGCTTCACCTTCCGCGCTGCGATGACGGGAAAAGTTGGGGTCAAACCTTATCAAGCGATTAATTTTGTTAAAAAAATATTAACGCATTACATTTTTTAGATTAATCGCATGTGTTAACGTTGACACCCCTAATATATATATATATATATACACACACACACACACACACACACACACACACACACACACACACACACGCGGTTCAGGAAATGAGTTATTGCGTTTGCATGAAGTTCCCAAAGTTCTAATACTCGTTTTCTATGAGTTCTTTAAATTCAACCTGAGAAATCTCATAAAACAGAGATTCTTAACTTGTTATTACTTTTAAGGATTTGTCACCAGTTTTCCCGCAAGAGAGGAGATTTCTTGTGTTACTTGTGTTCAAGTTGACAGCTGACAGCGGGTTGGTTTTCCTTTCCTGGTTGAGGGAACCTCGGGGCTGCGGATTGGCTGCTGATGCGGTCGTTGGGTGACGCGTTTTGGTGAGTGGTTGCTTTTCCTTGTGACGTGAGAGTGACGTGTTCAGCTTTCTCGATGAGAGTCTGTTTGCGACGATTAAGCTTTGAAGATTTCTGGAGTCACTAGCCTGATGTTACTGGCGGCTGTGAGCGCTTTGTAGCACAATCAATGAGGCGAAAGACCCAAAGATCAAGAGAGAGAGCAAGCCAACAGCGGAGGCTGTGTGTCACTTAGTTTTAAGCGGCCCGGTTTTTTCCGTCCCACTAGGTGGTCTTCCAATCAAATTGTTGTTGGAGGGCTTTAACAACGCTCCGTACTGTTCCTCTTTGGACACAAATTAACCTAATATTTAATCTTCCACGTGGGAAATATTTCTGCAAGTTTTAATAACTTCTATAAAGTATTATCACCAGGTTATTGCTAATAAAACAAGCTTCCACACGATACTAAACACTGGTTATCTGCTAAAAGGAAAACTTATAAGGCAAAGATTAAAATTCACCGATTACATAAAACACATCACGCATAAACAATAGGGCATAAAACACAATTATTATTAAGTATATTGCTCTAAGACTTTAACTGATTTTAAATGATTGTCTTTTAAAATCGTCATGCAAGGTTCGGTTCTTTTTTTTTTTTGTAAGAGAAAAGAGGGTGAGTTGGAGGTACAGAAGAGCAGGAAGCAGATGGTCGCAAGTGAAAGGAGTGAAATCATTTCCTTTATGAAATTAATTCCTTATGAGGCCAAAACTCAGGAACCCTCGCAGCATACACGGCATGCAATAAAACAATAAAGGTTCTAATCTGACAGGAAGATCTGGGAGAAAGACCATTTGCTCATCTGTCCCTTGACCCATCCTTAGGCTCCTTCGTTCCCCCCTGGGCATGACATAGAAGTGTCAAGAACTCAAGTTGCCAGACTTACAAACTGAATTTATTATATCTTAAGAATTAATGATCTTAACCCTTTCATGTTTGGTATAATTTTAAAGGTCTCTGTGCGACTGGTAAATTGATGTTTTAGAGAATAAACTTAATTAGCCTACGTGCACATGTAGTAGCAAAAACAACTATACAGTGTGATCTATGGGCACAATGTGTTTAACAATTACATTTTTGAATCATACCTGACAGCAGAGAGACATACAGCAGCAAGAGTTCTAGAGCAGAGCTCCAGAGACCAATTTTTTTTTATTAAAAAAAAAATCTATTTTATTTTTTCGTTTTTTTCTCCCTGCTGTACCAAAACCATTCCGAACTGTGACGTCAAAACCAAGGTACGTACTGAACGACATGTCTGTGTACCGTTACAACCCTAAACCTGTATGATGACTAAATACCTTCTATTTCTTTTAGCTTTAGTAATATTTCCCCAAGAAACAGGCAAGAATATAATCATGAATGGGCTGTACACTATGATTTCCGTTCTTTCCAACAACAAAGCACATAAGTTAGGTATGTATGAAAATGTTAAAAATTACAAAGGGTGTTACATCAGACATACACACACACATAATTGACTTCTTGCATAAATTACACTGACTGCTCTAAGATATGAGACACAAATGTTTCTTGAGTTTAGGATACAGAATAGGACACATGCCACGTGCTTATTCGATACTTTATTTCCAATTTTGTTTTATATATGTATGTATATATGGCATGTGTCCTATTTGTGTCTCATATCTTAGAGCAGTCAATGTAATTTATGCAAGAAGTCAATTAAGTGTGTGTGTGTGTGTGTGTGCATAGAGCCAAGGCATAGATGCCAGTGTTTCCTGTCATAGCTATGCAAAAATGTGATTTCAAAAACAGTATAGCTATTAAAACTATTTCTTGTTATGATTTTAAATCAGTATTTAATCTCGGAATGATTTCAAAGTAAAAAGAAGTGCTAAAGTCTGATTTAGTAGTGGCTGTGCTTTAAATTAAATTATTATAATCTTAATTCAAACGACGAAGGCTTAAAGTCTGACAGTAATCAGTGTTGAGTACTACTGTAAGGTTAAGGCCTGGTTTAAAATGATTAAAATGTTGAAAAATTAACAGTTGAAAACATTTGTTAGAAATTTTGAAAAGTGATCAAAAAGTAATCAAATGTAATCTGTTACATTACTTTAATAAAGTAATTGAAATAGTTACACTACTTATTACATTTTAAATAGGGTAACTTGTAATCTGTAACCTATTACATTTCCAGGGTAACCTTCCCAACACTGGCCCCAATCTACTGGCCTGACCCGTAATTCTTGTTAAAAATAATGATATAATGACAATGTTCTGTTAGTCAAACAATAGCCTTCTGATTTTTGAACGGTAGCCTGCAGAAAGACTATCATTTAATATAAGAATATAATTTTAAAAAGTTTTGTATTGAATTGGTACCAATTCAAGTGGTAGGCTTCCTTTGATTTAATAGTAATACAGTCTTGCTGATTTACAGAGAGGCACTGCTTAGCCAATGGTTTTTCTAAATATTCTCATTGAGAGGTGAGGATAAAATCCTATAACTGCCCCTGTGTGTAGCCTTGACTTGAAAATATGTTGTTAAATTTGCTAGCAAGTTTTGAGTAAAAATGTTTTTCTTAGTTTTTTCTTTCAGTGAAATTATTTATACTTTAGTACAACAGTAATAATTAATAAAATATTTTTTTCTTTAAAACTCAAAACTCTCCAGTGTGACACCTTTATCTATACAATTGGCAGTCATTTACAGGAAACAGGAAAACTGCAACAATGCTTGCCGTACACATACTTGTTCAGTTATAGGGAAGTTACAGGAGCAATCTTGCCATTTTTATAATGCCTACATATTTGTGTGACCACAAATAGAGCTTAAGCTTTAACAAGACACAGACAGACAGACAGACTGGTCAGCTATCCTTGTAGGGACTCTCCATAGGCGTAATTGTTTTTAAACTGTACAAACCATATTTTATATCGCCCTACACCAACCCTACACCTAAACCTACCTCTTACAGGAAACTTTCTGCATTTTTACTTTCTCAAAAAAACTCATTCTGTATGATTTATAAGCTTTTGTACCCATGGAGACCTCAATTTAGGTCCCCACCGTGAAACGAGTCCCCATGAGTCAGTGTGTATTCAGGTTTCAGTCCCTACCAGGATATATAAACCTGTATACACACACACATATGATAAAATGAAATATATCAAATAAAAGATTGTTCCAATCATAAAACATATTTTGATGATATTTAGATTTTTTTTGTTTTGTTTTGTTTAAAAATACATATATTTCCATCTAGAAATAAATGTAAATAAGTGCAGAATGATCCATCCATTCATTCTCCAAACCACAATGCAGAAAAATTGAATTTTTGACCAGCCATTGATAGAGGCTCATAATAGAAATCTTTAAAGAAACATATAATACACAAAACAAATCTGTTGTGGTAAAAAACTGATTGATAGAAAAAAAAAGGAAAAAATAATTAATAAGGAATCATTTTTCCATAGTTTTTTTTTTTTACGAATTATAACGACACATGTAATCATTAACTTTTGATGATTACCATATTAACTTCTACAAACATGTTATGCAATTTTATGCTTAATGATTATATAAATGTTAAAGAAATTAAATAAAATTCAGTGAAACTAATATACTTACAAAGATGGAGTAAATCAGTGCAGCAATGCCCAGAGGTAAACAACAGCACAACATGATGAAGATAGAGTAGGCCAGGTAATCTGGCACTGGATCAGCCAGTGGAGTGGCGGTCACAAAAACTGCAGGCTGCATAGTGACAATAGGCTGTCCTGGATACGGCCCCTGGGGGACTGGCTGGCTTGGTAAGGAAGGAGGATATCCAGCAGGATTATGGTGGTATGCTGGTGGTGCTGCTGAAGTCATCCCTGATTTCTCAGATGAATTGGGATTCATTCTTCTGTTTATTGGATTTTGATTGTAATTTCCTTTGCCTTGTGATCTGTAGCAGCGTATGTAATACTGTACTCTGGTTCAGTCTTTTATGTGCTGATGAAAGTAGCCAGCAAATGGGAGCAGTTGGTTGTAGGGGAGGAGTGACAAGAACTTTACTGCTGTTTCCATTATACAGTGTGACTGCAAGCACCAACTTGTACAGTAGTTTTACGTTTACTCTGATGAAATACATGAAATATCAGGTGGGTGAAGAGGATTATTTCACCACACCCGAGCATTGTTTAGGGAATCTCTGGGAATCTTTTTAATCTTTTTCCTTATTACTTCTACCACCATTGCATTTACTCATTACATGTTAGAAACTTAACCTTCCTGTATTTTAGAGGAAAAAGTGCTCTTAATTAATTGAAAAACAACTGTTTAAGGAATGAATGGTTTTGGTGTTTTGAATTCATTATACATCAGATTACATCATATTCCTGCATGCATAATTACATAAAAACAGAGATGAGCTAGATAGGCCTACAGATATACTCATATTAATTGATCATTAAAATCATAACACCAAATTATGTTTGTTAAATTATATTTCAGGCTCTATTAAAAAACACCATCTTAATACCACTCACGATTGTATGAACAAGAATTAGAAAAATAGCTGCAAGCAGCTATTATCAGGGTTCAAGCACTTTAAGGCATATAAGCCTACGTAAAGATATTACGTATTTTTTAGCAAGCCTGTAATCACCTAAATCAATGATTTAAAAAAGCATTTTTGATAATTTAACACAGAAATATGATGATTTTTAACATTTATGACTGTTATAGCACCACCTATTGTTAGGTTGGAGGAGTTCGCAAAAGTACAGTTTTTTAAATAATGTCAAATATACGATGTGAAGATCCAGTGCATGCGTGAATATATTCAATTCACGCAATGCAAAGCAGCTTCACAGAAAATTAAAGTTTCTACATTATATTTAGGAGGTGATGTCCAAAGGAGAGAAATGTACAGTAAAAATCATGCATTTAGTTAATGACGTGTATTCAAACAAATGGTTAACACTATTAACGGCCATGATTATATGTTGCGATCAAACTTATAGCAAAATTTAGTAGTTTTGTGTGTTGGTTCAGGGTTGGCATCATCTGAGGTCCTCTGAGGGGTGGTCATCTCAGATCTTTGTAAGGGTTGAATCCAGACTTTAATATGACAGTGTCTGTGTTAATCTAATAAAAATCGGGCTGATATTTTTATTAGGTTTGGGTTTAATTATATTATATTGTGGTTTAGTGTTACACAACGTAATATGGTTAAATTGTTTGGAGGTGGCTTAGTCCCTTTGTGCTTCTGACACTACATTACTCATGGTATATTTATGTTTTAAGATTACAGTTATGGGTAAGTCTTGCCTCTCATTTATTTCCTTCTTCTAGAGGTGTTACCTACATTTTTAACACATTTGTCATGATAGTAGTCCATTTTGACAGGTTTTTCTCTGCCTTACGCAATTTGCCACGTTGTATTTGGCAGTTTTAACTATGAAGGGCATCCTGAGGAAGGTGCTATACAGGTGCTGGTCATATAATTAGAATATCATCAAAAAGTTTATTTATTTCACTAATTCCATTCAAAAAGTGAAACTTGTATATTATATTCATTCATTACACAGAGACTGATATATTTCAAATGTTTATTTCTTTTAATTTTGATGATTATAACTGACAACTAAGGAAAATCCCAAATTCAGTATCTCAGAAAATTAGAATATTTACATTTGAGTTTCAATTAATGACCATGAAACCACATTAATGGGGAAGACATTAATGGGGAAGACACTTGTGAGAGCTTCACAAGGAGTGGACTGAAGCTGGAGTCAGTGCATCAAGAGTCACCACGCTCAGACGTCTTCAGGAAAAGGGCTACCAAGCCACTTCTGAACCAGAGACAATGTCAGAAGCGTCTTACCTGGGCTGTGGAGAAAAACAACTGGACTGTTGCTCAATGGTCCAAAGTCCTCTTTTCAGATGAAAGTAAATTTAGCATTTCATTTGGAAATCAAGGTCCCAGAGTCTGGAGGAAGAGTGGAGAGGCACAGAATCCATGTTTCTTGAAGTCCGGTGTGAGTTTTTCCACAGTCAGTGATGGTTTGGGCTGCCATGTCATCTGCTGGTGTTGGTTCACTGTTTTCTGAAGTCCACAGTCAACGCAGCCATCTACCAGGAAATTTTAGAGCACTTCATGCTTCCTACTGCTGACCAACTTTATGGAGATGCAGATTTCATTTTCCAACAGGACTTGGCACCTGGACACAGTGCCAAAGCAACCAGTATCTGGTTTAAGGACCATGGTATCCCTGTTCTTAATTGGCCAGCAAACTCGCCTGACCTTAACCCCATAGAAAATCTATGGGGTATTGTCAAGAGGAAGATGAGAGACACCAGACCCAACAATGCAGAAGAGCTGAAGGCCACTATCAGAGCAACCTGGGCTCTCATAACACCTGAGCAGTGCCACAGACTGATCGACTTCATGCCACGCCGCATTGCTGCAGTAATTCAGGCAAAAGGAGCCCCAACTAAGTATTGAGTGCTGTACATGCTCATACTTTTCATGTTCATACTTTTCAGTTGGCCAAGATTTCTAAAAAACCTTTCTTTGTATTTTTGTATCTCAGAAAATATTCTAATTTTCTGAGATACTGAATTTGGGATTTTCCTTAGTTGTCAGTTATAATAATCAAAATGAAAAGAAATAAACATTTGAAATATATCAGTCTGTGTGTAATGAATGAATATTATATACAAGTTTCACTTTTTGAATGGAATTAGTGAAATAAATCAGCTTTTTGATGATATTCTAATTATATGACCAGCACCTGTATTCATGACAGTGGCATTCCTCCAACTTTTAATAAATAAAGTTGTTATTTGAATTATAAAGAAATAAAGTGGGTAATGAGATTCTAGGTCTAATTCTAGTTGAGAAGCATTTAAACTATTTCTGGCCCTTCTATTTGTATGCCTAATATGTTAAAAAAATGGCTAAATGTTTCTTCACATTCAGTTAGGAATTACATGAATCATGTAAATGATACCATATTTTCAATTCAAAATGGCAACATTTGAGAAAAAGTCATAGTTTGCCTCATTTTATATTACTGTAGTTCATTTAACATTTCTCTCGTAAAACAGTTATTAAATGTCCCGCTGCTTCAATCTTACCTCTCCATCTTTAAAGGGTTAGTTCACTCAAAAAATGAAAATTAGCCCATGATTTACTCACCCTCAAGGCATCCAAGGTGTATATGACTTTCTTCTTTCAGATGAATTTATATTAAAAATTGATAAATATTTATATTAAAAAATATCCTCACTCTTCCAAGCTTTATAATGGCACTGGGCGGGTGTTTTCGTTCAACAGTCCAAAAGAAGTCCAATAAAGAGCATCCATCCATAATAAACAGTGCCACACAAGGCTCCAGGGGGTGAATAAAGGCTTCCTGTAGCGAATCAATGCGTTTTTGTAAGAAAAAAATTCCATATTTAAAATGTTAGAAACCATTATCTGCACGAACAAGCAGTTTCTGGACGTATGACGTACGCATGAGAAAATGCTAGCCTCGTGAGAATCAACATTTGTTTACGAAGCAAAGGAAGAAAAGTTTCCTTACTTTAGCAAAAGAATATAATCCTCTTGGTTTATATCGAAATCCTCCAACATTTTTCTTTACAAATTCTCATTTTGTACTTCTAATTTGTGACTAATTTGCTTTGCTCTCTCCTCCACACTCCACATTTGTTACATCTCATCAGCGCTTAATTGAAACCAACTGGCTATGATTTCCAAGCTGTGTTATTTTAGTATCACTGAGTGACTATTATATAATTTCTATTTTAATTTAAATTTTTAGAAGGTTTTGTTTTATATGTCTTTATTATTTTTTTATTTCAGTTTAAGTATTTATTTTAATATACAAAGTAAAACTAAATTAAAATGAGAAATATTGCCTTGGCAACTATAGATGAAATAAAACATTTTTTTTTAGATCTTATTTCATTTCAGTTAATGTTTATTTTATTTAAAATGAAAAAGTAATATCCCTAATATTAAAAGCTGTAATATACCTGGTTCTGAGTGATCTGTAAATTAAATATTTTTACTGACGTGGCTAATATTTGTACACTTTTGTTTACAGTATTTCCTCTGCATCTACAGTGGGAGTTTGTTGAGAGAATTGGCAGCTGTGGGTTACTGTAGTTGCATGTTCATTAAAGTATGTTTTCAGGGCCGTTTCTAGTCATTTTGACGCCTTAGACGAAATCACTATTGCACCCCCCCCACCATTGAACTCCCACACCCAAACAAGATAATTAAGATTATATACAAAATAACATAAAACTGATTATGTATACACTCAAATCTTAAATAATGACATAGATACATTTACAACATTATATTATTATTATATTACATTATATATACTGTATATAGAGTTTCTTTTTCAGACATCAGTTTCTTGTCACATTCAAATTGGTTGTCATAGTAACAACACTAATTTGTGGAAATTCAGCACATTGTGAGTTCCACAGATCTTATCAACGGGTACTTTTTGACTTTATCTGTCTTTTGTTCAATTTTTTTGTTGTTGTTGTGTCAGTTATTGCATTATTATTGCAGTCAAACCTATAAAACCCTTTGTTATTCCAAACTACATAGGCTTATAAAAGTCTGATTAGTGACATAAAAGTCAGAATGCAGGTACTTGTTCTTTTATTACTCATTGATTCGTGAACTTCCCCTTTAAATAACTTGACACACTCTATATGTATGACACTGCTCCCTTTAAACGCAGTTGGAAGCAATTTTTTTTTTTTTTGGAAGCGAATTAATTGATTCAGCATTTCAACACTTCCGTTAGGATGCGTTAAATTTGACAAAGCAGTTTAATAAAGTATGTATTGATCTAGTGAATTAGCGAATTTTACTACACCAATATTTTTTAACTGGCTGAAAAGGTTTTACATTTACATTTACATTTAGCCATTTTGCAGACGCTTTTATCCAAAGCGACTTACAATTGGGGATACAAAAAGCGATTCATCTTGAGGAGGCAATCCGACAAACGAAGTGCTTGTAACACCAAGTCTCAGGCGTTGTTTAAATAAGTACAAGCTAGCAGGGGAAGGAATAAATAAGGAGAAAGTTTTATTATTTTTTTTTTTAATTTTTTTTTTTTTTTTTATGTGTGGGGTATAGTCAAGTAGTGTCGAAAGAGATGAGTTTTCAGCTGTTGCTTGAAGATTGACAAGGATCCGGCACTCCGAATGTGGGTGGGAAGATCATTCCACCAGCTAGGAATGGTGAACGAGAATGTTCTGGAGAGAGATTTTGAGCCTCTTTGTGATGGTACCACGAGACGTCGCTCACTAGCAGATCTCAGACTTCTGGAGGGGATGTAGATTCTTAGTAGTGAGTGCATGTAGGCGGGTGCTGAGCTTGTGGTTGTTCTATAAGCAAGCATCAGTGTCTTGAACTTGATGCGGGCTGCGATTGGTAGCCAATGCAATGAGATGAAGAGAGGTGTGACATGGGCTCTTTTGGGTTCCTTAAAGACCAGTCGTGCCGCTGCATTCTGAATCATTTGTAAAGGTTTGAATGTGTTTGATGGAAGTCCAGCCAGAAGAGCATTGCAGTAGTCCAGCTTAGAAATGACAAGGGCCTGGACGAGAAGTTGTGCAGCACGCTCCGTCAGAAAGGGCCTGATCTTTCTGATGTTGTGTAGTGCAAACCTGCAAGCTCGAGCAGTCTTTGCAATGTGAATGTGAATGTTATATGGGAATATCTTACAACACATTGAACCTTTAACAATGCATTGGCGCAAAAAACGCACACTGCACACCTTTTAGACCAGTTTCACATGACACATGATTTCTCAACTGCCACAGATATTTTTTAAACAAAATATTGAATACACTTTTTATGTACCAATATTTTAAATTGGCCTTTGAACTTGCGCAGCAAAAAAAAGCCTTACCTTGCCAAAACACTGACAGAACCCAATGATCTAATGGCATTGTTGAGCGCTCCAAATCCAAATGCAAACTTTGCATGCAACAATCAGGGCAGGGCAGACCAGCCAAGTATACTGATAATAAGTATACACTACTTATTATAATGCACTGTGCAATATTATAATTATATATATATATATATATTTATTTTATTTTATTTTTTTACGAGAACTTAATCAAACGGTTACATTTCCTCAGTTATTAAAAACGACCAAAGAACATTTACATTACCAAAGAACATCATAACTGACTTCAGTCTAGTGCAAGTATTATGGGATCTACACCATAATGAATAAATATCTTACCCCTTATTTACACTGCTGTGGCAAGTTTCTGAAGCGGCTCTCGACGCTGCATCACTAAATATAGGCACCTAGTCTATTTTTGACAGATAATAATAATAATAATAATCTTCTCGCTGTCGTCAAAGGCATCAGCAACAGGCGATATCTTTGACTATCGTCGATACACTATACTATCGTCTATCGGCACCTTAAATTGAGTTGTGATGACGCTTCATTTCCTTGCCATAATGTATTCTCTTGAAAATTATTTATTGTCAAAAGTGTGTTGAATGTAAACTCCTATTAGAAATTATCCATTCAATGTGAATTTATCTGAGAATATTCTTTTCAGTGATTGGTCCATGCATATGTCGTCAACCAAAATCCCGTTTGTGGCACAGCAAAGTGTCGTGAATCATCTGTAAGACTGACACTTAAGAATTAGTCCTACACTTCGCTTAAATTATGACTGGGATGATTGATAACTAACTTTTGAATGACCATACTTAAGAAAGTTCAATTGAATCGAATCAATGCTGAAATTGGATTGCTGATAGGAGTTAATGCTCCCAAAGCAATGGAGCCCTGGAGGATCATAAACAGTCAAGGCAATGGGCCCTATGCAGTTAAGACACTTCTAGGATGGGTGGTAAATGGACCACTCAGTAGTGGTTATAGAAGCTCTCCTGATAGGTTCAGTAAGCCACACATTTAAGTGAACAAAATCTCTATAGCTAAAATTGAGAATTTGCTAGTACAGCAATACAATTAGGAATTTGTGGAAAAGAGCTATGGAGATCAATGTGAAATGTCTTTTGAGGACAAACAATTTATGAAAATTGTTTCTGACTCTCCTGAATTAAAAGATGGACACTACTATTTGCGCTTGCCCTTTAGAAAGGAAATTCAAATGCCTGATAACCACCAGCTTGCACTGCGAAGAGCTCTATATCTAGTCAAAAGATTCCCCCTTTCTCAAGGACTACACCATGTTCATGGAAAAAATAATTGAAGCAGGATATGCAAGAAGAGGTGCCATAATATCAACTTCAAATAAATGATGGAAAAGAATGGTATATACCTCATCACGGTGTCTAAAAATAAAAACACTATCCATGTGGTTTTTGACTGTGCCGCCACTTTTAAAGAAATGTCATTGAATAAAGAGCTTCTGTAGTGACCCGACCTTACAAACACACTCTTGGTGTCGCCAGGGACGTGCACAGGGGGGTTGCTCAGGTTGCCCGGGCAACTGCCCATATACCCTTCTCGACTCACGTTGCCCTTCCGAGGTGGAAAAAAATAAATAAAAAAATCGTACAATGGATGCAGAATTTCACGTAAGCCTAGATAAAAAAAGAAGAAAAACGCACGTCCCTGTTTGTCGCCTATGGTGTTCTTCTGCACTTTCATCAGAAACCCATTGTCCTGATGGCAGACATTGAAAGCATGTTTCATCAGGTGCGTGTTGACCCTAATGATGTAGACTCCCTTAGATTCCTGTGGTGGCCAGAGGGTGACATCTCTCAAGAACCGAGGTAATACAGTCCATCTTTTTGGAACAGTTATTTCTCCAAGCTGTGCAAACTTTGCATTGAGAAATACTGCCAGTGATAATGCAGGTACATTTAGTGAAGAAGCCATTGACACTGTGAAGAGAAATTTCTATGTTGATGATTGCCTGAAGTCAGTATCCATGATACCTTGAGCCATTTTTCTTACTAAGGAATTAAGGGCCAGCACGGGTGGATTCAAACTCACAAAATGGATCAGTAACAACTGTGAAGTCCTGTCAAAATAGTGTCGTTCTCCTCTGGCCAGACAAAATCAGCAGTTTAAATCTAGGCTAAAGCAGAGTCAGATTGTGCAGAGGACTCATCTGGTTCCTGTGGTCTTGTCCTGATGGCCATCTAGGAGACAGGGTCTTCACTGAGGATCAGTCTCTGAGGCTCATCTAGTTGTCCTGGTCTATATGCGATATTTTTTTGGAATATTATGATAACGATATTTCTTGCGATATAACATTTCCCTAGAGAAATGCTATTTTTATTTTATTTATTTATTTTTTAATCATTTATATACGTAATGATAATACTAAAATAAACAGGTAATAGATATTCTTCTGATCTAATTAAATCTAATTCAGGCTAAAAAAACTGTCAAGGAAGGTGAAAACATTTAGACTTTAAAACGCTATGAATGACTGAAAACCTCAGCAGATATTCTGATTTCTGGTTTACTGTCACCATAGACCTGAAAACACAAAATGCATTACTTTCAAACATAACTTTTTATTCACACGTAACCATACAATCATCAAGAGCATCTTAAAACGAGAGCATCTTTTAAACACAATATTTCCTTGCCTTGCCTATATTTTTTTTAATAAAAATAAATATTATTAAACAAAAATTAAATTAAATACTATTAAACAAAGTGTACAGGCCTTAAATAAATTGGTATGAAGTGGAAATACTAACATCTAGTCAACATCCACATAAATAAAATAATTAAGTATTAACATAAACATTAACATGGAAACATTAAGTAATAACATGTAAACCTCTGTTTTAGCTTTAGGATGTCGCTTATGGCCCGCTGCTGCTCTAGAACTCTCTGAATCATTCTCTGCCTCGAACCCCACCTTATAGGGCATTCTGTGACGAGGGAGTTCTCCGGGAGTTCCCCTTCCAGATGTGGGAGAAATGTCCCACTAACTTTTTGCAGAGACCAACAGCTCGAGTATTGCGCTCATCACCTTTAACAGCATTTTCTGAAAAGTTAAGAAAAAACAAAACAAGGACATTCAGGGTGAAATAACATTGCAATATTATAATTACAATTTTATATAACAGCATTTGAGATAGAAATATATTTCCTAAATAATCACATTATTTAACATTATGAAACATACCAAATTGAGAAACTAACGGAATGCATAGTCGATATAAAAAACTGGATGACAAGTAATTTTTTACTGCTAAATTCTGAAAAAACAGAGGTGTTAGTTATCGGACCTAAAAACCCCACATGTAACAACCTAGAACATTATCTAACACTTGATGGCTGCTCTGTAAATTCTTCTTCATCAGTCAGGAACCTAGGTGTGCTGTTCGATAGCAATCTTTCATTTGAAAGCCATGTTTCTAGCATCTGTAAAACTGCGTTTTTTCATCTCAAAAACATATCTAAATTACGACCTATGCTCTCAACGTCAAATGCAGAAATGTTAGTTCATGCGTTTATGACCTCAAGGCTAGACTACTGTAATGTTTTATTGGGTGGTTGTTCTGCACGCTTGATCAACAAACTACAGTTAGTCCAAAATGCAGCAGCTAGAGTCCTTACTAGAACCAGGAAATATGATCATATTAGCCCGGTCCTGTCAACACTGCACTGGCTCCCTATCAAACATCGGATAGATTTTAAAATCTTGTTAATTACTTATAAAGCCCTGAATGGTTTAGCTCCTCAGTACTTGAGCGAGCTCTTATCGCATTATAGTCCTCCACGTCCGCTGCGTTCTCAAAACTCTGGCCGTTTGATAATACCTAGAATATCAAAATCGACTGCGGGCGGCAGATCCTTTTCCTATTTAGCACCCAAACTCTGGAACAATCTACCTAACACTGTTCGGGAGGCAGACACACTCTGTCAGTTTAAATCTAGATTAAAGACCCATCTCTTTACCCTGGCGTACACATAACACACTAATACGCTTCTATTATTCAAATCCGTTAAAGGATTGTTAGGCTGCATTAATTAGATCAACCGGAACCGGGAACACTTCCCACAACACACGGTGTACTCGTTACATCGTAAGTAGAATGGCATCTACGCTAATATTTATCTGTTTCTTTCCTATGAACAGATGGTGGATCAGCACCAAGAGATGATGTCTGTAGCCCTGATCATCAGCGGAGACCAGGACACCCAGATGACCCCCGGAGACCTCAATTAAAATACATTAAAACTAAAAAATATAACTAAAAATATAATAAAATACCTAACTACATAATACTACTATCGTTAGAACCTGAAACTTTTGAACTGTGGGTGTCGTCTGGTCAGAGGAGAACTGGCCCCCCGACTGAGCCTGGTTTCTCCCAAGGTTTTTTTCTCCATTCTGTCTCAGAGGGAGTTTTGGTTCCTTGCCGCTGTCGCCTCTGGCTTGCTCAGTTGGGGACACTTAATTTCTAGCGATTATCACCGATTTGATTGCTCATATACTATTTAAACTAAACTGAGCTAGACAATGACATCTCTGAATTCAATAATGAAATGCCTTTGACTGAAAATTGAATGTTTAATCTTATTATATATTACTGACACTCTGTCCTCCAATTTGATACTGTTAAGTGCTTTGACACAATCTGTATTGGTAAAAGCGCTATATAAATAAAGGTGACTTATTATCTTAAATATTACAATATCCAAAATCATGTCTAGTCTACATGCAACTATACAAACAACTGTACCTTTTTTCAAATATAAACATTCAACAATCACTGATGGCCAGATGCAAGCGGTGTCCAAAGCATTGTAGCCTGACCCAATTATTAAGTTCAGTAGCCTTCACCACATTGGCGCCGTTGTCCGTTGTAATGGACACTTGATTTTCCTCTTTTAAGTTCCAGCTGGCTAAAACATCCTGCAGCCCATGGTCTATGTTTTCACTGGAGTGGGATTCGGGGAAATACACAACAACCAGACAGCGTGTTTTTAATTCAAAGTCTTGAGTAAGAAAGTGAATGGTATAGCTCATGTATAGGGCTCAGTCTTATGACTCGACCACAGGTCAGTGGTGCTAGTGTAAAAGTCCGCTTGGCGCAGCTCAGAGCCACAGTTGTCAACTCTCGCAAGACAAATAAGCAACCGCAGCTTCAAAAACAAGCCCAAAACAAGCCCAATTTTTTTTGAGGATTTATTATCATCAATATTATTTATTATCAATTATTTATTACCAATAAATGAGCCTGCAACATATTACACTGAAACCACTTGTTTATCTGAAAAGCAAAAACAGAAGCTATTTTACAAAAATTTGCAAACTGCAACAAAAAAAGTGGGAACAAAACTCGTCTCTAATCACCTGTGAGCAGAATAGGAGAGATGGAAAAGGAGAAAAGAGCTTCAAAGGGGAGCTGTAACATAGCCACATATTTATTGTCACGGATCAGTCAGGCCCTACACCCCACTAATCACAACGATCCACATCACCAGAATTCTAATCCCGCTCACCTGCACCCTATCACATATGTCATCAACACCACTATATAAACCATCACATCAAGCACACCATTGTCCGATCTCGTAACTCCTATGTGGACTCTGCTCTACGCCTTACTAGTGTTGAGTATTACCTTTGCTGACTACTTACCTTTGTGTGCATTACCTCCTGTCTCTGCTCCTCGTGTTCTCCTCTCCTCCCAGATTGTTGGTCCCGGCTCCCTGTACGTCTCTGGAGATTTCCTCATCTCACTATCACGGCTATCCTGTGGAAAGTATAATATTACCATCGACCTCATCTCATATCGGATCTCACCATTGAACTCCACTACTCACCTCTGCATGTTGATCCCTCACTCCAACCATCTGCTGCCTCTCAATAAACTATCACGTTATATCGCTTACCTTGGTGTCTGACCCAATTCTGTTACAGAAGATTGGACGTTTCCGACAGCAAGATGAGTTCTCCAGAGCCGTTTCAAGAATTGGTGGATTCCTTCAAGAAAATATTACTTCAATCACGCTCACCACCTGCACCATCCGCTCCTGCACCGCTTCCTGCCCACACGCCAACCAGCACCAGCGCCCTTCTCTGGATCGGCGGAGGAGTGCAATGGCTTCCTTCTACAGTGCACCCTCACCATAGATCTTCACCCACATATGTTTCCAACAGATCAATCTAAAATAGCCTTTGTCATCACGTCCCTCACGGGCCCGGCGCTCAGATGGGCAGAAACGATTCTAAACCAGGCCGGACCAGTAACTCAGACGTTCTCCAATTTCATCAACCACTTCCGCGAAGTATTTAGCAGCTCTCCAGGAGACTCCTCTGTTGGCGAAAAATTGTATCGACTTCGACAGGGTTCAATGACCATCCACCAATATTCCCTCCAGTTTCGAACCCTCGCCGCTGCTAGTGGTTGGAATGAACCATCGCTGCTTACGGCTTTCCTACAAGGGCTTAATCCCCGACTCCGTCTTCATCTCAGCGCCTATGATGACACTTACGGTTTGGAGAAATTCATTCAGTTGGCTATCAGATGCTCCAACCGCATGCAGTCTTGCTCCATTGATTCATCTACTGCCATTGCCACTCCTCCTCCACGCCTACCAGAGGCCAGTGACCCTCCAGAACCCATGCAAACTGACTCTACCCGCCTTTCACCGCAAGAGAGACAAAGACGGATCACTCAACGGCTATGCCTATATTGTGGCGCTAATGGGCACAAGATCCCGGAGTGCCCGCTCCGTCCACCCCGGATCTTGGTGAGTACCGTCCGCCCTCCATTCACCAAGCTAGATCCACTCTCCACACATGCTCAGTTTACTGCTCAAGATTAGATTAGATTAGATTAGATTCAACTTTATTGTCATTACACAAGTACAGGTACAGGGAAACGAAATGCAGTTTAGGTCTAACCAGAAGTGCAATAGCAGCAAGTGCAGTATATACAATGGTTGAATAAGTGCAGGACAAGGATATGTACTGAATATATGTATAAATATATATAGAAAGATGGTTATTAATATAAACAGAATTTACAGGTGAATATGTATAGTGAATAAATATACAGATGGCTATTACTATAAACAGAATTTACAGGTGATATGTACTATCAATATGATATATATACAGATGACTATTACTATAAACAAGGTGTAAAAGTGCAGTGGAAGTGATTGCATATTACAATTAGACATACGGTGCAAAATGTTAATGTAAAGATTGATAATGTAAACAACAGTCGGCGGTGCAAATGAGCATAGTCCAATTTAGGTATGGTAGTGCAAGATACAAAAGTAAACAGTTGTTACTGTAATAAAAAATTACATTCAGTAGTGCAAATAAGGCAGATGTGAGGTAGGAGAGAAGAGTTAATAATATATGAGGAAGTGGATCAACGGGGGTTAGAGTTCAGTAAAGAGTCAGCTCTGGGGAAGAAACTGTTCTTTAGTCTGCTGGTCCTGGTCCGGAGGCACCTGAAACGCCTACCGGAGGGCAGGAGAGAAAACAGTCTGTGGGCTGGGTGAGAGGAGTCCTGATGTGGATGGTGTCGTGTGTGCCTCTTGACTCCTTCCTGAAGTCCACGATGAGCTCCTTCGTTTTGGTGGTGTTGAGGAGCAGGTTATTTTCAGTGCACCATGTGGCCAGGTGCTGGATCTCCTCCCTATAGGCAGTCTCATCGTTGTTACTGATGAGGCCAATCACCGTGGTGTCGTCTGCAAACTTGATGATGGAATTAGATCCATACACAGGCTTGCAGTCGGAGGTGAAGAGGGAGTAGAGAAACGGGCTTAGCACACAGCCCTGTGGTACACCAGTGTTAAGTGTGATGGATGTGGAGCAGGTGAATCCTGATCGAACATTCTGGGGTCTGTTGGTCAGGAAGTCCAAAATCCAGTTACACATTGAGGTATTGATGCCCAGGTCTCCAAGTTTGGCTATTAACTTGGTTGGGATGACAGTGTTGAATGCTGAGCTGAAGTCAACAAACAGCATACGTGCATAAGTGTTCTTATTGTCCAGGTGAGTGAGCACAGAGTGCAGTGCCATGGAAACTGCGTCCTCTGTGCTCCTATTGCTACGGTAGGCAAACTGGTGTGAGTCCAATGTGGATGGTAGAGAGTCTTTTAGGTGTTCCAGGACCAGCCGCTCAAAGCACTTCATGACGATGGGTGTGAGTGCTACAGGGCCGTAGTCATTAGGGCACGTCGGACTAGAGTGTTTTGGCACTGGCACAATGGAAGTGCATTTAAAGCATGTTGGTACGGCTGCTTGGGCAAGAGACAGGTTGAAAATGTCTGTAAAAACCCCAGCGAGCTGCTCCGCACATGCCCTGAGAACACGACCAGGGATGTTGTCTGGTCCAGCAGCCTTGTGCGCGCTGATCCGGCTCAGTGCCTTGCAGACATCTGTGGAGGAGAGTATGATTGTTGGGTGGTCAGCTGAGGGATTGAGCTTGGTGGCAGTTTCTCTGTTGTCTCTTTCAAAGCGAGCATAAAAGTAATTTAGCTCGTTCAGGAAGTTAACATCAGTGGCTGCGGGGGTGGAGTGGGTGGGTTTGTAGTCACTGATGGCCCGAATGCCCTGCCACATGCGTCGAGGGTCAGAGTTGGAAAAGTGTCCCTCTATCTTTAGCTTGTAGCAGTGCTTGGCCTTTTTGATGCCCCTCTTCAGGTTTGCTCTGGATGTGCTGTAGGCTTGTGCATCTCCTGATCTGAAGGCAGTGTTGCGTGACTTCAACAGGAGTCGCACTTCCTTGTTCATCCAAGGCTTCTGATTTGGATATGTGGTGATCTGTTTCTGGGTTGTAACACTGTCAATGGTGATATTGATATGATCCAATACAGAGGAGGTGTAAGAGTCAATGTCTGTGTGAGCGCCACTGGTGGCTTGAGAAGCAAACATACTCCAGTCTGTGTGTAGAAACCTTTCCTGGAGTGTGGAATCTGCCCCTGCAGGCCACACCTTGATGGTCTTCACTGATGGCTTCACACGGTTGATGAGGGGTGCATATTTGGGGGTGAGGAACAAAGAAAGGTGATCTGACTGTCCCAGGTGGGGGAGGGGTGTCGCAGCGTAAGCTCCAGCCATGTTTGTGTAAACATGGTCTAAGGTTTTGTTTCCTCTGGTGTGACAGGAAACATGCTGGTGAAACTTGGGTAGCACTGACTTTAAGTTTGAGTGATTGAAGTCACCTGCAACAATAAAAGCCGCTTCCGGGTGATCAGTCTGTTGTTTACTGATGGCTGCGTGAAGTTCTTTCATAGCAAGCTTGGCATCAGCATCCGGGGGAATATAGGCTGCAGTTATAATGGTGGAAGTGAACTCCCACGGTAGATAAAACGGTCTACATTTAACCATGAGAAACTCAAGGTTAAATCTCTGGTCTTACCGGAGCCATCTAATGTTCTATCTGCCCGGAGTGTGTGGCGTCCCGCTAGCTCAATAGCGGTGTCCGGTATTCCGCTGTTTAACCAAGTTTCCGTAAAGATTAGGACGTTACAGTTCAAAAGTTTCTTGCTGTGTGTGATGCTGAGTCGAATCTCCTCCATTTTGTTCACTAGCGACCGTACATTGGCAAGGAAAATGCTGGGTAAAGAGAGCCGGTGTGGTGTTAGCCTTAGCTTAGCTCTTAGTCCTCCGCGCTTCCCCCGCCTTTGTTTACGATCTCGACGCCGCCTGCGAGCACTTCCGCCCGGCCGGGTAGGGTGCATAGCCTCGGGTGTCCTAGCGATCTCAGGAAGGAGTCGAAGATTGTCCATAAAAGTGTCGGAAATTCGCAAACCGATATCCAAAAGCTCACAATGGGTGTACGATGTAAAGGCACAACTGTTCTGCACGAACAGGCCAATCCTCTGTACTTACAGTTACCATCCTCCTCGACTCCGGCTCTGCGGGAAACTTAATCTCTGGAGACCTTGTCCAGCAGCTCCAGCTCCCACCTCGGTCATGGAGACAACTTACGAGGTCCAATCCATAACGGGCAAACCTATAACACACTGTCATGTTTGCCACAGTGCAGGACCCATACTGTTAAGCATTGGACCGTTACATATGGAGGAACTGCATTTGTTGGTACTGGAGGGTTCCACGGTAGACATCATCCTTGGCCGCCCCTGGCTGGTGCAGCATGATCCCCATCTATCTTGGAGGACAGGAGAAGTCCTACAGTGGGGCAAGAACTGTTTCCCTCACTGCTTCCCCAGGTTGCCAAAACCTTCTATCAAGGATCCCATCCAACTTCCTGTCCATACCACATCCATAGAAAGCCCAGTGGAAAAACTATCTGTCAAGATTCCATCATGTTATGCCCCCTTTAGTGACGTTTTCTGTCCCAAGAAAGCTGCCCAGCTACCACCACATCAGCCATGGGACTGCGCGATCAATCTCATTCCGGGTGAGCCAGTATCGCATGGGAAGATCTATCCCCTTTCACCACCAGAACAAAAGGCCATGGAGGAGTATATTGAGGAGGTGCTGAAACAAGGCTACATCGTTCCATCTACCTCCCCTGCTGCTTCCAGTTTTTTCTTCGTGGCCAAAAGGATGGTGGCCTTAGACCTTGTATTGATTACCATAAACTCAATGACATCACAGTTACATACAGATATCCCCTTCCCCTTGTCCCAGCTGCTTTGGAACAACTCCGCGGAGCCACCATTTTCACCAAGCTGGACCTCCACGGCGCCTACAACCTCATTTGGATCCGGGAAGGAGACGAACGGAAGACCACTTTTGTGACCCCCACTGGCCATTACAAGTATCGGGTCATGCCCTATGGGCTAGTCAATGCCCAGTCCGTCTTTCAAGGATTTATGCATGAGGTGCTCCGGGAGTTCCTACATCGCTTTGTCCTCGTGTATATAGACGACATCCTCATCTACTCCCGGAGCCTGGCCGAACAGAATGGCAGCCCAGAATGGCAGCCCAAATCTGTAGAAACTTCACACTGGACTTCAAGCAACATGGATTCTGTGCCTCTCCACTCTTCCTTCAGACTCTGGGACCTTGATTTCCAAATGAAATGTAAAATTTACTTCCATCTGAAAAGAGGACTTTGGACCACTGAGCAACAGTCCAGTTCTTTTTCTCCACAGCCCAGGTAAGATGCTTCTGACATTGTCTCTGGTTCAGAAGTGGCTTGGTAGCCCTTTTCCTGAAGACGTCTGAGCGTGGTGACTCTTGATGCACTGACTCCAGCTTCAGTCCACTCCTTGTGAAGCTCTCCCAAGTGTTTGAATCGGCTTTGCTTGACTGTATTCTCAAGCTTGCAGTCATCCCTGTTGCTTGTGCACCTTTTCCTACTCAAATTCTTCCTTCCAATCAACTTTGCATTTAATATGTTTTGATACAGCACTCTGTAAACACTCTGTAAACAGCCACACCTTTCAGTAATGACCTTCTGTGACTTACCCTCTTTGTGGAGGGTGTCAATGTTCGTCTTCTGGATCATTGCCAAGTCAGCAGTCTTCCCCATTATTGTGGTTTCAAAGAACAAGAGATACCCAGAATTTATACTGTAGGGATGGTCATTTATTCAAACTCAAATGTAAATATTCTAATATTTTGAGATACTGATTTTTGACTTTCATGAGCTGTAAGCTCTAATCATCAAAATTAAAAGAAATAAACATTTGAAATATATCAGTCTGTGTGTAATGAATGAATATAATATACAAGTTTCACTTTATGAATGGAATTAGTGAAATAAATCAACTTTTTGATGATATTCTAATTATATGACCAGCACCTGTATATAGGGGTCATTCTATGGAAATGTCAATCTTTCTGTCCCTAGCCTTAGAAATATTACACTTGAAAAACACTTGGTTACAATTTTTGTCTTGGTGTTTTGGGAAGTGTTCCTGGTTCCGGTTGACCTAATTAATGCAGCCTAAAAATCCTTCAACGGATTTGAATTATAGAAATGCGATAGTGTATTATGTGTAAGCCAGGTTAAAGAGATGGGTCTTTAATCTAGATTTAAACTGACAGAGTGTGTCTGCTTCCCGAACAGTGTTAGGTAGATTGTTCCAGAGTTTGGGCGCTAAATAGGAAAGCGATCTCCCATCCACAGTTGATTTTAGATATACATAGTGTGTAGATATACATATCACATAGTGTGATAAGACCTCACTCAAATACCGAGGTGCCAAACCATTCAGGGCCTTATAGGTAATTAGCAAGATCTTGAAATGTATACGATGTTTAATAGGGAGCCAGTGCAGTATCGACAGAACCGGCCAATGTGGTCATACTTCCCGGTTCTAGTAAGAACTCTAGCTGCTGCTTTTTGAGCCCTTTTCGTTGTCTTTAAAAAAAAAAAAAAAAAAAAAAAAAATATCTTTTTAATATTAAAATATTAATATGTTTATATATATATATACACACACACACACACACATACTGTACATATACACACACAAGGTGAAAAGTTCACATAAACCTTGCAGAATCTGCAAAATGTTTATTATTTTACCAAAATAAGAGGGATAAAAGATGTTTACATATTGTCCACAAGAGAAAATAATTGTTAAATTCATAAAAATGACCCCGTTGTTTACATCCACTTGATTCTTAACACTGTGTTGTTACCTGAATCCATAGCTGTTTTTTTTGTTGTTTATTGATAGTTAACTGCCTGCTGTTCTTCAGAAAAATCCTCCAGCTCCCACAAATTCTGTGCTTTTCCAACATTTTTGTGCCCATTGTTGTGCCATTCATCCACGACCATCACCTCATGTTGCAGCATGATAATGCACTGTCCCATGTTGCAAGGACCTGTACACAATTCCTGGAAGCTGAAAATATCCCAGTTCTTGCATGGCCAGCATACTCACCGGACATGTCACCCATTGAGCATGTTTGGGATGCTCTGGATCGGCGTATATGACAGCGTGTTCCAGTTCCTGCCAATATCCAACAACTTCGCACAGCCATTGAAGAGGAGTGGACCAACATTCCACAGGCCACAATCAACAACCTGATCAACTCTATGCCAAGGAGAGGTGTCACACTGCGTGAGGCAAATGGTGGTAAACCTAAGGCACACCTGTGCAATAATCATGCTGTCTAATCAGCATCTTGATATTCCACACCTATGAGGCGGATGGAGTATCTCGGCAAAGGAGAAGTGCTCACTAACACAGATTTAGACAGATTTGTGAACAATATTTGAGAAATAGGCCTTTTGTGTACATAGGAAAAAGTCTTAGATCTCTGAGTTCAGCTCATGAAAAATGGGGGCAAAAACAAGTGTTGCGTTTATAATTTTGTTTAGTGTATGTGCATGCAATGTCGTGGTCAGTTAAGGCATGAAGTTACCAAAAAGGCGATTAAAGCTGCCTTAAAACTGTGTGTACATGTAATATGTTATTTGTATTTGTATTTATTTATTTATAAAACACTTTTCAGGCTACACAGTAACTCCAAAGTGCTGTACATCACAAACAGTTAAGATAATAAAAAAAGAAAGAATTAATTAAAATAAGACAACAACAACAACTTCAAAATAAGTGACCCAGTAAGGAGTTAGAATGCCAGGGAGAACTGGTATGACTTTAAGCAGCACTTGAAGGTACTTAACGTGAGGGATGCTCTAACCCTCACATATATATGAGTTACATTAAGAACGTCTCTGAAATGGTTTTCAAAACTGTCCTGGAGCATCCAAGCACTGTCTCCGTTGTTATATTAAACTTATATTAAACTTTAATGTTAGGTGCGATTAATTAGTTAATGTTTTTTAACCGGTTGACAGCACTTATATATAGTATACAGTGTATATATATATATATATATATATATATATAGACAGTGCCCTCCAAAAGTATTGGAACAGCGAGGCCAATTCCTTTATTTTTGCTGTAGACTGAAAACATTTGGGTTTGACATCAAAAGATGAATATGAGAAGAGAGATTAACATTTCAGCTTTTATTTACAGGTATTTTCATCTGGATCTGATACACAACTTACAAGATATCACCTTTTGTTTGAACCCACCCATTTTTCATGTTACCAAAAGTATTGGAACATGTGACTGACAGGTGTGTTTTGTTGCCCTGGTGTGTCCTATTAAATGATTATTCAAACAACAAATAGCACTGAATGTCTGCGCTCAGTTTCAGATCCATGCAGACCGCATTTATAGTTAGTTAGACGTGTAACCAACATGAAAACCAGAGAGGTGTCTATGGGTGAAAAACGAGCAATTGTGAAGCTGAGAGAAGATGAAAAATCAATCAAAGCATTGCACAAACACTGACAATAGCAAGTACAACCATTTGGAATCTCCTGAGGTAGAAAGAAACCACTGGTGTACTAAGTAACACACCTTGAATGGGTAGATCAAGGAAAACATCAGCAGCTGACGACAGAAACATTGTGACAGCTGTAAAGAAAGAAGGTATCACAATCTACTGTTCGCAGAAGACTTCATGAACAAAAGTACAGAAGCTACACCAGAAGATGCAACCCACACATTAGCGAGAAGAATAGGAGACGAGCCTCTAAAATTCTGGAACAAGGTTTTATGGACTGATTTTATGGACCAAAGTGACGGAAAGGCTAAAGTTTGGAGAAAGAAAGGATCTGCTCATGATCCCAAACATACAAGCTCATCTGAAACACAGTGTACACAGGTGTACATTATAGTACACATTACACAGGTAATGTAATGGCTTGGGCTTCCATCGCTTCTTCTGGGTCAGGCTCAATAATCTTCATTAATGATGTAACAACAGCAGCAGCAAAATTAACTCAGAAGTCTTCAGAAATATTTTGTCTGACAATTTACAGAAAGATACAAACTGATTGGGAGATCCCTCATCATGCAGCAAGATAATGACCCAAAACATAGTGCCAAAACAACAAAGGAGCTCATCAGGGCAAGAAGTGGAAGGTTTTAGACTGGCCAAGTCAATCTCTGGCCAAGAAAATTTTTCACTATCACTTCCGGTCAAGATGGCGCCAGCGTGTTTGCCAGCATCCGTCAGGCTTTGGAATTTCTTTGCCTGTTTATGTCTATCATGTACCTGTTCAACTCTCGTGCTTTCAGCAGCTCTCTTCCAAGTGGTAAAACCATATTGTGCTACGATCGTCAATCTCTTATAAGCATTCAGACGTCTATGTTGGCGTTTGGATCTCGGGACTCTCGTCACCGTAGTTTCGTTCATCCTGCGGCTTTACTTTCAGTTCCTGTGGAGCTTCTTCGGCGACAATGTTCCCAGCAAAGGAAGAAAGGTAAAAAAAACGTGGAAAACGAGGAGGACTTCTGATTAAATATAAAAAATCTTGGGCCTCCCAAAGGAATTATTTGGTGGCGCATATGGACTATTCAATCTTTGGGGAATTAAGACGCTCATGGTTGGTTCCCGTTGAGCCTAACGGGTGCTTCCAGCTCTTTGGCGTGGCCAACGGCTTTCACGTCATCGGAACGGAGGAGTAAATGTCAGCAATCTTCGATCGCTCAAACAAGATGATAACACCATTTGATGAAGTTGATAACACCATTTCAGTTAAGATGGCGTTAATAAATGCAAGATCCACGGTGAATAAAACTTTCATTTTAAATGATTATTGTTCAACAAATAATTTGGACTTCCTTTTTGTGACTGAAACTTGGCTTGATGCGTTGGACTTAAGTCCTTTGTCTGAACTTTGTCCTTTTAATTATTTATTTTTCAATTCACCTAGAACTTCTGGAAGGGGTGGAGGTATTGCAACGGTGTACAAAAATCTTTATAAAACTGCCGTCCAGGAAATATACTAGTTTTGAAATGCAATTATTTAGGGTTGATTCTGTCTCTTCATTGCTATGTGCACTTATTTATAGGCCTCCAAAGTATAATAAGGATTTTACCGATGAATTTTCGGGAGTTTTTGTCTATCACAGTTCCCACTTGTGATAATTTTCTTATTCTTGACGATTTTAATATACATGTGTGCTGTCCCTCTAAGCCATTGGCTAGTGAATTTTTGCAGTTGATCGATTCATTTAATTTTACTCAGTTTGTGTCAGGATCTACTCATAGAGCTGGCCATACTCTTGATCTTGTATTGTCCTTGGGTCTCTCTGTTACTAATGTTGTGGTAAATGATGCTTGTTTTTCTGATCATTTGTTTGTTTGTTTTGATGCTGTATTTCCTTAGCTGAATTCAGTAAGCAATAGGTCTGGCCACTCTACTCGTCTTATAAATACTTCAACTGTTGATAAATTTTCAGAGGCCTTTTTTGCCTCTTCATTTTGTCATGATTTAGAGATTTCTTCTCAGAACCATAGTGTGGAAGGGTATTTTAATTCTTTTAATTCGGTTTGTACGGAAATTTTAGATGAGATAGCACCCTTAAAATATAGGGAATCAAATAAAGAATCACAGCCGTGGATGAATGATGAAATTCGTACCTCAAGGAAAATTTGCAGAAGGGCTGAACGAAAATGGAAGAAAGATAGGTTACAAGTTTCATTTGATATATTAAGAGAAGCCTTGGCAAATTTTCAGTCTATTGTGAAGGTTGCAAAAGCAAAATATTTTTCAAATATAATTAATAAGAACTCAAACAAGCCTAATGTCTTATTTAGTACAATTAATAAAGTGATTTTTCCTGCACCTACTAATTGTCTAGAGCCTACTCAAAAGATGTGTGAGGATTTTCTGCAATTCTTGGAAAACAAAGTTGATAATCTTCGGTTAAAGATTATCTCAGTAACGATCTTTCATGCTGAGTTAAATTGTTCATTTTGTAGTTTTGACCCTATTTCTTTACCTCAGTTAGAGCATATATTAAGGCACACTAAGCCGGCTGCACATCCGTTTGATCTTCTTCCTCCTTGGCTGTTGTTAAATTAGTTTGATCTTTTAGGTAAAACTGTTCAATCTCTTCTTAATAGTAGTTTAATTAATGGAAATGTCCCTGTTTGTTTTAAACATGCAGTAGTGCAGCCACTTCTTAAGAAACCGAATTTAGATTGTACTGTTTTAAGTAATTACCGACCTATATCGAAACTTCGTTTCATATTTAAAATTTTAGAGAAGGTTGTTCTGCCCCAGCTTGCGTCATATTTATATACGAATGCTGTTATAGATATGTTCCAGTCAGGTTTTAGGTCTCTTCATAGTACAGAATCCGCCCTTCTTAAGGTTTTTAATTATATTTTTTTGGCAGTTGATTCTGGAATGGTAGTTATTCTTATTTTACTTGATCTCACAGCTGCTTTTGATACGGTTGATACGGTATTTTATTGCAGCGTTTGGAAGATGTTGGTGTTAGGGGTACTGCCTTAGATTGGTTCAAATCATACTTAAATAATAGATCTTTCTCGGTTTGCCTTGGAGATTTGTGTTTGACATCAGCTAAATTACGTAGTGGTGTACCTCAGGGGTCTATTCTTGGGCCTATTTTATTTTCATTATATATGGGCCCTTTGGGTTCTATTTTTCGTAAATATAATATTATGTATCATTTATATGCAGATGATACTCAGTTATATATCCCAGTAGATCCAAGTGCATCTCAATCTTTTGAAGAACTTGTTCAGTGTTTAGGTGAGATAAGAGTCTGGTTTAGAATTCAATTCAAGGTTTTGTTGATGGTTTTTAAAGTGTTGCATGGCATTTCTCCAAAATATATTGCTGACCTTTTAATTCCCTGTCAAAATTCAAGAAACTTGAGATCTTCGAATCAGATGATTCTTCATGTTCCTAAAACGAGATTAAAATCTAAGGGCGATAGGGCCTTTTCAGTGGCTGCTCCCCGTTTATGGAACCTTCTCCCAATGCATATTAAATCTTCCCCATCTGTGGATGCTTTTAAGTCTAGATTGAAATCGTACCTTTTTAGTAGAGCTTTTGGAGTCAATTAGAGGGATCAGGTTGTACTTTTTAATGTTGCATTTTGTTGAATTGTTGTTGAATTTTGTTTTTGTGACTGTATGTATTGATGCTGGTAAGCACTTTGGTCAACGGCAGTTGTTTTAAATGTGCTATAAAAAGAGGCTGTGGTGAAAGCCTGGAAAAGCATCACAAAAGAAGAATGCAAAAGTTTGGTGATGTCAGTGGGTCACAGACTTGATGCAGTTATTGAAAGCAAAGGATTTGCAACTAAATATTAAGTCTTATTCACTTTAATATAGTTTAAGTCATACTGTTCCGATACTTTTGCTCACATGAAAAATGGGTGGGTTCAAACAAAAGGTGATATCTTCTAAGTGTGTCAGATTCAGATATGAATACCTGGAAATAAAAGCTGAAATGCTGATCTCTTGTCTCATATTCATCTTTTCATGTCAAACCCAAATGTTTTCAGTCTACAGCAAAAAAAAAGGAATTGGCCTCACTGTTCCAATACTTTTGGAGGGCACTGTATATATATATATATATATATATATATATGTATGTGTGTGTGTATATGTATATATATATATATATATATATATATATGTATATGTATATATATGTATATGTATATGTATATATATGTATATGTATATATATATGTATATGTATATATATGTATATATATATATATATATATATATATATATATACACACACACATATAAATATACATATATATATATATATATATATATATATATATATATATATGTATGTATATTTATATGTATGTATGTATATTATATATATATATATATATATATATATATATATATATATATATATATATATATATATATGTATATTTGTTGCAAAGCAGCTTTACAGAAAATTAAAGTTTCTACATTATATTTAGTAATAGCTTATCAGTGGTGACTATCTCAAGTTGATGTCCATATGGCAGAAATGTACAGTAAAAATCAAGCAGTTAGTTAATGCCATGTAATCAAACAGATGGCGAACACTATTAACAGCAAGTATTATATGTTGCGATCAAACTTATAGCAAAATAAGCTATAGCAAAATATGGTAGTTATATATATGTATATATGTGTATTGTTACATTTCTTTCCTGTCTACATTTTCGTCCACTAAGCCATCGGCTTCTGGAGTATATGGGCAGGTAAGTACAGCATCTGCTGATACTGGTTTAACAGGAACAACAGGCTTTGCCTCATCTCTTGATACATAAGCCTTTAGCATATTTATGTGACACATCCTGCTTTTGCGACATCGATCAAGGTTACAGATAACCTAGTTTGTGTCACTCAGCCATTTGTCAATCATATATGGACCAGAGAACCTTGCCTGCATGACTGAGCCAGGATCAGGGAGTAGTACCAGTCACCTGGTTGAAAACTGCGCACAACACTTTTTTGGTCATACTGGATTTTCATCTTAGACTGGACTCCAGCAAGATGGGCCTTAGCAACATCCCAAGCCTTTTGAAGCTTCTCACGAAAAGAACTCACATAACTAAAGGTAGACACAAGTGGGGAGTTTTTGTAAGAAACTGCTCACTTAGTAGTTTCAATGGCCCTCGCACCGTGTGACCGAACACAAGCTCAGCTGGGCTGAAACCCAGCAAACAATAACAAAGGAAATCCCTCTACCCAGTCCTTACGACTCTCTATACAGTAGGCACGCACAGGGGCGTAGCAAGCTTTTCAAAAGTGCGGGGCATGGATGTGGTTTGTTTGTTAACAATAAAAACGATGAATACAATGACAGAAGGGTACAAAAGGTATAACATACAAGATATAAAAAGTTCCCATTTAAATGAGTGATACTAGAAAAGTATAAAAAAACACTCGGAACTCAGAAAATAAGTCAAAACTCACAATACTCAACAGTAGACTTGCTAAAGAATCAGAATCAGAAATACTTTAACAATCCCAGGGAGAAATTATTTTTGTTAAAAACTCCAGATATACAAACAACATATATTAAGAACAAAATATAAACATACATATATACATATATATATATATATATATATATATATATATATATATATATATATATATATATATATGTGTATATATATATATATATATGTGTGTATATATATATATATATATATATATATATATATATATATATATATACACACAATCAAACACAACAGGCAAGTATCCACAAAAGTATTCAGCTAATCAACAAACAATGCTCAAAATATCAAAATCAATTGCACTGGCAGTAAACCCATAAATACACTGCTTAACAATGACAATTTGTCCCTCCTCCTCATCAATTCCCTGCCTTCTTCATCACAGTTACTTTATACATTGCATGCCACATACATAACCAAATTTAGCTACCTGCTGAACAATATCCCAATTAGCAACTACCATTAGTCTAAAAAACTAAATATAATACAGAAAACACTGGACATGTCCACCATACATAGAACATCTTCCCAAACACATATCAAGCTTATTTAAACCTCGAAAGCATAAACACTTATTCAAAGTACCTGGAGAAGGGAGATGTAAATAACCATAACCATAAGTTCCCGCCTTCTCAGCACGAGCTGACTGATAAAGTAGCATTAATACATTTCGTCAGATACAGGTCTGCCCTTTGGGCAGCAGCTAACTGCTCTTGGCCTACCTTCAAGGGCGACTGCTGGTTTTCCCTAGCAGTTTCAGCAGTTTGCCGGGGCATAACTGACAGTTTGCTCTCTACCACATCAGCAGAGGACGATACGAAAGATTCTGAAATATCAACTACATCATCAAATCATCAAATCAAGACATCTGTACCGGTGTATGACTGAGACGAGAAAGGTAACACACTCTCCAAAATTAATGACTGTGCAGACCCAGTGTCTCTCAGCATTAAAATCAGAGACATCTGAAAAGGCTACGTTTCACCATTCACTTTCCATAATGAATGGATCGAACAAGGTTTGGCTAGAGTGCAAACGATCAAGAACACAGAGAGCCACTCTTTTGGGTTTGGTTCCAGATTGTTTTTGCTTCCATGCTTTGCACTCTGAAATCAAATGCCCAGGGTTAAGGCAGTAGAAACATACCCTTTTAGGTGCACCACTTTTTAAGACAGACCTTAAAAAGGACTGGAGGTACCAACTTGACATATTTACCTACATTAAATTCAGACTGCGACACATCAGGAACACTGGAAGAAGGAGGTCTAGATTGAGGGAGTGGATCTGGCTTATTTATTGGTTCCTTGCCGCTGTCGCCTCTGGCTTGCTCAGTTGGGGACACCTAACTTCTAGCGATTATCGCCGATTTGATTGCACAGATACTATTTAAACTAAACTGAGCTAGACAATGACATCTCTGAATTCAATAATGAAATGCCTTTAACTGAAAATTGAGTGTTTAATCTTATCATTATATATTACTGACACTCTGTCCTCCAATTTGATACTGTTAAGTGCTTTGACACAATCTGTATTGGTAAAAGCGCTATATAAATAAAGGTGACTTGACTTGACTTATTTTGCTAGGCTTGGGTCTCAAGGTCTAACTTGCGCAGCTGAATATCTCTGTCCGCCTGTATTTCAAGAGCTTTTAAACGAAGAAGCTGAGTGTCATGCTCCTGACATTTTAAAGCAAGATCCAATTCATTCAGTTTAATTGCCACTATGGGATCTACATGAGATACTGCTTGACTATCTGCCCATTTTGACTCAGACGGGGCATCAGCTTCAATTTCAGCATTACCCTGACCCTCCACAGAGCGTTCAAGTAATGTACCTACCTCTACTAATTTTTTACATAGCACATCTTTTAACACTCGTTTTTTTGGCTTCTTTGGGCACTAAAACATTAAAGAATTCTGCAATTGAAATCAGATCCTTCTTTCTGCTCTTGTCAAATTCCTCTAACGTGGGTGATAGAATAAACATGATCAAATCAAACACCATTTTCACTAATCTGAAGTCTCCTCACCTACACAAATTTCAAATCAGCCAAGCAAAAAGACTTACCATACCCACAGAAGATGAGTTTCCAACTGTTTAAGATGAGCCCCCAATTGTTACATTTCTTTTCCGTCTAGAGGTTGGGGGAAAGGTGCAACAAACAAACAAACAAAAAAGGATTTTGTGGAGGTCACCACTCCTGTCCCAGCTAGCAATCACCACACAGATTTGAAATACAATTGCTTTTTATTTTTTAAAAATAAAAGAGGAAGCAAGAAACTTCAAGAGGGGACCAGGCCAAAACAACAAACAAAATAGGTCTAAATGTTGGGAGGATCAAATTAACTTGCCTGAATAAAGAAAATACAAATAAACAACATAACTTTTACCTCACTCCCTATCTGACCAAAAACAGGAGAAAACACAACTAGCAAAATAAAATGGCGTCCACCTCTCTACGGCTTCCACAATTAAATACAAGCAACAAAGTAATTTGAGCAGTATAGTTCAACAGAGTCAAATTATAAACAGATTAGATTTGTTAACAAGGAAAGCACTTCCCAGGTGAAAAAGAAATATATTTAAATTGTGCTTTTTCAGACACACTTAATATATTTAAGCTATACTAAGTGCATATTAAATATATTATTTTGAAACAACTTCAAGTATATTAAGTGTATTGCAAGATATGTTTAAGTTTTAATCTATTTGCAAAATATTTAATATATTGAAAATGTGTTAAAATGGAACCACTTTAAATATATTTAGTGCAATTTAAGTGGATTTCTTAAAATACATTTAAAATGTACTTTTAATACTTAATGAACTACAGTTAGAGTATATTTGAAGCATTTTTTTAATGTGCTTCAAGTACATTTCAATTGTATTTCAGCTCATTAGAAATGCATTAGCATTACACTACTAGTATATTATAAAGCTGTTTTTTTCAGTATATACACACTTTGATATCTAGTATTATATATTGTGTACATTACAAATATTCATAAAGTACATTTAAAAAAAGTACAGCAGCATATAAACCTTGGTGAAAAAAAAATACTATTAAATGTATTAAAAATGCACTTGAAATACAAGTATGTTTATAGTATTTGTATTACTACAAACATACTCAAGTACATTTTAAAACATACAAAAAAAAACATTATAATAAATGAAACAAGACTGAAATGCTATGGCAGGGCTATCTTATCAGTTTGTAGAACATTTCAGTTATACCTGTATTACTGAAAAGTACAGAATTTTACATCAATGATTAAATAAAAATTGCAATGCAATTTTCTAAAGAAAAATAAATAAAGTTTTACTGAAAAACAGAAGTGCAGAAGTGAATAGCTGTGTGTGTGCAAAGACTGAAGATGATAAAATTCAAGCAACAGAATAGCGAGGGATGGGGGTGGGGTTTTGGAGGTGGACGAGGAGATGGCGTAGGGATGGTGAGAGGCAAAAGTGCGGGATGATGGCAGGATGTAGCAAAGGGATGGTGATGGCAGGATGATTATGATGCCCTGGTGGCTTAGATGGTGTTTGGCACATGGCACAGAGTGCTGGTGGACCTGAAGGCGCAGACGGAGGACCGATGGAGCCGAGCGTCGTTGCAGGTTCCGGAGACCTGGGCACAGACACAGGGACGGGCATCGTTGGTGGAGCCAGAGTACCCAAGGACTGGAGTGATGCTGGTGTGATCGAGGACCACGGTGTACCCAACGGGAAAAACCCACTACAGCCAAAAAAGGTGGAGGGTTGGAGCCCAGCAGACGGCCTGCAAGTCTGTGGCAGAAGTAGAGTAACGACTGACCAAGGGGGAGCCGGTGGGACGAGATCACTTCTTTGAGTACGACTGGTATTTTCTGCAACTAAGGGCTTGCAATTCAGACACTGTAGTATTTGAAGACTGCTTTATCACAGGATCTGTGAAAGGGAAAAATAATTGATATGAAATTAGCCAATAACAGTTTTGCATCCATGATGTATTATAATTTGCATTGATATTCATTAGAATTTAGTTTACCTTTTGACAATATCCTCATCAAGCTTGACATATGAGTGTCCATTCTTATCCTCATCTGTCGTCACTGTACAGCACTCTATGAGTTACATTGAACTTATGATTAGAAGAAGCCCAACAACAGCACTTATATATATATATATATATATATATAACCTAGGGTATTTCACATGAATATGTCTGTTGTGGTAATGCTAACATACACTCTCTTCACCTCTGTTGCCACGATTAAAAAGTTAAATAAGTTGTCCTAGTCATAATAAAAATAAAAAAAATAATTTTTTTTTTACATGAATGACTAAAAGAAAGCACAAATTAGCCACCTGGAATGGACACATTGCAAATGTTTTTCTTCCAAGATTGACCGAATCACCCTCCATTAGGCCGGATTCAAAAATCTCTATAACAGAGGAGACACTACATTGAAATATACTTAATATTCCCGTCTCTGCACTCAGATTTCAGTTTGTCTTCTATAGCATCTGATCAGAAAAAAGACAAATGTTAATATTACACATACATACATACACACAAAAACAAAACAAATGATGATTGAGGATTTGTTTTCTTTTTAAGAATGACAGTACGCTGAGAACAATGTACCTGGTCGGTAATATAGTCAAAAACCTTCCCAGCCTCAACAGTTTCAGATGTACAGTATGCTCTCTTATAAGCAACCCTTCTTACAATTTGATCTTTGTTCTTATCTGTAATGAGAAATAGAAAATATTGGGTAGAGTCTGGAGCAACTTTACCACTCGCAAGGTGCATGAGAACAACTAAATATATAATGCGAGGAAAAATTCCAGCACTACTTGTGATAAGGAGATATTTATTATAACATTACCAATGCTTTTCGGCCTAAGAGCCTTCCTCAGGGTATGAGAAATAGAAAATAAAGGCAATAAGATTGTCAAGCTTGAACAACTATAAACACCTATAAATGAACACTACCACAGTTGGCTGATCAGCTCAAGATAAATTATGTTCATAATCATGGTTTTTCAAAGATCATTAACCTCATTACAATGAAGCCAAATTGTTTAGGAAATCAGAAACAAATACACAACTTCATTTTGCAAATACATTTTTTTAATGTTGTACATGTTATAAAGACTTTTTTTTCTTCTGCCAATGCATGTGTCAAAAACACGATTGGTTCAGACAAATAACGTTAATTAAATTCAGTGGTGGAAAGAGTACTGAAAAAATATACTTTTATATAAAATATATAAAAGTACCATTACCTTCCAAAAAACGTAGTGCGAGTAGAGTAAAAGTACTTGTCCAAAAAACAACTTGAGTAAGAGTAAAAGAGTAGCCTATTTAAAAGTACTCATGAGTATTGAGTAGTGAGTACTGAGTTGTGGATATAACTGTTTAAATTTAGACTTATATTCACATTCAAGGGACATTTGCACGCGCATCATATTTGATTTACGAAGCTCTCTGGTGCGAGCTCATTATCAAACGAACCAATCAGAGCCATTCAATGGCTCTGGAACCAATCAGGTTTAGTCAGTGTGTTGTTTGAATTTAAACACAAGTAAAGGCAATATTTATTTATTTTATTTATTTATTTATTTATTTATCTTTTAAGCCTTTCAGATATGAAGTTGAAATCCTTTTGGGAATTTTAGTAGTAGCTTATTACAATTAATGTGTCATGTAATGGACAACAGCCTAATCAACCAAAGTATAACGTTTTAAGTCAAACATATTAAACAACATATTTTAAGTATTGCAACACTTAATAATAGTTGACAAACGTTTGTACATTGTAAATGTTAAAAAATGTTGTTGTTTTTTCCCCAAACATCATACTTTTCCAAATATTAAAATGATAAATACATAATTATTTAAAATATATTGAAGCAGGCCTACACAGTTATAAAGTACATTAAAAACCCACTAAAAGTGTAATCATTTTGTTATGTTCTTACACAAAGTAAAATATACTTTAAGTAACAGTAACATAAGTGTGTTTTCTGTAAATACACTAAAAGGTCACTAAAAGTATGCTTAGTACTATAAATACAATAGTATTTATAGTATACTTTTTAGAAGTTCATTAAAAGTATGCTTGTGTTTAGCATATTTCTTAGAAGTATAACTAAGCATATGTTTAATACAAAAGTACTTCAAGTATACTTTTTAGAAATATATTAAAATGCAATTCAATATATTTTTAATGCACTTCAAATAAGCATGTCAGGAATACAAATGTATTATAAACATACTACTTGAATTTCAAGTATATTTATAAATACATTTAATACTACATCTTTTCCACCTGGGTTAGTAACACAAACTCAAGGCTTTTGGCCCTCACAACATATTATTTAAAATACAGAAAACAAATCTGTTGTAATCTGCATCCAACCATGTCAGCTCTAACAGCTTTTATCTAGCAGTCCAAACCACAATCTGGATAATAATGATCACTACGATGACAACGAGGCCAATACCAAGGCCGATGTGATTCAGGATGAGCGCCGTTTTGGAGTTCTTCTCTGCTAATTCTCGTTGTCCTGAGTAGTTGGCATCTCGAGTCTGTGAAAACAATGTGAAACATTATGTCAACCATTTATGTTCTCATTTCTTTGATCCAAACGGGGAAGTTCTGAAACGAGGGTGTAAACTCCACTCTTTGAGCTCTATTTACATTTAAAGGAAGTGGTACACTGAAGGAAAATCTGGTGTATAGAAGCTTTTTTTTTTTACTCATAAATTTAGATCAAAGTAAGAATTGTGAGAAATAAACAGGAAACAAATTATGGAAATAATAATACACAGGAACAAAACAGGAAATTAATTATTTAAACAGGCTTCCATAAGTAACACACTGAATTAAACATGACATTTTGAAGTACAAAGACTGAAATTGTATTCACTTGTAAAATGTACCCTGTGCAATATTCAATTATTTAGCCATGTTTGCAGTGAACTGCAAGTTAATTTAGCTTTTTGAAGATACTACTGGTTACTTATAGCCTTTCTCTTGAATGTAAACAGGTTTTTGGATAAGTTTGCTGTAGTTCTGTTTTATTATGCACATTGATAACCAAGTTAACATGATACAGAGTTTTATGCATTTAGCAGACATTTTTATCCAAAGCGACTTACATTGCATTCAAGTTACAGTTTTACATTTTATCAGCGCTTGCTTTCCCTGGGTATCGAACCCATGATCTTGGCATTGCTAGCGCCATACTCTACTATTTGAGCTGCAGGACAGCTAAACTATTAAACTATTAATATAACCAAGTTGACCAACAGATCAGCCTAGCAAGTCATCCAAATTCACAGTTGTTAGTGAACTACATCTATGTTAAAAATATTGGTTTTTATGTTTTCACATGTTAACATATAGGCAGGCTTAACTCTCCAGTACTGTATGGCCCGGTTAGCTTAAGCCAGGACTAGGCCATAGTTAAATTAGGATTTTAAAGTAATTTTTCTAGACATGCCTTAGAAAAAACATTACTGGTGTGCATCTTGAGACAAAACAAGGGCACTGACATATTTCAAGATCAATCAGTACAAGTTTCTTTCAGTTAAAACAGCTCAGACTTAAATTTTAGTCGGGGACTAGGCTTGAGCCTTGTCTGTGAAAGCGGGGGTAAGTGTGATAGCTATGTTACCTTTCCTAACTTTGTTGTTTTGCTTTTGCAGAGCAAAATATTATTTTGGACAAAGGATTGGAAGGTTTTTAAAACCTTTTAACAAATTGTTTTAAACATTTTACAAGTTGATCTCTGTTGAGACAAGTTGGAAAAAATAATGGGCATGTCAGTCTTCATTTTTGGACTCCTACAGTTTTTCTCTAAGAATATTTCACAAAGCATTTTAGCGCTAAAACCAGCTCATAAATCTCAGAAAAGTTAGGGGAAGTAAAGAGGACTCCTAAATCAAGACCAAATCACAAACAATCCTAAAATAACTGTTTAGAAATGTTTATAAATAAATGTTTAGAAACATTTGCATTCGTTGTATTTTTACACATTGTATATTGTAATATTGTATGCATTTAACACAATGAAAATTGCATTTGACCTAAATTTAAGAATCATCAGCTAGCTGAATATCTAGATAGCGCTGTGAATATTTGTATGGTTACCAATGAATGGGATATTGCATTGTATTGCATGCACCTGTTGGATATTGACTAAATATCTGTATCTTTTGGCTTTAATACGATTTCCCAAAGAAACAGGCAAGAATGAGCTCATGAATGGGCCGTCCACAATGATTCCTTTCCAACAACAAACCACTTGAATGTAACAAACTCGTAATTACAACTTCAGAAGTGGGAAGTAAGAAGTTTCCAATATGTGAAGGCAGCATTAATGGTAAGAAAAAATGATTTGTGAATACAGCCCCGATCTACTGGTTTGATCAATAATACTTGTTTATATAATGACAGTTTTCAGTTAATCAAACAATAGCCTACATGTGTACTGATTTTTGAAGACTACAGACATCACTTAGAATTTTTTTGTGTACCACTTAGAATTGATACCAATTTAAGTTGCAGGCTATTCTTTTGACGTACTATAGTAATGTTGCTGATTTACAAAGAGACACTGCTTAGTCAATGGTCTCTTGCTACACATTCTCTGTTGAGGATGAACTCTTATAACCGCCCGTGTGTAGCCTTAACTTGAAAACATGCTGTTAAATGTACAAGCAATTTTTGAGTAAAAAAAAAAAGTTTTTCTTTTAGTGAATACAACAATGCTGTTTAAAAATAACTTACTGTATAAAATAAGATTTGTTTCCCCTTAAAACTCTGTTGCTGTTCACACCTTTGTTTATACAACTGTCATTTACACAGTGTTGGGCAAGCTACTTGTAAAGTGTAGTGAGCTAAGCTAACAGTTACTCTTCTTTAAATGAAGCTTAACTACACTAAAGCTACAGCCCTGGGAAATGTAGCAAGCTAAGCTACGGCAACACGGCAAAAGTAGTTTACTACATCCAAGCTATTAAAAAAAATAAATAAATAAAAATATTGAATCAACATCATACCAAGTCAATGCTCTCTCAGTGATCAATAAAACTGTCAGTCAAGCAGATAGACATAATAGTTCAGATTAATTGTTTATTCAACAGCTGTTCCAAACCAATGTGGCAACATAATCAGTATCAAATACAGGGCCGGATTTACCTCATATTGTGACACAGGCTAAATAAATTTTTGCTGTCGGCCGGAAACCTCCTATTGGTAGTTGTTATTGTGGCTTTATTGTATACAGATACATGTATATAAAAGGTAACACTTCACAATAAGGTTCAGTAGTTAACATTAGTTAACTAGAGTAGTTAACATGAACTAAGAATGAACAATACTTCTGCAGCATTTATCTTCATGTTAATTTCAACATTTACTAACGCATTATTAAAATCAAAAGTAGTTTGTTAACGTGTTAATTCACTGTGAACTAACATGAACTACCAATGAACGACTGTATTTTCATTAACTAACATTAACAAAGATTAATAAATACTGTAACAAATGTATTTTAATGTAATACTGTAATGAAAGTATTTTATACATTGTATGCTCATGTTAGATAATACATTATGAAATCGTATTGTATTGTGTTACCATATAGATGTTTAGGCCTACAGATAGGCTGTTTATTTGCATCGTTGCATGTGTGATTAGATAGCCTATTAATATAAACATTTCACCAAAATCAAGTTCAAATACGAAGCTTTTGACCAGCGAAGGTTTTTTTGTTGTTGTTTGTTTGTTTTTTCTGACTCGTGTCCCGTTTCCCCAGTTTTCTGTCATTATGTGGGCGTTCAGTTTTGTTTTGTTTTTTTCTGTTGTTTGGCCAAAGTATCATATTATGAAAGATTCAGCGCTTCGCACGAGCTATTTAGCTGCGACTTAATTGTCAACAAATGCTAGAGAAACTCTTCTCCGCTCCTCAAATACAAAAAAACTAAAAAAAAAAAAAAAACATTAGCCTTTATAAATAGTGTTTTTTGAGTAAAGAAACCGCTGTACTTATTCAATCAACAGTTCTTTATTTACCTTCAGACTTCAAACAAGCTGAGATGCTCTAAACTGCGCGCCGCACTTCATTCACGAGAGAGGCGGGAGGAATAATGAGGTTTGACTGACAGTTTGAGGAGCCAATGGCGTTACGAGCTTTAGTGGCGGAGGCGTCACTTACTGATCCAGGATCAGTGATCCGTAGCTGTTATATTTCTGATTTGAGCTTGAGTTTTAGAATGCTTTCTTTGGAAAATGTAACTTCAGCTTTTGTTGACGCTACCACGCTTCTTGATCAAAAAAAGAGCTTAACTACCGAAAAGCTATTTGATTCAGAAAGCAGCGACGCTACCACCACGCTACTGAGAAATGTAGTTAAACTACTAGCGTCACTACTTGTAGCGACGCTACTGCCCAACACTGCATTTACAGGAAGAAAAAAAAAACATCCTGTAACACATCCTGTAACAATACCTGCACATACTGGATCAGTTATAGGGAAGTTACATGAAAGATCTTGTCATTTTTAAAATACCTGCATATTTGCGTGACCACAAATACAGCTTAAGCTTTAACAAGCCTCTCACCTATTTGGCAGTCATCTGAATCTTCTTTTAAGTTATAAATTGTTTAAGTACATGTTCACTAGAATTATTTGGGTAGTGAATCACTCATAATGTTTGGGATCAATGTAGGGGATTAAAAAAAAGCAATGTAGTTTCAGATCAACCACATAGAAACATTTTAATGAGTGAATAATATACCTATTATTAATAATAAACTAATAATCAACACCAAAAAAATGGCAAAGAACCATAAAACTGATAGAAATAATAATTTTCCATATTTTTTGTCTTTGTGCCTGTTAAAGTGTTAAGATAAACAACACCTGTAATCATTAACTTTTGATGATCACCACATCTAATTCTAGAAACATTTTATGCAATTGTATGCTTAATGTTTATAATTGTTAAATACATTAAATAAAAGGAAAGCATATGGACTAATATACTTACAGAGATGGAGTAAATTAGCGCAGCAATGCCCAGAGGTAAACAACAGCACAGCATGGTGAAGATGGAGTAGGCCAGGTAATCTGACACTGGATCAGCCAGTGGAGTGGCGGTCACAAAAACTGCAGGCTGCATAGTGACCACAGCTTGTCCTGGATACAGCCCCTGGACGTAGGGACCCTGGGGGACTGGCTGGCTTGGAAAGGAAGGAGGATATCCAGCAGGATTTTGCTGGTATGCTGGTGGTGCTGCTGAAGTCATCCCTGATTTCTCAGATGAATTTGAGGCCCCTGAAGGCTGATTGACAGAGTGGCTGGAATCCATTCATGTGATTATTGGATTTTCTTTTGCCTTGTGATCTGCAGCAACGTATGTAATACTGTACTCTGGTTCAGTCTTTTATATGCTGATGAATGTAGTCAGCAAATGGGAGGTGCGTTGTAGGTTGTAGGGGAGGAGTGACAAGAACTTTTCCACAGTTTCCATTACACTCTATGACCGCAGGCATCACCTTTTTAGTTCTATGTTAACTCTGAAATGTAAGAAGATTATTTCACCACACCCGGTCATTGTTCTGGGACCTTGCGACAGTGTATCTTCCTCTTTTTAATCTTTTTCCTCATTCCCCTGCACTCTCAAAACAAAACAAAAAAAAAGGTACAAAAGCTGTCACTGAGATGGTACTTATTCAAAGGGTACATCTTTGTACCTTAAGGGTCCATATTGGTGTTTTAAAGGTACATATCAGTACCTAAAGTGTACATATTTATACCTAAAAAGTACAAAAATTTACTTTTTGTAAAAGTACATTTTTACAAAAATTTACTTTTTGAGAAGGTACTGCCCCTGTGACAGATTTTGTACCTTTTTTCTGAAAGTGTGACAGCATGGCATTACATTACATTTACTCATTGCAACATGGGTTATGAACTCAACCGTCCTGTATTTTAGAAGAAAACACTTTCTTAATTAAATGAGAAACAACTTCTTAAAGAATGAAATGTTTTTTGGTCAAATCATTCCTCACTAGGCCTATGGTCACAATGATTTGATCTCCATTGATCATTACATGTAAAATCATAACACCAAATGTGTTTTTTAAATTATAATTGAGGCTACTGTATTAAAGGAACACTCCACTTTTTTGGAAATAGGCTCATTCTCCAACTCCCCCAGAGTTAATAAGTTGAGTTTTACCGTTTTTGAATCCATTCAGCCGATCTCCGGGTCTGGCGATAGCACTTTTAGCATAGCTTAGCATAGATCATTGAATCCGATTAGACCAGTAGCATCGCGTTCAAAAACGATCAAAGAGTTTTTTGCTGCCGTAACATGGCCGCAGCAGGCGCAGTGATATTACGCAGCGCCTGAAAGTAGTCCCCAGCTATATTATAACTAGGTACCTAGCTGGGGACTACTTTCAGGCGCTGCGTAATATCACTGCGCCTGCTGCGGGCATGGTACGGCAGCAAAGTTCCTTGATTATTACGCCGGAATGAGAGTATAGTTCCTAGCCAAATCGGACTAGAAAATCGCAACTTTTCATTTTCCGCCGATCTTAGTACACGATATAACTACAGAAGAGTCAAGTTTTAAATAGGAAAACTATCGAAACTCTTTGATCGTTTTTGAACGCGATGCTACTGGTCTAATCGGATTCAATGATCTATGCTAAGCTATGCTAAAAGTGCTATCACCAGACCCGGAGATCGGCTGAATGGATTCAAAAACGGTAAAACTCAACTTATTAACTCTGGAGGAGTTGGAGAATGAGCCTATTTCCAAAAAAAGTGGAGTGTTCCTTTAAAGGACACTTATATACACTCTTAAAAATAAAGGTGCTTAAAAGGTTCTTCACAGTGATGCCATAGAAGAGCCATTTTTGGTTCCACAAAGAACCATTCAGTCAAATATTCTTCAAAGAACCATCTCTTTCTTACCGTTTTATAATCTGAAGAACCTTCTTTCACCGTAAAGAACCTTTTGTGAAACAGAAAGTTTCTTCCGATGTTACAGGTTCTTTATGGAACCATTTAGACAAAGAAAGGTTCTTCCATGGCATCGTGAAGCACCTTTATTTTTAAGAGTGTATCTCTCACGATTCGCAATATTCAATGTAGATGATAATGACAAGTACTATAGATGACATCAGACCTCTAAACTCAAACCACAATATGCAGACAGCAAAAGATTGAGTGCTACTATAGTTTGTACTGGTAATAAATCTATAACTCCCTAAAAATCTCCACCTGTTTCCATAATGAAGAATAAATCTGGCATGCCATAATCTTTTTCACTAATAGTTTTTTATTTTTTTACTATTTTACTATTTAAATGGTCAGTTAGGATACTGAGAAGTACTGTATATTCTTCTACAGGAGGTCAAGCAAGAGCTAAGTGGATAATGTGAATGTAGAAGCACAGAGTCTCTCTCTCTCTCTCTCTCTCTCTCTCTCTCTCTCTCTCTCTCTCTCTCTCTCTCTCTCTATCCATCCATCCATCCATCCATCCATTAATAATGAGTATCTTCAACTCTTTTAAGTCACTCTACACCAAGGGTTAAATTACGCCAGTGGAATATTTGCCCTACTGCTCAGGATGACCTTCTGGAGGAGATTTAGACTTCCTAGCAAGTCTCGTGCAGCTAGTTAGTCACGTGACCAAACGGCATAAAGGTAGTGGTGGCGTAAGATAGTGTTGTTGTCCAGAGTTTACTTGATGTGTTTTCACTTCATCCTTTTCTCACAGATATGTACATTGATTTGGATAGGTGTTCGAGGGGTCCGTTTACACTTGATTTTAGGGCGTGAGGCAGATGAAGATTTATTGCCGCTCTATATTTTATGGATAGTTGGCCATTTATGAGTGCTGAATGACCGGCAAATCCCAGGTGAAAAACAAGTGCACTTCCATGATGTACTTAAAGTGCTCTATTTTGGCGCACTAATTTTGTACTTAATATACTAAAAATGATCTTTTAGTACTTCTTAAGATAAACCTAAGATCATCTAAGTGTACTCAGCTGTGCTATTTTGAGACACCATGAATATGAACTAAAATGCACTTTTAACATGCTATCTTTGTATTTAAAAAATTTAGAAGTACACTTGTAGTACACTCAAGTGTACTACAAGTGGTAGCTAAATATATATTTTTTTAAATACAAAGATAGCATGTTAAAAGTGCATTTTAGTTAATATTCATGGTGTCTCAAAATAGCACAGTTGAGTACACTTAAATGATCCTAAGTTAGTGTGTGAAAATAGAGCACTTTAAGAACATTATGGAAGTGTACTTGTTTTTCACCTGGGATGACACGCTTATCTGAAAGCGACTAACTATGAGTTACAAGCAGTGATATTTTAGTATCACTGAGTTACTAATATCGTTTTTTTTTTTTAATTACATTTTGAATCTTTTTTTTTTTTTCATTTTAATTTTTTTAAGTTTTGGTAATTTATAATAGTTTTTTCTTTTTTTAAAATATATATGTAGTTTTTATACATTTTAATTGTAATTTCAGTTTAAGTTTTAGTTATTTTTAGTTTACCAAGTATATGAAGTATTTAGTATATGAAGTGTATATCTAAATATATATATATATAACTAAATTAAAATTTAGAAATATTGCCTTGACAACTAGCTTATAAAAAGCTTATATATTTTTAAATATTTGATTTCAGATAAGGTCAATTTTATTTCAAGTTATTTATTCTTATTTTTTATTTAGTCATTTTGGTCTAATTTGTATGTGGCACTGCTCTCATCTGTTTGTGTATTTCAGTGTATTCAGTGGCTTTGTATAGGGCCAGGTGATTTGTATGGCGTGGCACTGTTTGCTTGTTAAATCAACACCACTTGGTGTACGTATGGGAACTGGTTCCCATATGTAAACCAAGCGGTGTTGATTTAACACTGGGAAATTTACTGTGGGTGTGTAAGTGTTGGCACAGTAATGGTACAATGATTTTCTAAGAGTGTCTTGCACATTTGAAGCTTGTGCTGTGGATTTTTCTCCTATGGGTCTTTTATGGGTAGCAGGTTAAGGCAGCTCTGAGCAGTATACCTGTTGAGCAGGCTCTGAATTTGTGGAGAGTGATTACTTTTATGGGTTTTATTAAAACAGATGTTTACACTATCATGTTTGCACAATGTCTGTACTTTCTTCTGCTCTGGAAGCTCCTGTCACCAGGTCAAATTCCTTGTGTGTGTAAACATACTTGGTAAAAAAGCTCTTTCTGACTTCTTATGATTTTAATTGTTGTTTTAATATAACAGTCTGTGTCTGTGTTAGTTTAATAAAAATTGTGCTGATGTTTCTATTAAGTTCGAGTTTAATTATATTGTGGTTTAGTGTTACACATCATAAAATTAGTTTGGAGGTGGATTAGTCCTTTTGTGCGTCTGACACTACATTACTTATGGTATATTTATGTTGTTTTGTAGTCCTGCCTCTCGTTTATTTCCTTCCTCTAGAAATGTTACCTACATTAACAAATTTGTCATGGTAATAGTACATTTCGACAAGTTTTTAATGTGCCATGTTGTATCTGACAGTTTTATCTATACAGGTCATCCTGACACCATGTCTAACTTACACTGGACGCGAGCAGCAGGGTGCGAAGTGATAAAATGCTTGCATGAAATGAAATAAACTCAAATTCTTGTAAACTGATGCCAATCTTTTTGGCATTGGTGGGGACATAACAGCAGATAACAGACATAATTAGCCTAATTGTTATTGCTAGGGACAATTTAGTGGTTGCTGGAAATTGGTAGGGACATGTCATAGCTGTCACAGTTTGGTGAGGGAGAAACACACGAAGATGACGAGGATATCGAGAAGCAGTCTTTCATAATCCACATAAGGGTAGTCCATATTAGAGAGGCAGCATACACACCAGGGAATTACAGATGAGACCGGACAAAGAAACACTGAACTGAATGCAACTTATATGGGGAAAGATAACGATGATAATAGACGAGACACACCTAAACATAATGACACAATCAAACATGAGGTCACACAGAGCACATGGGGAATGAAAACACAACAAAAGGGTGTGACAATAGCGTTCCTACTAAATTCTACGCTCTTTAAAATCATAACAAGTAATGTCCGACTTTGGAGTTCTCTCCTTAAATTAAAAAAAAAAAAAGAGATCAAGCAGATTAATGAGTAAATTCAAATTTCACAAAAACTTGGATTGACTGGACATACTTATAATGCAAGTCAGACACTGAAGCCTGACTTATAATTTCTGAGGAATATTTTAATTGTGGTCAGATTTTTTCACCCAATCTCATTTTGTAAGTGACTTTTCTTTCTGTTTGAATGATGTTTTTTTTTTTTTTTTTTTTGATTGTTTGAGTCTGATAAGCTAAATTTCAAATGCATAAACAAAAAAAACTGGACCCAAACCACTCTTTTCTTTATTCAAAGTTGATCTATTCAAGTATATTATGGAAAATATCTGAACAAGCTCTGTTAATCCTAAAGCAGAGAAAACGGCATCTCTATATTCATCCTATGTGTTCTCTTAAGGCAGGGGTGCCCAATCCTGCTCCTGGCGATCGACTGTCCTGCAAAGTTCAGCTACAACTCTAATCAAACAAACCTGCCTTTAATTTTCAAGCTTCAGGTGTGTTTGATTAGAGTTGGAGCTGGACTTTGCAGAACAGTCAATCGCCAGGAGCAAGATTGGGCACCCCTGTCTTAAGGTGTAAATTTAGTAGGCCTACTTTTTTTAAAACCTGGTAAGACATCCCTTATGAAAATTAACCATGATTTTACTAAAAAAAAAAAAAAAAAAAAAAGGGTAAATATAAATAGATTCCCCATTCAGGACAAAGAACAAACATTTTCAGGTGAGGAAACCGGTTTTCTGCTATAGGGAAAACACTTAATTTAATATGACTAAACTAGTCTCTGTTTTCTGCTTATCAGCCTTGGCTTTTTTTGCACCAAGACAGACCGCAGTGGTCCAAAAGTTCCAGCTTTGTCTCATCACTCCATAAAACATTCTTCCAGATCTTCACAGGTCTATCCAAATTAATTTTAGCATATTCAAGTCAGCCTTTTATGTTCTTTTTAGTCAAGAGTGGCAATTTGGCGAGCTGTCCCGACACAAAGGCCATATTGTTTAGTATTCTTTTCATACTCTGGATTAACATTGTATGCATAACATGATCATCACTTAATATGCTAAACTGCTATAGGGGGAAAACTCTGATCTCTGAGTTTAATCTGTTTAAATGAATATAAATGTTTTTGTGGAAATTCTGTGTTTTTAATTCAGTTTCTGTTAACGTCACATTCAGGTTATTTTATGTAGGCTTTTTAAACAATGGGAAATGAAACCCATATTTTTTGAGACCAGAACAATAGGCCTATTTTAAATGTTTAAACATTCATCAACATCATTTGTATGATCACGTGTGTACATTTATGAATTTTGCAAATGCTTTCGGTTCTTTTTTTAAGGCAAGATTGAATTTGCTGTAACTTCTTTAGCTAGACTGCAGGCACCACTTGGTGGTGACACAGAATGGTTTTAGGGCACAGATGAGGATGATTTTATGATTCCTAAGCATGTTTTTGGGTGGATCTTCCTCCTCTTCAATTACAATTTTTATTTACATTCTCTCGGACACACTTCTCAAGGTGACTTTTCCAAAACACTTTTACAGTTCTCCTACGTTCAGTTCTCCAACTTTCAGCTTGGCACAGCAGTTCATTTCTCATTCAAAATGCATTAAAGCCACCAAAACTCTTCATACACATCTCAAATCAATTCATTCTTCTATGACACTAGCAATAATTGTCACCCAACAATCATTCTGTCACGAACCCGGTTTGTGGTCTTCCACATATTGACTCTCGCACCACACAGACTGTTGCACGTCACACTGGACTGCATTTCCCATTTTAGTTAGTCTAGTCTTTTCGTGTTGCCTTGTTTCCTGTTTCCTGCCTGTGTATCTTGGATTAACCCTTGTCTTGCCATTTGGACTCTGTTTGTACCTCATGGTATTGGACTACCTCTCTTCTCAAGCCCAATGGATATTGCACACCGATCGTAGATCCACGCTTTCCTTAGGATTTACTCTTGGTCTTGCCTGTGTTATACCTGTTTGCCACTGTTTGAACCATGCCTGTTATGACCACGTCTCTGTCTAATAAAAGCCTGCAAATGGATCCGCACGTCTCGCATCTCATTCACCCCGTTACAGAATACTCGGCCCCACAAGGATCCCGCAGCTGATCTGATGAACATCGGCCAGGTATGAACATTGCAAGACTGTTATTAGCCCTTGCAATGTTCAAGCAGGGCACGCAATCACTTGAGGATTATATTCAAGAGTATCTAGCCATTGCTTATTACTCTGATTTACCGGACTGTTTGTTGATAGTGTTTTTGCGGAGGCATTAATCAACTGCTGAAGTCTAAGCTTAGATGCGAGGGTCCGCGTTCCTCACTTTGTCAGTTTTTGGATTATGTTTTGTGTGTTGGCTCTTCATTCACTGTGGGTGTCATGGAAGAGGAATGCGACACTGCGTCTGTGACTGAAATAGTGGACGCTCCAGGGCGCACTCACAAGATGGTGACCACAACAACGTACTGTCATTTCTCAGTTGACTGTCATGAGTCACAGCTGCTACTTCTGAGTCAAGTTGATCTTCATGAGTCACAGTTGATCTTCATGAGTCTCGTCACGTCTCCGCTGATCTTCCAGAGTTTCGTCATGACACAGCTGATCGTCAAGAGTCTTGTCTTGTCCTGTCTGTTGAACCCAGATCTTCAAGGTCAGTCTTTTGGTATCCCAGTCTGGTATCTAGTCTGAGGGATGCACCGCTGGTATCCCCAAACCCACTCACTCTAACCCTTCTGTTCCTGAACTAATTCCCTTGTCTGAAACGTTTCCCATGAAGGGGATCGCTTTGTTGCATTTGGTCTGTCACGAATCTGGTTCGTGATCTTCCGTCCACTCGCCATCGGAGGTCGCCCTTCCATCATATTGACTCTCGCACCACACAGACAGTTGCACATCACACTGGACTGCATTTCCCATCATCCATTGCACTGATCACACTGCTATCACCAATCACATGCTCACCTGAGAGCTGTTACACACTCTATATAACACGCACTCAGATCCTGCTCAAGTTGCTGAGTATTGTTCTGCGTTTTTCAATCTCAAAGTGTTAGCTGCCTTACCGAGCCTTTCTGTGTTTCTGTTTGGTCTCTAGTATTGTTCTGCGTTTCTCTCACTATGTGATAGCTGCTTTACTGAGTCTAGTCTCCAGTTCTAGTTAGTCTAATCTTTTCATGTTGCTTTGTTTCCTGTTTCCTGCTCATGTATCTTGGATTAACCCGTGCCTTGCCGTTCAGACTCTGTTTGTACCTCGCCTGGACTATTGCTCATGGTATTGGACTACTTCTCTTTTCAAGCCCTCCGGATATTGTTCGCCGATCTTGCCTGTGTTATACCTGTTTGCCACTGTTTGAACCATGCCTGTTATGACCACGTCTCTGTCTAATAAAAGCCTGCATATGGATCCACATGTCTCCTGTCTCATTCACTCCGTTACACACACACACTGTTATAAAATGGGTATTATGCAGTGTTTTCTTTTGTAAAATGTCTTTATAAAACCAGAATCACAACTCTGTTGCATTGGGGTCTTGCAAACAAACGCACATCTATGTGGGTTGTACAATCAGATAGATGGATCTAAAAATGCAATTAAATAAAAGCAATATAATGAGTTTTTATATTTATTTTTATTTTTTTTTTAATATATTTAGTGCCTTTTAACAATGTGAACTACTGGAATATTTATGTCCATGCAAATGTGTAAAAACAAAGTAGGCCTATGTCAAATAATTAGCTACACACAGGATATTGAAGATAAACAAAATATCTAAAAACATAATAGATGTAAAGAAAGCACAAACAGATAGGCAATTGTTGGCAATTCTATAATAAACAAGAATAAGTACTTCTTTTTTTTCCCCATGTTAAATAAAATTGCTCAGTTAACGCTTTTGTTTAAACTGGGTGTATATTGACACACTAAACTAATGTTTACAATATAAAATAATCAAATTTGTTTGTAGCCTATAATCTGCATCCGACAGGTTTAACAGCTTTAACAGTTATGGATAGGCTATAGTCCTATATTTTTCTTCAACACAAACATGTAGACAAGAAGCAAAAGAGTGCAAAAGATGCCAAGAGCAACAGCGACTTGATTCAGAGTGCGTGCAGTTTTGGAGTTCCTCTCTGCTAATTCTCGATGTCGATGTCCTGAGTATTTGGCATTTCCAGTCTGTGAAAACAATTGTGAAACAATGTCAACAACTTCTGTTCTCATTCTGAGTTTCTTTGACCCAATGGCAGATGGGGGAGCTGTCAAAAGAGGGGGGCAAGCTCTGTGGATGGGTTTCACACAGCCCCTTTCACACAGAGCGTCGATCCCGGAACATCTTCATAGAATTACCAGAGTTCCTTCTGTGTGAATGTAAACATGTCCCGGGGGACTCAAACATTGAAATCCGACCCCCCATGAAAATCTTACGCACCTCACACATTAATACGCAGTGCAGCGACTTTAAATGCATTTCATCCTGCTTTTCTTCATTTTTTTTACAGAATATTTTTCGATGTTCCACACAGCAAGCACCAAGGAGACTACATGGAAGCGTTGTCTACCTTTAAAATAATAAGCAGAAATTTAATTTGTGTGTAAAATGGATGCAAACCGTAAACTCTCGAAACTTCCACAGTGTTAAGAATAAAGCTGCCAGTTGGCAAAATAAAGATGTTAAATTCACATTGCTTTGAATATCCTGCTGCATGAAGATCCAGGTCGTATTTGCTGTTGTCATTTCTTATTAGTTCACTCCATGATTTGAGTAAACACTGTATTACTCTGCCCATTCAAATTGCATATGAATGTCATAAAGAATAATAATAGTTAATCGCATTTGTTTCTCACACATGCATTCATATATGCAAATAATACGGTATATAACGAGGCAAATGTTTGCAATGTTTGCACACTTTTTAAGTGGCATGTGTCATTACATAAAACAAATAAAATTAAATTATGACCAAATCCTTATGTAAAAAAAAACATTTACATATATATATATATATATATATATATATATATATATATATATATATATATATATATATATATATATATATATATATAAATTATTCAACCCCCAGAGAGTACAGTACATTACAAAACCAAGCTTTTCTGAAGGTCCAGTTCTTTGTAAAAAAAATAAAATAAATAAATGGCATATATAACAGATTATTGCCATATTAAAAGTGATAATGTCAATGTATAATGTAATATTTTTGAGTTCTAGGATGTCATAATTATTCAACCCCTGTTTAACATTGCTGTTTTTAGTCACTTATTTGTATGGTGGGGAACAAAATTGTCTTAAAACACAATGAACTCTTTAGAAACTATTAGAAAAGAGAATTGCCTTGGCCTGTTACACGCGAACATTTAGCCCATGGATATGCTCAAGTTTGAGTAGCTACTATGACAAAGTCAACAGAGCTCTCACAAAAGCTATAGAGAAGAAATAATTTGATTACTTTAGAAATTCTGAAGATTTTCAAGACATTAAATCAGGGTTCCTACTGGGTTTGGAAAAGTATGGAATTTGATTTAAGTACTTTCCAGGTCTGGAAAAGTATGGAAAAAAAGAAAGCAGAGTATGGAAAAGTATTTGTGTTTCCAGACTTTGCCCCTATTTAGTTTGTCTATAATAGAAAATTAAGAATGTATTGAAAATAAGTTTATTGTCCAAGAAGTCAAAGTCAAAATACGACTGAATGAATTATATGCATTTTGGGTTTCTTACAATATTCTTAGCACCGTATTACATAGCCTCAAGGACCTTTGCAAAAATAAAAAATATACAGACTTTTATGTGCACAAGAAACCATTAATGCCATTAATTATAGAAAATGCACACTGAGCCACCTATTGTGCCATCAGTCCGTTACGCAATGTGGTTTCTTGGCCTCCACAAACTATGCGTTAAAGAGACCTATAAGGCCTTTATATATGCATACTGCCCCAATAAAAGCCAAATTTTAAACACTTTTTAAAAAAATAAACCCTTGAGCTTGGCAAATTTTATGCCAGTAGCCCATTTCGTTTCATGGTTTCTGCTACAGAGGATGTGTATTGGACATTAGGGCTTGTTACTACCATTAGAAAAGCCAAATTTTGAGCAAGTACCTTAAGAGGGAGCATGACCCGGGGTCCACTTCAAGCCCCCCAGTGTTCAAACCAAAACTACGCCCTTGGGAATATGCGTCATATTGCGCGTCACATCCTAATGTCTGTGTGAACACACGCACAGATTCCGGAAAATGACTGGCAGTGTGAATGAACCAAAATCAAACGATCTCGGTACAAATCACGGGACACATTATCCGTGTATTTTCCGGAATCTCATTTTCATTTGATGGAAGACTTTCAGGTTAAACGTGTATTTAAACTATGTTGCTGTTGATGCACACCTTTATCTGCAACTGATCATCATTTACATGAAACCATGCAGATAGGGGACCAACGCCAAAACCAAATCTGTACTGGATCACACATACTTAAAAAGCGGAACATGGCAGTTAAGGTTACATTAATTAACTTATCTTGTTTATAATCTTTATATATTTGTGTGACCGCAGATACAAGTAACACTTTGGCACCTCTTTGGTAGTCAACTGCGTCTCCTTTTAAATTATAAAATGAAGTAAACTAAACCTGATGGAGAATCTTTACCATTCGAGTGCTGTATCAAGCACAAGGAATTAAATAGCCTAATTATCACTGCAGTATTCAAAAACACACCATAAATAACAAAGCGTACTTACAGAGAGGGAGTAAACCAGTGCAACAGTGCCCAGATGAAAGCTGCAGCACAGCATGGTGAAGATAGAATAGCATGTGTACTGTGGCACTGGATTGGCCAGTGGAGTGGTGGCCATAAAAACTGTCCTGGATACGGCCCCTGGGCGTAGGGACCTTAGGGGACTGGCTGGCTTGGAAAGGAGGATATCCAGCAGGATTGTCCTGGTATACTGGTGGTGGTGCTACAGGCTGCAACATCACTGATTTCTCAGATTAATTGTATGCCCCTGAAGGCTGGTTGAAAGGCTGGCTGGAATCCATTCCTCTGATTATTGGATTTTGGTTGAAATTTCCTGTGCTTTGTGCTCTGCGGAGACGTATGTATACTGTACTCTGGTTCAGGCTTTTCTGATCTGACGAAGGCAGTCAGCAAATGGGAAGTGAGTTGTAAGGGAGTGACAAGAACTTTTTCCCACTGTTTCCATAATTCTGTGTAACTGCAGGCGCCACCTTGTGGTTTTACATTTACTCTGATGAGATACAATAAATATTATACCATATTCACTAGAATCATTTGAACTGTGAATCATTTATAAGATAAGGGATCAGCATATTTTTACACCGTATAGTAGTTTTATGTTTGTATAATCAGTTACATTAAAAGGTAAATCAAAGTTGTTGTTTTTTTCCCCCATTTTCTCTTGATATTGTGCTTATTCTTTAATGTATTCGGTACAAGGTTTAAACTTATGAATAAGGCTGCCAGCTATGTCTATAGGAACTTTTAGTGTCATAGAAATAATCTTGTAGCCATAGACGCTGTAATGTAAAACAATTTATTCTCTATAGCTTTTATGAGAGCTATAGTTTTACAAAAAATGCTATAACTCAAATATATTACATCATATATTGACATCACCACTTTTAATACACCACTAAACTGTTATTCAAATTTATTTTTTTTATTTTTTTGTCAAATCACATTTATGAACTTAGCAGATACGTTTTGTTTTGTAAGGGGAAGAGTGTCAAGATTTTTTGGATAGGTGGGGGGCTAGATATAGATAGATAGATAGATAGATAATTAATAACCCTTCAAATGTATAAGGATCTAAAATGACATGTATAATGAAAGTTATATCACAAAATTAGAACAGCTGCACACAAGATATTTAAGTTAAGCCAAAATCTAAACAAAAACATTATAGAAATTAAGAGAAAATAAAAATAGATTGCTAATGGGTCCGTCTTACTTTTTGCTAAAATAAGATGAGGGCTAATATGCACTTATTTCTGACAGTAATTAGCCTACTTGAAATGCAATTCTATAATAAACATAAACAAGAATCATACAGGCTTTTTTCTCCATTATGATTTTAATTGGTCAGTTAAAGCTTTTATTGTTTTAAACATCCAGTAAACAGCCTTTAAAACATGTTTTAACTGGGTGAATATTCATGCATTAAGCAATAACATTTCAAATGAAAAGAATCATATTTGTTTTTATAACCTGCGTTCAAGCATGACAGCTCTAAAAGTTTTGGATCTGCATTTTTAATCATCGTAAAGGCAAAATATAACTGCATACCCACTTAAGCATTTTCACTGATGTTTAGGCAACAAGCTGTTGTCAAGGTAAAGTCAAAATAATAAAATGGTTAAGTGAGTGTGAAATTACATTTTGTCTTTATTAAGTTCTTTACCCTATCTTGCACCTCTAAAATCAGTGCATTTTCTTCATCTGTTTTTATATTCAACACAAATTCAAAAATAACAAACAATAAAAATAAAACGCTGCCAACAGCAACGCCAACATGATTCAGGGTGAGCGCCATTTTGGAGTTCTTCAATAAACAAATATCCATGGATCATAATTCTTGAATTGTTTGTTGTGTAATTAGTCCGTTCAGTTCGGTCAGTTTGACTGGTTCAGGCCACATTATTGTATTAAAAGGGTGTAAACAGGAATAAAACAGCTCATCTTCAAATGTCACATTTAACTCAATGTGTTACTTTCCATTTCTTTGTAACAATTAATGCTTAACATAAGTAAGTTTAAATGAAAACTGACAGATGCAAGTAAAAAAAGAAAGACAAATCTTGTTTCCACCTTGGGGGGCCTCCCTCCATCGTTGGGCCCTTACAATTTTAAAACTGTCCTAATACTTAATGCATCAATACTTACAGTGAGTGAGCAAACCAGTGCAGCAGTGCCCAGAGGTAAACAGCAGCACAGCAAGGTAAAGATGGAATAGCAAGTGTACTCTGGCATTCGATTGGTCAGTGGCACTGGACTGGCCAATGGAGTGGTGGGCACAAAAACTGCAGGCTGCACGGCGACCACAGACAGTCCTGGAAAAGAAGGAAGGTATCCAGCAAAACTATCCTGGTATATTGGTGGTTTTGCAATAGGCTGCAACATCACTGATTTCTCAGATGAATTGCAGGCTTATGGAGGCTGATTGAAGGACTGGCTGGGATCCATTCTTCTGATGATTGGATTTTGGTTGTAATTTCCTTTGCCTTGTGCTCTGCAGCCACGTATGTGTTGCTGTACTCTGGTTCAGGCTTGTCTGTGCTGATGACAGTCAGCATATGGGAAGCAATTTGTAGGTTATAGGGGAGGGGTGGCAAGAACTTTACCACTGTTTCCATCATATGTGACTGCAGGCCCCATTCTGGTTTTACATTTAAAAACCAGAATAAAGAAGATGCAATCTGAAAGAACAATTAATATAATGCTGAAGTCTGGTAATTTAACTACAGACCCAGTAGAGATAAATAACCATTTTAGAGATTCTTATCAAACACTATACAAATCAGAATATAACAGAAATAGAAAAGTGCAGAAATTTTTTCTTGACCAGCTGCAATTTAAGACTATATCAGAAGATGAGAAAATAGCATCAGGACAGCCTATTAACAATAGAAGATCTTGGTGAAGCTATAGGAGATATCAACAGTGGTAAAGCACCAGGACCAGATGGGCTTCCAATAGAGTTTTACAAGACATTTAACAGACAGCTTGTAAGACTTGATATGTGTGAGGAATCTTTTATGACAGGAACGCTCCCAGATTCATTAAGATTAGCTATCATAACTTTAATATTAAAACCAAATAAATCCCCAATGGAGTGTTCATCTTACAGACCAATTAGTTTAATGGGATGTGATACAAAAATACTTTGTAAAGCACTTTCTAGAAGATTAGATAAATATCTTCCCCAATTAATTGTTGACGATCGACAAGGCTTTATATAGGCTTCTATACACATAACACCATCTCAAAACCTTTTAATCTACAACGATCTACCCGTCAAGAGTGTCCTCTGTCCCCACTGTTGTTTGTATTGGCAGTTGAACCCTTAGCTATGGCAGTAAGAGACCATACAGGAATATCAGGTATCACAATTGGGGGAGGGATCATCGTATCTCTTTATTTGCGGATGATGTTATATTTTTTCTGACAAATCTGAAAAGCAGTATTCCTAATATGATGAGATTAACTGAAAACTTCGGAGAATTTTCTGGATATAAAATTAATAATTTAAAAAAAAGTCAGTATTATTGTTTCTTAATAAGGAAGAAAGACATAAACCCATAATAAACACCCCATTCATGACAACTACAGATGGTTTTAGTTATTTAGGTGTCAAAATCACTCCCAACCTTAGTAAAATAATCCCAATAAATTATGATCCCCTGATGGACAGAACTATTCAGGTATTGCAAAAATGGTTAAATTTACCAATATCCATGATCGGACAAATTAACATAATAAAATGTCTATTCTACCCAAATTTGTATAGCCTACTATTTGCAAACACTCCCATTGCCATTACCAAACGTGTTTTATGATAAACTTAACAAACTACTTGCCCAATTTATTTGGAATGACAGAAAAGCTAGATTTCTTGATCTGGTCTACTCGTTACTCTAGATTTTTTGTCTGGTCTACTCGTTACTCCCGGTGTTCCTGTGTGTCTGCTCTGCCTTGTCTTGCCCTGTTGGTTTGAATTAAAGACTTGAGTTATCCTTGTCTCCTTGTTCCTCCCTGTTGTATGTATGTGACAATAACTGTCTTAAATTATTCCCTTAATATTTCTTTTGTGGCCCTTTTGTGAAAAACACCAGAAGAAACTTATTTCACGTTAAACGGGTTGTTTTAGAAAATCGGTGCGCGAAATAAAGCTACTCTTATAATTTCATTTACTGCAGTGTTAATTATAGGCCTATAATTCATTGTATAAATTAATAGACCTGTTTAAAAAAAAAAAAAACCTTTTAAAAAATATTTTCAATGAGTAAGCTAATAGCCTAAACTTTAATTATCCTCACAGCACTTCATGCAGTGATGCGTGTTTATCTATAAGTGCTATCTAAATTTTTCATGTTTAAAAATAGTTTTCTGAATGACTAATTTGCTGTTTAAAACTCATATGAGTGTCTGCATGTACAATTAAGTTTAGACAGTTTGCAAGAATTAGCGTCCGTAGTATGAAAATGATCATTGCAAGACACTGGTGGAGTGAACGAGCCTTGAGAGAGTTGTGAGTGAGGTCCAGCTATTTTAAGTGTCTTTGGAGTTGTCTTTTGCACTTAATTGACCATTCGCAAAAACCTGCCCTCCTTCTGTCATGTCTGACAAGCCATGCTGCTCTCACACTGCATATCATGTCGACACGCGATAAGAAATACGTTGCGGAGCAGAGGGAACTGACAACTCATTGACAGAAAAGACAGAGCAGGTTTTGGTATGAAACAAGGTCTCAACTTTCAAATTGTGTCATTTAAGAAATTCAAACAACAAATACCATTTTGTGGCTCTATAATGTGTCGTGACAGATCGTTGTATTGCCTCAGTTCAAGTGGCACATGAATATTTACTTAAAGCATGAAATAAACATGATTGAACATCAGAACATATTTTATTTTAACCATGGAAAGACGTCAACACCATTTTTCAAGTTTACATCCACCGAAGTTAATCTACTCCACTGTCTGATTTGTTTGTCGGGCAAGATGGTGGATTTGGCGTTATGATTGGTCAGATTGCCTGTCAATCAAGCTCTTTGCGAACAGTCAATTTGACACTTTATTTGACAATTGACAAAATTAATGAAGTGGAAAGTTGCAGTTTAGGCTTAGAAATATCTTTCTTATCTTATTTGCAAAAGATTTAAACTAATTTGGGTTTATTTATTTTGGTTTTACAGTTAACACCCAAGGACCAGGTGTGTTGAATGAAAACCAGGAGTCAGAGATGCAATCAATTGAAGAGGAATTTACTGAAGTAAATAGTTTGCAGTTTCATCAGCAGAAATCAGCTTCAGCACTCTCGATGGAGTGTGTAGGCTGCTCTGCATGAATGTTCTAGACACCAATAGTTATACTTTAACAGAGGTCACTAATTACGTCGAGCAATGGCAAACAGGTATGGCAGGGACAAGACAAAGAGTAATCCTAGGGCAAGCAAAGGTCAGTCGACAGCGAACAGTATCCAAAGGGGCTTGACAAGAGAGGTTATCTGAAAAGGAAGCAATAGTCCAGGCAGGGGAAAACACTATCCAAAACAGGCAGGGGAAAACTAGTGATGGCTGACACAAAACTGACGTTTCGACACGGTGTCGAGATCCCGAAGCGATTCGAAACACCCATGTCACGTGACTAATGCCGAGTTCACACTGCACGATTTTAGCCCGATTTTTCACTCGCCGACAGGTTTTGATAAATCGCCGACAAATGACCTATATCGGAGGCAAATCGGAGCTCGTTCACGCGAGTGACAATCGCGCAGTGTGAAATATCACAGACGCGATATGAGGGTATCGCTGACACGTCGCCGACATCCGCGAAATATTTGGCATGCTAAATATCTGGAGCTGTCGGCGATTCACAATCCTGCTGTGTGCAATGATTTCTGGCTGAAAACTACATCGCGATGACCTTCAGCCAATGAGAGACAAAGATACAGGGCAGAGGGAACTTCAGTGAGGAGTTATAGACCATATCAGTATTTTAGCACAATTATATCATACAGAAACAAACACAAACGCTTGACCAGCCGCAACATCAGCTTAACAGTTAACAGTTACTGCAAAATTATTATTTACCACTCTTTGCACAACACAGTTTTTCTTTTTGTAGCTGGAAATCAGCACACAGACAATTTGCTGGCTATATTTTTTTTAATACTTCCAGTCTCGCTCGAGAACAACGGTCTGACGCACGCAGGTTCTCGCGTTATTTCCTTATCACTTCTCGCGTGGGTTTTGTTGTGAAACGTAGTTTGCGGATCAGACAGAGTTGTCGGCGATTCTTCCTATTGTGAAATCGTGCAATGTGAAAGCCCCTGTCGCTGATCCATCGTGCAATGTGAACACAGCAGCGACTGAATGCTACCCCAGATAGTCACGCAGTGTGAAAACAACAGCGATCCGACGAGTTTGAAAATCGTGCAGTGTGAACTCGGCATAAGGCGATCGAAGCATCAGGGCGTGTCACAAGTGTTTCGAGACTTGGCATACCTGCCGAATCTGCGTTTGATTGACAGGGTCGGTAACAAATCACACAATCGCACATCTGTCTCAACCTAACTCCCACAAAGTAGAAAAGTGGAGTTAACGCATCTTCACTTCGTGGGTTTTTGTGAGAGGATTTTTTCAAAGGCTGGAGAAATTATATGTTAAAAAAGAAGTAGGCTAAGTCCATCAACAGCAGAACAATTAATATTTTTAAATAAAAATCTTTATACGTAAAAAAAGTGGCTTGATGTACTTTATTGTATATTTTTCATTATCAAAATAACACTTAACATCTGTAAGATGTCAGTTTTACATACACTCTAAATCATAAACACCTTAAAGACATCTAATAGACGTCTATTTGACATCTAAAAGGAGACGTCCTATAGACGTATTGCAGATGAGCAAACAGCCTAAAAAATATGTCTTGCAGATGTAAATGCAGACGTCAAATAGACGTCTCAGAGATGTATGTGTGCTATCAGGGAGTGAGGCAGAGAAAGTCCATGGCTTAAGTAGGGGGCGAAATGGGAATCAGCTGTGTGATCAGACTCAGGTGTAAGCGTGTGATTGGCTGCAGCTGTGTGTAATGAGAGCAATGGATTGTGGGAACTGAAGTTCAGTGTAAGTGTAACGATCTGTGTAGTGTAAGAGTCCATGTGGTGAGCGAGTGACCTCTGGTGGAGGGTGAATGGAAGTTCATGGACAGGATTCGTGACAATATGAGCTGTATTTGTAGGGGTTATTATAGCACAATTCTTAACCCCACCCCAGACCTCATTCATTTTTAAACCCTGTGTAGAAACAATTTTCACAATTATACTACAAAGAAGCTGAAAGTAACATGTTGAATTAAATGTATGTATGATATGTGTGTGTGTGTGTGTGTGTGTGTGTGTGTGTGTGTGTATTATTATTATTATTATTTTATTTATTTTTTTAATAGAAAAACTGAAATGGTAAAAAAGGAACTTTTTTCTTAAAACTTAAACTCTTAATCTTTCACAAAGTCTGTAGTTGTTGAAATGGTCTCCATCACCACACCTTTACAGTTATTTATGGGAAACCAAAACACTGGACCAACACATTCATCAGTTGAGCATGGCAGTTATGTAAAAGATATGTGAAGGAACTTGTCTTTATTTAAATATTTGTCCACAGATAGACTACAGGCTTTAGCTTCTCCTTTTTTATATCTTATATCATATCTCTAACTGTAATAAAAGACAAGAAAAAACTAAAGCAAATAAAAATTAAACTAAACTACTCACAGTTGCTATATATATATATATATATATATATATATATATACACACATGTAACATGAGGAACTCAGGAAAATAAAATATTAGGACATAGATGGGTGTGATTTCATGATTCCTGGGTGTTTTTGGTGGGTTCTTTCTCCCCTTCAATTACAGTTTTTGTTTAAATTCTCTGGGACACGTTTCTCAATATAGGTCACTTTTTCAAAATGCTTACTTGGCAGGGGAGACACCATGATCACGAAGGTGGTCTTGTTTTGTAAATGTCTTTACAAAAAAAAGAATGATAACTCTGTACTGTATAGAATTCATTAGTATATATTAAAGGCCCGATCAAAAATTATTCCTAAGTCTTACTTTGAGAAAATGATTATCAAGCAATTATTGACCTATTATTGAGCAATACAAACACTTTCACTTCTGCTGAAGTCAACTGTCATTGTGATAATTTTGGTTGTTGTGCTTTTCTGATTAAATTAATTTCTTGTAAAGTAGCAGGTAGTTGTTAACTTTGACACACCGTTTCATGTGGTAACAACTTGGGTCTATGGGTTAGTCTTACAGTTTGCTAAAATGAAGTTCATGCACAAGGAATATATCTCTGTTCGAAATTACTGCAATTCTATAATAAACAAAAACAAAACAAAACAAAACAAGCTTTTATTATTTTAAACATCCAATAATCAGCCTTTACAGCATGTTTTTCTTCATAATTTAAAATGAAGAGAATTAAATTTGTTTGTATAATCTGCAAGACAGCTCTAACAGTTAAGGATTCTGATTCATATTGTCAAAGTAATAGATAATATACACTACAATGAAAATGAGGCCAAGAGCAACAGCGAAATGATTCAGGATGAGCGCCGTTTTGGAGTTCTTCTCTGCTAATTCTCGCTGTCCATAGTTGTTAGCATCTCGAGTCTGTGAAAACAATTGTGAAACATGTCAGCCACTTCTGTTCTCATTCTGAGTTTCTTTGAGTCAATGGCAGATGGGGAAGTTCTCGAAAGAGGGGGCAAACTCCACTCTGTAGAGTTTGTTTGAGTTTCATTTGATGGAGGGCTTCCAGCTTAAAAGTGTTTTAAGCACTACCTTACGCAAAGCCAACATGCATACAACATGATATGTTCATGTTTATTTATTAAAACAAAGCCACACCAACATAGGGGTAGATGATATACCAGTAGACACTATAAACTGGTAGAAATGTCAACTGGTAAAGATTATGGACTATTATCTTTATCGAGGTTATGCTCACATGACGTTTAAGTTATTTTATAGTGCTTGAAGCTTTTCAAATATTGATTGTAATTTGTTTGTTCTTTTATAGCAAAATTTTGATATAATAAAAACCTTCCTTAAAGCAAAACGTAAATATATTGTGATATATTGTTATCATGAATTAAAATGACTCGTATGGTGATATAAGCTTCTGATCATGTCGCCCGCCCTCAAGTTTATATATACATTTTTAACATTTAATTTAATTTAATTCATTTATTGGTATTGCCTATCACTGTTAATGTGGTTAATCTTCTTATCAAACCATTGGCCATCGAATCCTGGAGGACCAAACCTTTCATTTAGCTGATCTGAGTGCTCACAAAAACAAAATAAAACAAACAACAAAACCTTTTACCGGAACTCACAGATCATAATTCTGAGTTGCTTGCTTTGTAATCAGTCAGTTCATTTCTACCAGTTTGATCTGTTCAGGTTGCAGCATTGTATTAACAGAGGCATAAAACCATTAGCCATTAGTTTTAAACCAGTTGTAACACACCTGAACCATCAAGCTCATCTTCAAATGTCAAGTTTAACCCATTGTGTTACTTGCTGTTTCTTTGTTGTCTGAAACTAGGAGATTTCCTTTAAGGAAGGAAAACTAAACTATGGTAAGTGGTACACTGAAAAAATAAAATAAAAATGGTGTAGAAACAATTTTCACAATTAGGCTACAAAGAAGCTGCAAGAAACATGTTGAATTAAACTTGAATTTTTTAAATAGAAAGACTGAAATAGTAAAATAATAATTTTTTGTCTGTTGCTGTTGAGGGGGTCTCCAGCACCACACCTTTCTCTACAACTGACAGTCATTTACGGGAAACCAAAAACCTGAACCAATGCATTTATCAGTAGATCATGCAAGTTATGTGAAAGTTACATGAATGATCTTTTTTTTTTTTTTTTCCCACATTTTTTTTTTCCACATTTTTTTATTTGTATGGCAGTTAAAGGGTTGAAAAAAATAAATATATAAACACATTGAACTTCTAGTTCATAAATAAAAGGAAAGCACATGGACTAATATACTTACAGAGTAGGAGAAACACAGCGCAGCAATGCCCAGAGGTAAACAGCAGCACAGAATGGTAAAGATGGAGTAACCCATGTAATCTGGTGCTGGATTGGCCAGCGGAGCGGCGGTCATAAAAACTGCAGGCTGCGCAGCAACCACAGTTTGTCCTGAATACGGCCCCTGAGCGTAGGGGCCCTGAGGGACCGGCTGGCTTGGAAAGGAAGGAGGATATCCAGCAGGATTGTTCTGGTATACTGGTGGTGCTGCTGCTGGCTGCAACATCACCGATTTCTCAGATGAACTGTAGGCCCGTGAAGGCTGATTGTAAAACTGGCTGGGGTCCATTTTTCTGATTATTGGATTTTGGTTGTAACTGCCTATGCTCTGCAGAGATGTGTGTATGTATTGCTGTACTCTGGTGTCATATACCTTGTCAGTTAAGGTAGTCGGCAAATGGGAGGTGATTAGGTTGTAGGGGAGGAGTAATTATCACTTTCCATTTTCTGTCTCATATCCAAAATACTATGTGACTACAGGCACTGCCTTGTGTTATCCCATCAGAGTAAATTTGATACATGAAATATCAAGAGGAGTACTCCATAACACTAGGGGTGTCCCCGACTAAGGATTTTCACAGTCGAATCGGAATTTTCGAATCATGCCGATAGTCGACTGATAGTCGAATCATATATTTGGGGGCGGAGCAAAATAAATTACCAAGAGTCAAGTCAGACTTTCGACAGTCACAAATACACAGGGAAAATGTGTAACGGGCGCCTCGCAGATACAAACGGGGTGAATAATGTTTTATGTTTTGATTAAATGATAGTTAACATTAAACATCAGCAAAACCCTTAAGAATTCACAACATTTTATTTATTTTTTTTTTTTACAATAGTGCTCTCATTATAATGTTATGTATATGCGTTATAACGTTCTGCATTTCTGTTTTGAGCTGCGCACGCTAGCCGGTTTTTAATCAATGGGATTTAACTCATTTATCTCACATAGAATACGCTTCGTTATTTATATAACATAAGGTTAATATTACAACTTATAGGCTATCTACACAAAATGCCCCGAATGCACATGAACGCGTCTCTGAATTAATTCCTTTTCTGGACGCATTCTTCACGCAATAACATGCAGCTAACTAAACACTAAAAAAAATCACAGTGTTTTATTATAATAGAGTTCTCATTATAATGTTATGTATATGACAGTGCCAGTTATTAATATTCTGCATTGTTGTTCTGCTCGCACCGCACGCTGAGATAATCACCGTAGTACTACAATGAAGCGCTTTAGCTTAACTCAACCAAATGCATCTTATAGGAGATAAATAATATATACACGATATAAATAAACCAACTGAACGTTTTGAAATCACTTGTTGTACCCTACCCGCCATCCTCCTCTGTCGGTGAAAGGTGGGCTGTGTAACTTTATTATTATTACTATTATTATTATTATTATTATTATTTATTTTTATTTTTTGTATTTTACCACCAGTGTTGATTTTAGAAAGTTTTTAGGTTACGATGCACAACATTGAAGTGATGTATGCAAGCCATTAAATTCATGTTAGAGAGATCCCAGTGTGCTATGTGTCAAAAAATTAGATTTATTGCCCCTCATAAAGATAAGACCCCCCACCCCTCCCTCCCACCCAAACTGGACACCTGTTTTGTCCACCCCCACCCATCTAAATGACCGTCTGTTTTTAATGTCCAGTGATCCTAAGGAATGTGTGTTTTGGGAACCGTGTTTTTTGTGTGGGCCATTGAAGACTGTTATGTGTTTAAACTTTAAATTGTGAAACTGTTTAACACACACACACACACACACACACACACACACATCAAGAAAAAATATGTGTAAAACAAGTCAAGACTTGCTAGTGTTGTTAAAACGTTTTAAACTAGTTAGAGTTCGTTGCCAGTTAAATAAAAAGAAGCAGAAGCGTACGTGTTTGTTTATTTAAAACAAACAAAGCATCTGACACGTTAGTTAAAACAATAGCATAACATTACAAGTTAAATAATATAGAGTTGACCCATCTTACCATCTTCTAAAACAAAAAAAGCATCAGAAGCAAACGTTAAGTAAGATACTTTACAACGTTCTAACATTACAAATTAAAAGGTGGCTTTTCTCACAAGTTACAGCAAATAGATCTGACTTATCTTACCCGTCTTCTAAAACAAAAAAAAGCATCTGAAACGTTCGTTAAAGGAACACTCCACTTTTTTTGGAAATAGGCTCATTCTCCAACTCCACCAGAGTTAATAGGTTGAGTTTTACCGTTTTTGAATCCATTCAGCCGATCTCCGGGTCTGGCGATAGCACTTTTAGCATAGCTTAACATAGATCATTGAATCCGATTAGACCAGCAGCATCGCGTTCAAAAATGACCAAAGAGTTTCGATATTTGTCCTATTTAAAACTCGACTCTTCTGTAGTTATATCGTGTACTAAGACCGGCGGAAAATGAAAAGTTGCGATTTTCTAGTCCGATTTGGCAGTGATATTACGCGGCGCCTGAAAGTAGTCCCCAGCTAGGTAACTAGTTATAATATAGCTGGGGAATACTTTGAGGCGCTGCGTAATATCACTGCGCCTGCTGCGGCCATGTTACGGCAGCAAAGTTCCTTGATTATTACGCCGGAATGAGAGTATAGTTCCTAGCCAAATCGGACTAGAAAAAAGCAACTTTTCATTTTCCGCCGGTCTTAGTACACGATATAACTACAGAAGAGTCGAGTTTTAAATAGGAAAACTATCGAAACTCTTTGGTAATTTTTGAACGCGATGCTACTGGTCTAATCGGATTCAATGATCTATGCTAAGCTATGCTAAAAGTGCTATCGCCAGACCCGTAGATCGGCTGAATGGATTCAAAAACGGTAAAACTCTACTTATTAACTCTGGAGGAGTTGGAGAATGAGCCTATTTCCAAAAAAAGTGGAGTGTTCCTTTAAGTAAAAAGTCAAAATCTTGCTACAAAAATTAAGCAAAAGAAAAAGAGCAGACTATCTTACGCAGCCTTCGTCAGATAACCGCACACTAGCGTGAGATAACCGCTGAGTCCAGACCACACCTACTGCCAGCCCCTAACAGCGTGAGGAGAGATTTAAAAGAATTAAAGTAATGTTTTAACATTAGAACGAACGTTATTTTAATAAATCTTTAACATTTCTTAATTAATGAAACAATTTGGCACTCATCCTAAAGCTTTTCACCTTAAAATTAGGTTAGTCTAGTTTTTTCCTTTTAAACAAACAGTAGGCTACCTAAACCGCAGGGAAATGTTGATTATTTTATTTTATTTACTTTAGTTTAGTTATTCGCCCTTAATTCACCTATTCCTTTAATCGGTCTTTGATTTTTGTCAAGTTTAAGACTTCTGACGTGTTATATAACCCAGACTTTTTCACTTTTAAAATGAGGTTACACAGCTTTTTCTTATAAAAATCACCTCTGAAGCCACAGGAAAATGTTGTTTGTCTTGTTTTATTTTATTTTAGTAGTATAATATCTTTATTTACTCTTTGATTTGTGTCAATCTTTAAACTTTCTAGCCTGCTATAACGGTTAAAACGCATACACGCGTATGTGAGCGGAAACCGGTATGAAAGCAAATGTTTTGGACGCCTTTGGATTTTTCAGCCGTAATTAGACGCCTAAACTTTTTACATTATTGCGCGAAATGTAAATATTTTGTCTCACGCAGTGCTACGAAATGAGAACGGCACTGTGTGTCTGGACGTATGATTAACGACGCGACCGTATCAGATCAAGAGGGTTGTTGTAAAACATCTGAAGGTGTTTCTGGAGATGCAACTCATTTGCAATCTAACGAGTTTTTGAGGGAATCTGGCATCGTAAACTTTGCCGTTGCTGTTCATTTATCAAACGACATACACGTTAACCATTTTATGACATGCACCTGCTAGTATGAACTTTGTCAAAAGTTTAGACTTAAAGTTCACTGTCCGGTCAAAGGATGTGTGCCCTTTTGAAGATTTTATATGACACATAGCTGGTTAAGTTAAAAGTTTAGGTAGGCTATAGTTTAGGAAGAAAATACTCAAACATAAACACAAACATACATAAAAAATCCCCTACATTTAAACTTTTATGATGTCTCATACAAACCTTTTACAAACTTGTGAACTTTTAGCATCACACAGGGTATTTCTACAAGATGATGAAAAGCAGCATGATTAAACAACAATATAACTATTGTTTTAACAAATAAGTTAAGATTTGTAGTTTTTATATCTCTCAAACCTAAAACCATGAACCTCTAAAGCAAGGATTAGAAGCAGTCAAACAATCCTGTGATGAATACAGAGAATTTTCTTCATGAATTAGACCTAAATTAGACTGAAAATTAATTGTCATAGGTTGTTTGCAACAAAAGTAATTCCTAAACAAGGTGCTACAAATGCCTCACAGAATCTTTACAGCAGATTAGACTTTCTTTCTCACTTTAAAATTGTATTATTAACCGTGGTGTTTAAATGCAGCATGTTTATTTTCAAAGTATAATGTTTTATTTATTAAAATAAAAACAACTGGTCTACATAGGTTTATTTTTCTAGGAATTGATCAAATAATTGACAGAGGAAATAATTCAAATAAACGATAAGTCCAACTTATCAACCCGCCTGATGTGTCTGACGGTTTGTGACAAATATCTTACTGATACAGTTGTGTTAAGATGTTAAGTATGTGTAAAACGTGTAAAGTTCAATATTACTGTTAAAAATAGAATAATAAAACACAAACACTCGCATAAAAACAAACACACTCACACACACACACACACACACTAAAACAACCCTATACAGTTAAACATTTAGACTTGTAATGTTTCATACGAAACTTTTACAAATAAAAAACTTCACACTGGGTATCTCTACAAGATGATGGAAAACAGTATGATTAAACAATGATGTGACTTTTGTTTTAACAAATAAGTTAAGGTTTTGTAGATTTTTAGATCTTTCACACCTAAAACCGTGACGAGGATCAGAAGTTGTCAAATGATCCTCTGATGAATGCAATGCGCTTACATAGGTTTTTTCTTTATGAATTAGATCTAAAATAGACTAAAATTAGCTGTTGTAAGGTTGTTTACAACAAAAGAGTGTCTTAAACAAGGTGCAACAAATGTCTCATCTTTACAACAGATTAGACTTTCTTTCTCACTTTACAAATGGTATTATTAACCATGATGTTTAAATGCAGCATTTATTTTTTCACACTATAAGGTCTTATTTTATTAAAATAAAAACAATTGACTCTTTATAGTTTTATTTCACTAAGATTTGATCAAATAATAGATATAAGCAACAATAAAATATTTGATAACTCCATCTTAGTTTACAGCATCTAGTTTACAGAAGCCGCAACTAGCTTATAATGACACAAGGAGAATCTTACTACGGAGGCCTAGATGTCATAGTGCAAGTGAAATGTTTGCGAGTGCAAGAGTAATCACTTTTAAAACACTGTTACGAAAACTTATGTATAGTTTTATCTGTCGGCTTAATGCTTCTAAAAATGAGATTATTGTGGGTTTATCAAATATAGGGGTTAGTACTACACGGTATCAGTCAAAGTTGTGGAGACACCGGTATTGCTGTATTTTGTAACTCTTTATGTCTGTGATAGATGCTATGGGTTGTATAGGTGGTCTACTGTCTTTTTTAAATCTGGACCTTGAGACTGTAATAAAGTTTGATTGATTGGATACATTTTCTGCAATGGTTGTACTTGTTATTAGAATGCTTCAAATTGGATCCAGGCTTGTTTTATGATCATACCCTTGTTTGTCAAACTAGTCTTAAGTGATATTGTTCACATTTTAAACAGGTTAAACAGGTTAATGACCTCTTTCAGCATCTATAGTTGTAATAATGCAAAACATAACCACATTATAGGTTTCTAGATGATAAAACAAAACGTCTCGGTTACGTACGTAACCCTCGTTCCCTGATGGAGGGAACGGAGACGTTATGTCGTGACGACATAGGGGATTTACTTGGGAGCCCCAATCATCTCTGACTTAAGAGAAAACGCCAATGAACATTGGCTAGTGGATTTTGCATACCTGTGCCACTCCCCGTGCACACGGGTATAAATAGGCGGCAGGTGCATCCACTCATTAGGTTTTACGCTGAGGAGCCGAGAACGAGTCCCTGGCAACCAGCGATGGTTCGAGATTGTGGCATGGGGACATAACGTCTCCGTTCCCTCCATCAGGGAACGAGGGTTACGTACGTAACCGAGACGTTCCCTATCTGTCGGTCACTACGAGTTATGTCATGACGACATAGGGGTCCTATGGAAAGCGCCACAACCTGAACCCCGTCACAACCTTGTGGCATGCAGATGCTGACAAGCGAGCGCGTGACAGACAAATGCCATGCGAAAGGTCGCAACCTTCCCATCGCCCCAGCGCAAATTCGCTAACCTTGGTGCCCGCAGGGACCACTGAGTACATCGCTGCTGGAGATAGCCAAGCCGCTGTTCCTTTCCCCACAGAAGTCGGAAGGGATTTCGACCTTCAATGAAAGATAGCTTCAAGTCTTTCCTATTTGTTGTTACAGCTTGGCAGTAACGACGGGGAAGCGAGCCTTCCAGAGAAGGGCGCTACGGAGGCCACATCCAGCCCGAAGGGAGGTAACATGTGGAGACACTGATATGGACTGACCCAGGCCTGGGGCAGTACTACATACGACTGGACCCTGGGGCAGATCCTACCTAGGGGTAGGGAGGAGAGCTGCCAGCAGGGCCTGACAGAGAGCTCTGTCAAAGGGAAGACACGGGTTTACCGTGAGGGAAACCTTACCGTGGTAGAATACACATATGGGATTACCCGAAGGGAATCAAGCCATACAGACACCTAGCCCAGTACAGGGGCTGACCGGAGACCCGGGCGTGCTAACACAAGTACTGGGCCTGGCGTCAGACTGCTCCGCCCAGTCTGACTGCCGGGGGTGCTGGAGGAACTCCACCAGGGTTCGCCGTCTGGGGAACTGAACTGGAGGAGAAAAATGGCGCTCGTATCCCCGGGTGAGGGGGAATGGCGCAGCGTGACACCGGCCAGCTCTTCCCGCCACTTACCTGTTACCCAACACACGGGAAGAAACTGGCTTGACGCGGAGATTGTAAATTCTCGCTAAGGTGTTCGGTGTCACCCAGCCCGCAGCTCTACAGATGTCTGCCAGAGAGGCGCCGTGCGCCAACACATAGGAGGAGGCAACACTCCGTGTGGAGTGAGCTCTCACCCCCAGGGGGCACGGCTCGCCTTGGGATTGGTACGCCAAGGCGATGGCATCCACTATCTAGTGGGCCAACCTCTGCTTGGAGACAGCCTTCCCTTTCTGCTGACCTCCGTGGCAGACAAAGTGCTGCTCAGAGCTTCTAAAGCTCTGGGTGTGGTCCACGTATATGCGCAATGCTCTTACGGGACACAGCAACGCCAAGGCTGGATCTGCCTCCTCCGAGGGCAGTGCTTGCAGGTTCACCACCTGATCGCGCAAGGGCGTGGTGGGAACCTTAGGCACGTATCCAGGCTGGGGTCTCAGGACAATGTGAGAGTAGACCGGCCTGAATACAAGGCACTCTTCGCCCACCGAAAATGCTTGGAGGTCCCCGACCCTCTTGATGGAAGTGAGCGCGGTCAGGAGCGCTGTCTTAGCAGACAGGAACTTAAGCTCAACTGAGTCCAGCGGCTCAAAGGGACCCCTCTGAAGCCCAGCCAGGACAATAGAGAGATCCCAGGGGGGCATCAGGGGTGGCCTAGGAGGGTTCAACCTCCTGGCACTCCTCAGGAACCTCACGACGAGATCGTACTTTCCCAGGGACCGGCCGTCCACTGCATCGTGATGGGCCGCAATAGCAGCCACATACACCTTCAAGGTGGACGGTGACAGCCTACGCTCCAACCTTTCTTGCAGGAAAGAAAGCACTACTCCAATCGTGCATCTTCAGGGGTCTTCTCGGCGAGAAGAACACCAGTTCGCGAACAGACTCCACTTCAGTGCATAGGCTTGCCTTGTTGAAGGAGCTCTAGCCTGAGTGATGGTCTCTAGCACAGTCCGTGGGAGACCGCTCAAGTCTGCCCCTGTCCAGGGCCCCGAGGCTGCCTGCCCGTTGCATGTAGCGCCCCAACCTGTACTGGAGGCATCTGTCATGACAACGACATGCCGGGACACTTGTTCTAGGGGCACCCTGGCCCATAGAAAGGCAAGGCCCGTCCAGGGGCTGAAGGAACGGCGACACTCCTGTGTGATGTTCACACGAAGTGTACCGCGACGCCATGCCCACCTCGTGACTCGGGAGTGACACCAGTGCTGAAATGGTCTCATATGAAGCAACCCGAGCGGCGTGACTGCGGCTGCGGATGCCATATGCCCCAGGAGCCTCTGAAAAGGGTTTCAGTGGTACCACCATCCTGCCTCTGAAGGAACTCAGGCAGTTCAGCACAGACTGGGCACGCTCGTTGGTGAGACGCGCCACCACACTCACCGAGTCTAACTCCATACTGAGAAAAGAGTTTCTCTGCACGAGGGAGAGCTTGCTCTTTTCCTAGTTGACCTGAAGCCCCAACTGCACTGGGTCCCTGTGATCACACAACTGTTCTCGCACGCGGGCCATGCTCGAGATAGTTGAGGATCCTGATGCCCACTTCCCGTAGCGGGCCAAGGGCGCCCTCCGTGCCTTCGCGAAGACACGGGGGGGACAGGGACAGCCCGAAGGGGAGGACCCTGTACTGCCATGCCCGACCCTCGAACACAAACCGTAGGAACGGTCTGTGTCGCGGAAGGATCGAAACATGAAAGTAAGCATCCTTCAGGTCGATCGCTGCAAACCAATCCTGGGGCTGGATGCATTTGACATGCGCCTGTTTGTCAGCATCTTGAACGGGAGCCTGTGCATGGCCCGGTTTAAGACTTGCTGGTCCAGGATTGGCCGAAGACCACCGCCTTTTCTGGGTACGATGAAGTAAGGGCTGTAAAACCTTTGCCTCATCTCGGCTGGAGGGACCGGCTCGATTGCATCCTTTGCCAGGAGGACAGCAATCCCCTCGCGCAAGACAAGAGCGTTCCGAGCTACCACTGAAGTCTCGAGAATGCCGCTGGACTTGGGAGGTCGCCTGGCGAACTGAATCGCGTAGCCAAGTCGAATCATGCGCGTGAGTCAATGAGACGGGCTGGGCAGCGTGAGCCATGCCTCCAGACACCGTGCAAGTGGCTCCAACGGCACGATCGACGTACCTGTGGTGGTGCAGCGAAGGGGAGTAGAGCGGGATGGTACAGAAGGCTGTGCGTTCTGAGGCATCCTCGCAAAACTCCCTGGGTCCCAGAGGGGACTGGCTAGAGGTGCGTGGGGAGGCACTGCGTCCCCTGAACCGCACTCTCTTGGCCGCTGGCAAGATGGGTCGTGGGCGAGAGTGAGGAGGCAACGCGTCGCACACTGTCGGCCCGTGGACCTGAAAACCCGGAGGAAAGGGAAATTGCTCTTTCTTTTGACAAAGTGGGGGCCGCTGGCTCAAGGGAACAGAACCAGAGATTTTCCACCCGGCCCTCCTCCGGGGAAAGGAGCGGCACAGTCCCTGCCGTCTCCTGAGAAAGAGCAGCTTCCCACATCACTGGGTTGCCCGTGTCAGGGCCGCTTTGTCGCCTATCTGGGCGATTAGGGGCCAACTGGGACACGGGGGGCACCGCACTCCAGCGAGAGGCTCGACGCACCAGCATATGGGACGATTCAGCACGGGGCGGAGCAGCTCTGGAGGACGCGGGAGGGCGCCCACGGCGACAAGCAGACTGGGGCTTGCCCTGCGGCGGAGCGGTGCATCACGCCGGGGCAAGCTACTTACCTGTTTAGGCAATTGGCCTCGGTCTGCTTCTGTACTGCCGAGAACTGTTGGGCACAGTCCTCGACCGTGTCGCCGAACAGTCCAGCCTGGGAGACGAGAGCGGCGAACAGCGCACTGTCGACATCGCTCTTCTCCAGGCTGAGACATCATCTATGATGTCCTCTTGGACCCCAAGTGTGGACATCGCCTTCCCGAGGGACTGCGCTGTGATAGTCAGTCACCGAGCACAGTTCCTGCATCAACCTCGGGTTGGTACCACCCTCGTGCATTTTAATGCCTTGGGCAGAGGCAGCTTGGCCCACAGCACTGTAAGCTTTGACCGCGGGCGGCCGTCAGCCTATAGGCTTTGGACGGGAGACGAGACGATTCCTCCAAGTTGTGGCGCTTTGCGGGCACAAGTGCACCACAAACACACTCTCCCCCTGGGAAATGTCAACGTACCCCCTAGCTGCTCCGCTGTCGAGGGTAGCGAGGATGGGGGAGGCAGACGAGCCGCTTCTGGCCATAAAAAGGGGCCATCCACGACTTCGTCAGCTCCCCATGCACTTCCGGGAAGAAAGGAACCGGGGCAGGGCGTGGTCGCGAGCCACAGCCCGTGCCGAGGAACCAATCATCTCGCTGCGAGGGCTCAGGACTAGGAGGTGTGCACGCCTCCAGCCCGACGCTCGCGGCGGCCCGGGAAAGCACGGCCGTCAACTCTGGGTCCGATTCGGTGGCGGCCGCGACTCCCGAGGGAGGCAGCCCCGCCGAATCTTCATCCTCACAGGACGATTGCCCATCACCCAAAGCAACGATCGACGTCTGATCCTCTATCGGCGCACCGAATGAAACGCTGGGCACGCCGTGAGACGGCACAGCAGAATCACCGGGGAGCCGCACAGAACAGCTGCTGCGGGAGGAGTGAGAGGTCCGTGGGGACTGGCCCGGCGGAAAGGCTCTCACTGTAACCCTCGGATCGCCCAGAGTACTAGCCGATGGTTCTCTGCTCGTGGCAGAGAAGCCAGCGCGGGTAGTAACAGAGGGAGCCCCTCCCATCCCCGTGAGGAGAGAGAGGCGCGATCGCAGCGCTGCCATGGTTACACGCTCAGAGTGAACGCATAAACCATCCACGAACGCAGCTTCAGCGCGCTGGATGCCCAGACACTGAAGACAACGATCGTGGCCGTGGACTGAGGATAGGAAACGACCGCAACCAAGAGGACACGGCCGGAACGGCGTCTTTAAAAAGACGCGAACCGACCGTAATTTGCTCTTTTAGGAAATCTGCTCTTTTAGTTGAAGTGCCCAGGGGAATCGCTGCAGACAGGGACACCGCTGTTCGCACCATAACGCCAACCAGAACAGCTTCCAGACAGATGATGAATGGCTCTTTGTGGAGATCAACACGTTCATCCACTCGGCTCCGAAGCAAAAATCTAATGAGTGGATGCACCTGCCGCCTATTTATACCCGTGTGCACGGGGAGTGGCGCAGGTATGCAAAATCCACTAGCCAATGTTCATTGCCGTTTTCTCTTAAGTCAGAGATGATTGGGGCTCCCAAGTAAATCCCCTATGTCGTCACGACATAACTCGTAGTGACCGACAGATAGGGAACTTAAGTATGTTGTTGGGAGTTTGTGGGAAAGCCGTGTGCGTGCGTGAGAGTTTGAAAGAAAAATGGTTTAGGTTCAAGTTAAGATTTTACTACACACTATAAACATTCTAACTTAGAAACACAACATTATTTTTATTTTTTATTATTATTATTTTTTTATTTCCAACAAACCGGTTGTTCTTTTTTATTGATTAATATGATAGAATCATGCTGAATTTACAAGGATGTGTATTTATACAATAACGTTTCATGTACTCACTGGTTACTGTATACATATTCAAGAGAAATGCATAACCTCAGTTGTTTTAATCAATCTAAAGTTTTTAGTCTGTCATTATAATATCTTAAAAGAAAAGTCTTTCATACATTCTATTTTCATCTGCCCCCCGGGACTCTGTTACACAAAAAGCAACTGAGTGTGGTTGTGAATTCTATATGAAAGCTAAAAATGACTTTTTAAACTGTTTTTAACAGTAATATCGAACTTTACACATATTTTACACATGCGTAACATGCATCTTAACACATCTGTTTCAGTAAGATGTTAATGTATCACCACACATGCTTATTGTTTCATTTCAATTTTGCACATATCGTAACTGTACATACATAATTGTCTATATTATATATAGCGTTTTTGCTATTTTGTACATTGCCTATTTGCATATTATTCTTTTATTATCTGTGTCCTGTCCTGTTGCTGTCTTTCTGTTGCACTGTGGAGCTTCTGTCACTATAACAATTCCTCGTATGTGTAAACATACCTGACCGATAAAGCTCATTCTGATTCTGATGTCATCACAAACCGTAAAACACATCAGTTTGGGTGATAAGATGGAGTTATCAAATATTTTATTGTTGCCTATATCTATTATTTGATCAAATCTTAGTGAAATAAAACTATAAAGAGCCAATTGTTTTTATTTTAATAAAATAAAACCTTATAGTGTGAAAAAATAAATGCTGCATTTAAACAGCATGGTTAATAATACCATTTGTAAAGTGAGAAAGAAAGTCTGATCTGTTGTAAAGATGAGACATTTGTTGCACCTTGTTTAAGACACTCTTTTGTTGTAAACAACCTTACAACAGCTAATTTTAGTCTATTTTAGATCTAATTCATAAAGAAAAAACCTATGTAAGCGCATTGCATTCATCAGAGGATCATTTGACAACTTCTGATCCTCGTCACGGTTTTAGGTGTGAAAGATCTAAAATCTACAAAACCTTAACTTATTTGTTAAAACAAAAGTTACATCATTGTTTAATCATACTGTTTTCCATCATCTTGTAGAGATACCCTGTGTGATGCTAAAAGTTTTTATTTGTAAAAGTGTATTTATAAGACATCGTAAAATGTTTAACTGCAGGGGTTGTGTGTGTGTGTGCGTCCGTGCGTGCGTGCGTGCGTGTGTGCGTGTGTGTGTGTGTGTGTGTGTGCGTGTGTGTGTTTGTTTGTTTTTTATGTGAGTGTTTGTGGTTTATTAAACTATTTTTAGCAGTAATATTGAACTTTGCACATATTTTACACATACTTAACATCTTAACACATCTGTATCGGTAAGATATTTGTGATAAACCATCAGACACATCTGGCAGGGTGGATAAGATGGATTTATTGAATATTTGCATGTTTCTTATATCAGTTATTTTATCAAATCCTATATAGACCGGTTGTTTTTATTTTAATAAAATAAAACATTATACTGTGAAAAAATGCTGCATTTAAACCCCACGGTTAATAATACAATTTTAAAGTGAGAAAGAAAGTCTAATCTGCTGTAAAGATTCTGTGAGACGTTTGTAGCACCTTGTTTAGGAATTACTTTTGTTGCAAACAACCTATGACAATTAATTTTCAGTCTAATTTAGGTCTAATTCATGAAGAAAATTATCTGTATTCATCACAGGATCGTTTGACTGCTTCTAATCCTTGCTTTAGAGGTTCATGGTTTTAGGTTTGAGAGATATAAAAACTACAAATCTTAACTTATTTGTTAAAACAATAGTTATATTGTTGTTTAATCATGCTGCTTTTCATCATCTTGTAGAAATACCCTGTGTGATGCTAAAAGTTCACAAGTTTGTAAAAGGTTTGTATGAGACATCATAAAAGTTTAAATGTAGGGGATTGTTTATGTATGTTTGTGTTTATGTTTGAGTATTTTCTTCCTAAACTATAGCCTACCTAAACTTTTAACTTAACCAGCTATGTGTCATATAAAATCTTCAAAAGGGCACACATCCTTTGACCGGACAGTGAACTTTAAGTCTAAACTTTTGACAAAGTTCATACTAGCAGGTGCATGTCATAAAATGGTTAACGTGTATGTCGTTTGATAAATGAACAGCAACGCCAAAGTTTACGATGCCAGATTCCCTCAAAAACTCGTTAGATTGCAAATGAGTTGCATCTCCAGAAACACCTTCAGATGTTTTACAACAACCCTCTTGATCTGATACGGTCGCGTCGTTAATCATACGTCCAGACACACAGTGCCGTTCTCATTTCGTAGCACTGCGTGAGACGAAATATTTACATTTCGCGCAATAATGTAAAAAGTTTAGGCGTCTAATTACGGCTGAAAAATCCAAAGGCGTCCAAAACATTTCCTTTCATACCGGTTTCCGCTCACATACACGTGTATGCGTTTTAACCGTTATAGCAGGCTAGAAAGTTTAAAGAGTGACACAAATCAAAGAGTAAATAAAGATATTATACTACTAAAATAAAATAAAACAAGACAAACAACATTTTCCTGTGGCTTCAGAGGTGATTTTTATAAGAAAAAGCTGTGTAACCTCATTTTAAAAGTGAAAAAGTCTGGGTTATATAACACGTCAGAAGTCTTAAACTTGACAAAAATCAAAGACCGATTAAAGGAATAGGTGAATTAAGTGCGAATAACTAAACTAAAGTAAATAAAATAAAATAAATCAACATTTCCCTGCGGCTTAGGTACTGTTTATTTAAAAGGAAAAAACTAGACTAACCTAATTTTAAGGTGAAAAGCTTTAGGATGAGTGCCAAATTGTTTCATTAATTAAGAAATGTTAAAGGGTTAGTTCGCCCATTTAAGACATGAAGTTGTATGCAATCCTTACCAGCACTATAGTGCATACACACTGACCCACCCTTTAGTCACCTCCCTGGTCAGAGTTCTGGCCGCTGGAAGTTTTTCAAGATAGTACTCCCGGTTAGTTTCCGGGGCCTCAAAACTGTGCGTTTTTACATGAAAAAATTATTTGCGTTTCAAAGCTTGATTAATTTACATCACAAAAAACACGCCTGACAAAATTCATACCTCAGTTTTAATCGGCACTATTTTCTTTCCATTTCTATCAATCCGCGCTGCTGTCAACGTCAACAGTGCGCACGTTCAGATCAGCTGTTCCATAGTGTTTACACAATCGAATGACAATGACATAAAAAGTAGAAAATGAACAATGGTGCGAACTTGTAAATTCCCAGGCTGTGACCACAAGAATGTGCCGGGATCACCGTTCAGATTCCATCGTTTTCCAGTTTCGGATATAGCTACGAGACAGCTTTGGCTGGTTGCCATCGGCTACTCTGCGGGAGCTAAAATATCGAGAATCAAGGATTTCCGTGTGTGCAGTGCTCACTTCAGCGAAGACGATTACATCCCCAACCAAGGAGGAAAAAGAAAAAAAAATGATTTTAAAGAGTTTTACTGTACCAGTACCACGGGTAAGCTCTATTTACTAACTTTATGATCCAATGTCTAAACTGTACGGTAAACAAGCGTTGTGCTAAAATTACTTTCATCATCATCTGTTCCGTCTGACATTGTGCTAAAATTGGTTTCGTCATCAGAAGTTTCGTAGTCAGACATGTTGGCAGCGAGTCGCGCTATCAACAGCTGATCTGAACGTGCCCACTGTTGACGTTGACAGCAGCGCGCATAGATAGAAATGGAAAGAAAATAGTGCCGATTAAAACTGAGGTATGAATTTTGTCAGACGTGTTTTTTGTGATGTAAATTAATCAAGCTTTGAAACGCAAATAATTTTTTCACATAAAAACGCACAGTTGTGAGGCCCCGGAAACTAACCGGGAGTACTATCTTGAAAAACTTCCAGCGGCCAGAACTCTGACCAGGGAGGTGACTAAAGGGTGGGTCAGTGTGTATGCACTATAGTGCTGGTAAGGATTGCATACAACTTCATGTCTTAAATGGGCGAACTAACCCTTTAAAGATTTATTAAAATAACGTTCGTTCAAATGTTAAAACATTGCTTTAATTCTTTTAAATCTCTCCTCACGCTGTTAGGGGCTGGCAGTAGGTGTGGTCTGGACTCAGCGGTTATCTCACGCTAGTGTGCGGTTATCTGACGGAGGCTGCGTAAGATAGTCTGCTCTTTTTCTTTTGTTTAATTTTTGTAACAAGATTTTGACTTTTTACTTAACGAACATGTCAGATACTTTTTTTGTTTTAGAAGACGGGTAAGATAAGTCAGATCTATTTGCTGTAACTTGTGAGAAAAGCCACCTTTTAATTTGTAATGTTAGAACGTTGTAAAGTATCTTACTTAACGTTCACTTCTGATGCTTTTTTTGTTTTAGAAGATGGTAAGATGGGTCAACTCTATAGTATTTAACTTGTAAAGTTATGCTATTGTTTTAACCAACGTGTCAGATGCTTTGTTTGTTTTAAATAAACAAACACGTACGCTTCTGCTTCTTTTTATTTAACTGGCAACGAACTCTAACTAGTTTAAAACGTTTTAACAACACTAGCGAGTCTTGACTTGTTTTACACATATTTTTTCTTGATATGTGTGTGTGTGTGTGTGTGTGTGTGTGTGTGTGTGTGTGTGTGTGTGTGTGTGTGTATGTGTGTGTGTTTGTGTGTGTGTGTGTGTGTGTGTGTGTGTGAAAAACTCTAATAAAAACTTCCCTTTGTCCCGTTTAACACAGTTTCACAATTTAAAGTTTAAACACAAAACAGTCTTCAATGGCCCACACAAAAAACACGGTTCCCAAAACATACATTCCTTATGATCACTGGACAGTAAAAACAGACCGTCATTTAGATGGGTGGGGGTTGACAAAACAGGTGTCCAGTTTGGGTGTGAGGGAGGGGTGGAGGGTCTTATCTTTATGAGGGGCAATAAATCAATTTTTTTGACACATAGCACACTGGGATCTCTCTCATGTTCCTAGATTTTAATGGTAGTTGGCAGGAAATTTAAAGGAACACTCCACTTTTTTTGGAAATAGGCTCATTCTCCAACTCCCCCAGAGTTAATAAGTTGAGTTTTACCGTTTTTGAATCGTTTTTGAATGTTGTGATGTTGTGTGTAAAAAAAAAAAAACAATAAAAAGTTGATAGCAAATAAGATATTCAATATAGATGACCATAACAAAGAAGTACATGAAGAAGGGCATTCTGTTTTTGCTTGTTGATGAAGTCGGCACTGAACGTAAATGTGAACCATTGAAACTACCACTAGTTTTTCAGAACTACTCATTCTGAGGTTACATAGTCTCTACCCACGTCATGCAAAAACATTTCTGGTGCATCAGACCTTTAACCTCAAACCACAATTTGCAGACAGCATGTTATATCAAAGGTTGAGAGTTAATCAAGCATTCTGCTTTAGTTCAGGCAGGTTTCGAAGTCAAGCTCTGATATCAGCTGATTGGGAAAATTTAAACCCGGTCCCAATCTGCTGATCCAACTCTTAAGCACTCAATTGGCAAATCTCAAACAGGGTGCCTTGCTTAAATGCAGCTTCTGTCTGCTTGCTTTGCTGCTTCCTCTGTATGCTGCTTGCAAGACCATCACTGTATGTTGCTATTACGTCCGCTAGGGGTAAGACGCAATAAATAAATAAAAAGGAACCAAAAGACTTCCGGCAGGCCGTCAGACCAAAAAGAACCCAAACAAAATCACAATAAATAAAGTTAATTTATTGTAAATTACAAAAAAAGGGAAAACCACCCATTAGTAGTCCTCCTTAAGGGACCCACGGTCCAACCAAAGATAACAGCTAAACAATACAATATTGAAGAAAATAAATCAAGGGAGAAAACAAGAAGGAATCAAACGGTATTTTTCGTCCGAGAGACCCAAGGCCAAAATAACAAACAAATCCCAGCTGATAAAATAAAATATAAATAACCTACCACAAAGAAAAGTAAAATAAATACAATCAACCTAACCTAACTACTCTTAACATAAACATCATAAAAAAAAGGAGATCTAAACAAAAAGGCAGGTCTCTCCTACATTTCTACCATATTCCAAACGAAACCAACGATCAAATAAAACACTCAACAAAACACAATTTTGGTCTGGCGGCTAGCAGGAAGCCTGGAGCAGTGCGACCGGCCCGAAGTCACACCGAACACCTTCTGATGAACGGAAGAGGCGTTTTAAAGGAAACCGCCAGCTGATCACCCAATTACCACTGATAGGCGGCAACCCTCAGCAAATCAGCGGCGATCTGAAACTCAAAAAGAAAACATCCAACAGAATACAATTTATAAAATAGAAAACAAACATCATAATGTAACACCCCCACCGCTAAAAATCAACGCAAGGTTGATTAATCAGGTTAAACCGCACGAGATAAAGTATCAGCCAAAATGTTCTCTGTTCCTTTCTTGTAGCGAATTTCTAGATTAAACTCTTGTATGATTAGTGCCCAACGCATAATGCGTTGATTAGAATTACGCATACGAGACAAAAAAAACCAAGGGGTTATGATCTGTAAATACTACAAGAGGTAATGAACTTGACCCCACATACACTTCAAAGTATTGTAGCGCAAGCAGCAAAGCCAAAGCTTCTTTCTCAATTGTGCTATAATTCAACTGATGCTTCAAAAATTTTCGCAAGAAGTAGCACACACGGTGATCAATTCCATGCACGTCCTCCTGTAGGAGAACGGCACCAGCGCCAGTAGCGCTAGCATCCACTTCCAGTTTGAATGGCGTCAAAAAATTAGGAGCAGAGAGTACTGGCGTACTGCACAATAGTGATTTAACAAACTCAAAAGCTCGTTGACATTCATCAGACCACGCATAGTCTCGGTGTTGACAAAGCAAGTTGGTTAGAGGTAACACTACATCAGAGAAATTTTTACAGAAACCTCGATAATAACCAGCCATACCAAGGAAGCGTCTCAGCTGTCGTTTAGTCATCGGGACAGGAAACTGTACAATAGCCTGCACTTTAGCAGCAATAGGACGAACTTCACCCTGACCGACCTGCTTGCCTAAATACGTCACGGTAGCCCTTCCGAACTCGCATTTCGCGAGATTCAGTGTCAGCGAAAAGGCTTGCAGACGGTCAAACACCATACGAAGGGTTTTTAAATGTTCGTTCCATTCAGAAGAGTACACCACAATGTCGTCTAAATACGCGTCACAGTTAGGAATGCCTGCCAGCACCCTATTCATCAGACGCTGAAACGTAGCTGGAGCGTTTCGTAATCCGAAGGCCATGACTGTATACTGTAGCAGGTTATTAGGGGTAACAAAAGCAGAGATTTCTGCTGCACGAGCAGTCAAGGGCACCTGCCAATATCCCTTGAGTAAGTCTAGCTTCGAAACGAAAGTAGCTGCTCCCACCCTGCCAACACAATCCTCCATACGAGGCAAAGGAAAGGAATCGGGCTTTGTAATCGCATTGACTTTTCTATAATCAGTGCAGAAACGGGCAGTACCATCACTTTTCGGAACAATAATACAGGGAGAACTCCAAGCACTAGAGCTCGGAACAGCCAACCCGTTTTCAAGTAGGTACTTCACCTCATCCCGCATTATCTGACCTTTAGTCGGGTTCACTCTATAAGCATGCTGCTTAATTGGTGGATGGTCTCCCACATCGATGTCATGACACACTGCAGTCGTTCTAGTTGGTACATCAGCGAACAAAGTCAAATATGTTTGGATTAACTGATAAATATCTGCTCGGTGGGTTTCAGACAGGTATAACAGATAGGACTTCAAATCCTTGAGAATCTCAGAGTTTTGCAAACGAGCACCAGTGACAGAACCACTTCGCATGGTTAGCCCATCTATTTCAGGATCTTCAGGAACAGGTGCAGAAACAACAGACACAGGTACAGCTGGGGCAACAGCACATTTCATTTCACGGTCACGTGGAACATATAACTTCAACATATTTATGTGACAGACACGAGTTTTCCTCTTACGATCAGGTGTACGTATTACATAATCGGTTTCACTAAGTTTGGCATCAATCACATACGGCCCAGAGAACTTTGCCTGCAAGGCCGATCCGGAGACAGGAAGCAACACCAAAACCATGTCGCCCTGGTTAAAAGAACGTGCAGCAGCCTTTTTGTCAAATCGGGTTTTCATCTTTACTTGAGCAGATGCCATAGAAGCACGAGCCAATTCGCACACACGATGTAAGCGTTCCCGAAATGAACTAACATAGTCCAAAATATTGGTGACATGACTAGCTTCACAACCCATCATTTTTTCTTTCAACAACTTCAACGGCCCCCTTACCGTGTGACCGAAAACTAGTTCAGCAGGGCTGAATCCGAGAGACTCTTGCTGAGTTTCACGCACAGCAAACAACAAAAGGGGTAAACCCTCATCCCATTCTTTTTCTGATTGAGCACAAAAAGTACGCAACATCGACTTTAAAGTTTGGTGAAACCGTTCCAACGCGCCCTGTGATTCCGGATGATATGCGCTAGAGACTTCATGTTTTATATTAAGCTGTGATAACACTTGTTTAAATAACCGAGACATAAAATTTGTGCCCTGGTCGGTCTGCACAACTTTTGGTAAACCAAAGGTAGAAAAGAATCTTGTTAAAGCTTGCAGAACTCCCTTAGTTTTTATAGTGCGTAGCGGCACAGCTTCAGGGAAACGAGTATTAGAGCACATCAGAGTCAATATGAACTTATATCCGGACTTAGTCCGTGGCAAAGGACCAACACAGTCTAGTATCACCCGCTCAAACGGCTCACCAACAACAGGAATGGGGCAAAGAGGCGCTGGAGAAATCGACTGATTTGGCTTGCCCACAATCTGACAAATATGGCACGACCGGCAATATTTCACAACATCGGATCTTAAACCAGGCCAAAAAAAGTGACGTAAAATGCGGTAATATGTTTTTGTGATGCCCAAATGGCCTGAAAAACTGTGATCGTGAGCTAACATCAACACGTGAGAACGAAATTGAGTGGGCACGACTATCTGATAAACTGCATCGGCTTCACATTCAGAAGTTGCTGGCGTTCTTTTCCGCATTAACAACCCATCATCCATAAAATAAGCAACGGGTTTCTCAAACACATCTTCCTTTTTCACCACAGCAGTTCGGCAACGGGCCAGAGAATTGTCATGTTTTTGTGCGCTCGCTAAAGTGGCTCTATCCATAGTCAAAGACAGGTCAATTTCAGCACTAGGTACGGTGGACAGTGACTCAGAGCGCCCGCGTTCTACCTTTTTAGGGAACTCTTGGCAAACATCAGCGCTGTCAGGGGAAGCTAGGAAGCTGTCTGAGAGATCAACCACGTCAATATATTTACGTGACTGTGCTCGCGTGACCGCACATACAGGAAATACGGAAGTTAGGTTCAGAACTGACTCCACAACATTTTGGGGTTCAAAAAAACGGATGCTCTACTACTTCAGGAAATGGCAGTACTTTCTCACCTGCCAGATTGTTACCGAGAATCAAATCAACTCCCTTAATAGGCAGTTGCGAACGAACAGCGATTTGAACAAATCCGGAAATAAGATCGGATCGAATATTTACGTAATGTAAAGGAACTCTGACTATTCCTAATTCAATCCCTTGAACCAGCACATCAGAACCACAATACGAATCCCTAGTAAACGGTAAGACACTACCAAGCACAAAAGATTGGGCCGACCCAGTATCTCGGAGAATGCGAATGGAAATTTTCTCTCTCTCCTGTCCAGTAAGAAAAACTGCTCCGCTAAAAACAAACGGGTCATATCCAGAACCAATTCCTTGTTCCTCAAAACTAACTGGCGGACTCGTAACACGAGCAAATCCAACACTCTTCGGCGCCTGCCGTTTCGGAGACGGGTTTTTCCTTTTCAAAACTGGGCATCCAGCGATGAGGTGACCAACCTCGTGACAATAAAAACACTCACGTGACTCAGCTTGGTATCATAGTTTTTACGGGTTTCAAGTTTTTTTCAGAAACTTGAGAATATTCACAGCGCACCGACGCAACGAAAACATTTTTATGGGTCAACACAAATTCGTCAGCTGAAACAGCGGCTTGCGCAAGCGTGTTTACATTTTGCTCATTTAAATGTACTACGATCTTGTCTGGCAACGTGTTCTTAAAATCTTCCAATAACACAAGTTCACGGAGTTGCTCAAAGTCATTTACCTTGCTGGACTGGCACCATTTATCAAAAAGAGTTCCCTTCTCACAGGCAAACTCAACGAAAGTCTGGTTGGCGGTTTTTAAATGACCATGGAATTTTTGACGATAAGCTTCGGGAACAAGCTCATAGGCTCTAAGAACCGAGACCTTCAAAATATCATAGTCTAAACTATCCTCGATGGACAAAGCTGCGGAAACTTCCTGAGCTTTACCTGTCAGTCTGCATTGCAACAAAAGCGCCCATATCTCTCTTGGCCAATGCAAAGCGACAGCTATCCGCTCAAACGCACTGAAATAAGAGTCAATCTCAGTTTCCCTAAAAATAGGAACCAAACGAATATGCCTGCTGATATCAACCTCACCCGTACCTGGAGAATGTGGAGCAGGAGAAACCACAGGAGAAACACCAGGTACAGACGCTATCGGAGCTCGTAATCCACTCACCGGTCTAGGTGAAACGCGACTAGACTCAAGTTCACACTGCCTGACACGCAGCAGCTGTGTATCATGTTCTTGCTGTTTAACTCGCAAATCAAGCTCTTTAAGTCGTATCGCCAATTTCAAATCTACAGTGTTTAGACCTACCAGCGGATTCGGATCTACTATCGGAAATTGAGCTGAAGCCTCTGCGCCATCCCCGTCCGCCACAACAGCGTCGACATCCCTGGACTTTGGTTCTCTTATTAAAACCCCCATTGCCACTAAATTCTCCTGCACCACATCTCTTATTGTCTGTTTAGTGTTCGCCTTAGATATGGCTATATCATAATAACCTGCGACAAGGATTAAGTCAGATTTACGACATATATTTAACGCCTCTACAGTAGGAGATTGCTTAAATCCCTCGATACTAAACTCCATAATTAGACTATTACTCCCCCTTTCATAAGTAAAAACCGCCAACTAAACAACAAAATTCTCACCAACAAGGTAAATCATACTTACGAATGAATTAGATGAAATGAAACGGTCAAACGGACGAGCCCCCATTTTATTACGTCCGCTAGGGGTAAGACGCAATAAATAAATAAAAAGGAACCAAAAGACTTCCGGCAGGCCGTCAGACCAAAAAGAACCCAAACAAAATCACAATAAATAAAGTTAATTTATTGTAAATTACAAAAAAAGGGAAAACCACCAATTAGTAGTCCTCCTTAAGGGACCCACGGTCCAACCAAAGATAACAGCTAAACAATACAATATTGAAGAAAATAAATCAAGGGAGAAAACAAGAAGGAATCAAACGGTATTTTTCGTCAGAGAGACCCAAGGCCAAAATAACAAACAAATCCCAGCTGATAAAATAAAATATAAATAACCTACCACAAAGAAAAGTAAAATAAATACAATCAACCTAACCTAACTACTCTTAACATAAACATCATAAAAAAAAGGAGATCTAAACAAAAAGGCAGGTCTCTCCTACATTTCTACCATATTCCAAACGAAACCAACGATCAAACAAAACACAATTTTGGTCTGGCGGCTAGCAGGAAGCCTGGAGCAGTGCGACCGGCCCGAAGTCACACCGAACACCTTCTGATGAACGGAAGAGGCGTTTTAAAGGAAACCGCCAGCTGATCACCCAATTACCACTGATAGGCGGCAACCCTCAGAAAATCAGCGGCGATCTGAAACTCAAAAAGAAAACATCCAACAGAATACAATTTATAAAATAGAAAACAAACATCATAACGTAACAGTTGCCGTACCATGAAATTACGCTTGTTTTTGATGTTACTCACCCAACTGATTGTTATGTCTTCTGCTGCTAATGATCCATGGGTTGAATCAATCGAAGAATCTCAACAACATCAAAGCCAAACCGGGGAAGCTATTCTAGACAAGAGCAATGTTTCTGTCCGTTGGAGCACTCGCTTGGCAAGTAAATCCTCTTGTCCTCCTGGCATTAGAGACTGGCCTCTGCCTAAGATATTGGAGGTTCTGTTTAAGAGCCATATCCCGCTTCCAACCAGAGCTACTCATGAGGAACTGTTTACCTTGCTTTGTGAAAGTGTTGATGCCCCAGCTCCCCATTCTCCACCTCCTACTCCTACTTCTGGCAAGAAAAATATGCAGAAAAGGAAAAACCTTTAGCCGGCTTCCACTTTGGCCACTGGTGCACCAAACAGGCACGTGGTCCTTCCAGCTCAGCCTGATCAAGCCACTCCACGATCCAAAACAACGATCCAGTGTTGTCAGCATTGTCAAGTATCCAGTCTTTTATCTCTGACATGAACTCCAGAATCCAGGCTCTGGAGTCCAGCTCAGCATCCAGGATTTTGGAAAATCTCCTCTTCTCTGGTCCGGCTTCCTAACACCGTGTCAACCACGGTGCGACTGCCTGGAGCCGAGCAACAGGATGATGACATCATTCCTGCGACCTTCCCACGGAGGACGATGGGATATACAGTTCCTGTGTCCACTGACTCTCCATTCTTTCTGCTGACAGCTGCAATCTCTCATCAGTTGAGAAGCCAAATCATTGCAGGTTATGATGTCAATCTTGTTAAAATATTACTGAGCCCAGAAATAAGTGACGGGCGTGTTGTTGATTGCGATGATGTGTCCGTTGTGCTTAAAGACAGTGACCCCCGACTTTCAAAAACTTTGACACTAGCTGAATTTATTGTGGCATTTGGAGTATACAGAGATGTTATATGCAAAGTTTTTCAGTCTTGTAGAGCTGAGCTAGACACATATTTAGCCATTATCACTGACTTAGTTCTTATATTGAGGAACTATCTTTTATGAATATCTTTCTCCGCAAAAGCTGCCATGTTCATTCAGCAATTCAAGAGATTGGCCTGGTCTGTAGTTGACTTAACTCTCATCAGCAGACACTCTACTGGTCATCAAGCTCTCTCCTGCTCGATCTGTGGCTCTCACACTCACACGCCCAATTTGTGCCGAAAAACTGTCTCTCTCCAATCTCTTAAGCCTGGCTCAAACTTGCAGCCTGATCCTAAGGTGATGCCATTTGCCACTCCACTGTGTTATAATTTTAATAAAAATGTTTGCAAATTCTATAATTGTTCATGCTCATGCTTGTAGTTACTGTGGAGACAGCCACCCCAAATCTGTGTGCCCGAGACGAACCCACCTTATTAAAAAGGAGGCAAAGAAATAAAACCATCAAACCCAGTCAATGTCCCAAAGCTGAGTTGGGTGTTGAGAAACCATCCTAATCGCTCTTTTGTCAATTACTTAATTAACTGGTCTTGTTCAAGGTTTTATTAAATGTTTTGCTAGTCGACTACCCACATGTTAATTCGGATAGTTGCATCTCAGCGCTAAAGTGCACCTTCAAATATTTGGGTGTTCCTCTTTCTGAGGAGAAAACATTAGGTCCTCTAAAAGTCATTGAATTCTTAGGCATCACATTAGATTCTAATGCAAGCCTTCCTGCCCTCAGAGAAATTAAATCGCATTAGAGAAGTCGTGAGAAGCGCTCAAAAATCAGCATCTTTTTCTAAAAGAGATTTGCTCTCTTTACTAGGCCATCTTAATTTTGAGATGTGAATATTTCCACAGGGAAGGTCTTTTATAGCCAGGCTCCTTGACCTCTCAAAGTCAGTTAAAGACCTTAAAGATATAGTTAGAAATAGGTTGCAGATCAGATTTCCCATTCCGACTTCGAGTTTGCTAGTGCATGGCCAAATGAACTGCTATCTGTACTTGTTAATACCCTGTCAACCGCTCTGTTGGAGTTGTACCCAATTGTGATAGTTTGTATTTTGTGGGGTAAGCACTGGTCAAGAAAACAAATTATTTTCTTCTGCGACAACAAAACAGCTGTCAATATTATTAATAAGGGACACTCCTCTGTACCATTTATAAACCATTTTGTTAGACGCCTTACTTGGTTATCCGTATTGGGTTACTTAAATTTTCAGGCTTCTCACATTCTTGGCTTAAACAGCCAAAACGCTGATTCTTTGTCTCGGTTTGAATTTCAGAAATTCCACTTCCTGTATAGAGGCAGCTCCATCCAGCCTTATCTGTCCCTCTTTCAGCCAAACCATACTAGACATTTTAATCGTATTTGCACTCTGCAGCTCACATGCGTAATGGTCTGGCTAAATCTACATTAAAAATGTATGACTCTGCTTGGTCTCACTTCACTTCTTTCTGTGCTACTTTCTCCGTAGCTGTACTACCGGTCAATGTTTCATATGTTAGTGCTTTTATCATCCACTGTCTTGAATCAAGAAAAATGCAGCCTTCAAGCATCAAAAGTATGGTCGCCGGCATCCAATTCCACCTGTGCTGCTTGGATCTGTCAGCTTACTAGAAAATCCATCTATTCGTCTCCTGCTTAATGGCCTCAAAAAAGAAAAACCTCAAGGCAACGATCAGCGTCTCCCCTTCATGCTCCCACTCTAGCTAAAGTTAATATCATGTTTAAGAGAGGGATGCTTTGGGTCTTATACTGATTGAATGCTAGAGTCTGCATCGCTCACAGCTTTTTATGATTTTCTCAGAGGTGGCGAGTTTACTACACACACTTATTCTTTTAATCCATCACAAGACCTCACAATTTCTGATGTAACCATTTATTCTCATTACTTCACCACATATCTAAAGCATTCTAAAACTGACAAAAACAAGATAGGCACAGTAATTTTTATTTCTGAATCTAACGCAGTTTTTTGTCCTCTGTCTTCCATGTTGACCTACTTGAGAAGCCGTCCACAAGCTGGTCCGCAGGAACCATTGTTTTCCACAGAGGAGGGAAAGCCCATGTCCAGAGCCTGGTTCGCCTCCCGTCTCCGCCTTCTCTGCCAGGCCTGTGGTCTTCCCCCAAAACGTTACACAGCTCATTCTCTGCGCACAGGGGCTGCTACAACTGCAGCTTCCTCCACTCCTGTCTATACCTTGAAGGCCATGGGGCAATGGTCTTCAGTCACTTATGAACGTTACCTCCGAACCAATGCTCGAGCCATCCTTGAGGCTCAAAAAGCTATGAGTGCAGCTCCCTAATCTGTGGTTTAAAATAAAATGTATGGGTTTAGTAACTGTTGGGTGTGTTTATTTATATAAATATTTATTACTCTTGTTTCATTTCTTATGCTGACTTCACATGGTTGATTGGCTATTTAAAAGCACTAAATTGGCTTCCTGCATTGCTCATTTGGTTCCTCTGCTGGCTCTTCTTTAGCAGGAAGATCCAGGGATGATTGCCTGGTATGGTCTGTTGGGGGATTTTTTTGTGCTGCTCTCTAAAAAGAGGAGGGTTGCCCCTGAAGCTGCTGCTATTTCCCTTGGCTTTCATGGTGATTTTGAAAAGGAAAGGGAACTTGGAACAGAGCCATACTGCCAAATGCATTTCAGACGGAATGCAAGAATGGGTTGAATTAATGATAAACTTATCCACTACCTGGTAAGAACATCACAACATGAATTACAATTAAGTAAACATACAATGTTAATTTAAACACTTTTTTGGAGATTTGTAACATTTAATTAAAAAAATAATAATTCCCACAAAAATATTAATTATATTTAAATTTTCATATCTGATTTTATTTTTACTCAATCTCGTGCATTCAGCCAATATATTACACAGCTAATGGCTCTATCAAAACAAAGAATAATGAATAAACTTTTTTGGGGAAACACAACTTTGCTACCTCAACATGCTTCCTCAGATTTGATGGTGAACTTTTGAACCCAGACATTTATTTGATGAAGGTCATAACTGAAGCAGAACTGTGTTTAATGCGTGGAAACAATGATCATTGGTTCTCACGTCAAGAACACATGTCTGAGATTCCGTTTACCATATTTAATGTAGATAAGATAAAATAAAAATATAATGTACTTTTTAAGTTGAAATAAAATTGTAAGGAGTAAAAAGTACTGTTTTTTCTTCAGAAATGTAATCAAGTAAAAGTACAAGTAGTCGGTTTAAATTGTACATGAATAAAGTAAAAATTCCCCAAAACAATACTTAAGTAAAGTAATCAAGTAAAATTACTCAAGTATTTTACACCTCTGGCCACCGGTGCACACTGTATGTCCCGTCTCCCTCAATGAACGTACACAATAAGAAGAAACTATCTAAAATGCTTTGAAACCTCATACTACTCAAAAATAAATGCGATATGGTGATTTAAATGATGTTTGCACTTTACTTTGACGAGCCGCTCCAGCGCACACGCGCTTCAGATGAGCAACGCAATCACTCCCAGTTCTAAAGCCCCCTTTACACAAAAAACACAGCGCAGCTAACGCTTTCTCTCATTTCGGATGTGTTTTATACAGTCAAGACGGTGCTCGTGTCATGGACTCGAGGCGGACGTTACCATAGTAATCGCAAAGCGTGACAAAATGACTCTTCACTAAAGTCAGCTCATCTGAAACTTTTAATTATGTGTCTGTTAACTCACTCTCATGTTGTTCTCGCACGTCAAGCACGCTTTTATACGTTCGTGCGCTGTAAGGAGTGCATTATTATTATTTCCCATTTCATATTGTATAGTTATTTCCCATTTCATAGCCCGCGTCTTGTTTTTAAATGCAAAAAACGCATTCTCTGTGAATAGCCGCTTAGGATGCAGCTCAAATCACGAACACGATTATTTATTTTTGCTAATTATTATTTTATTTTCGTTAGTTTTTCAGTTACTGTTGTTAGTTTGATTTAGTTTTAGTTTTTCATTTATTTAGAAATTTACATTTTATTTCAGTTTACGAAAATGTTTTTTGACCAGTAGTTTTAGTCTTAGTTTCAGTTTTCGTTTACGAAAATAACCTTGTTGTAAAACAAAAAGTTTAATTTATCTAACTGACAATTTCACACAAAACATAATCAATTTTTACTGTTTTATCGCCTAGCAACACACTGAAGTGTTTCGTTCTTAATTGATTCAACATTTTTGAATGAATTGGGTTGATGACACATTAATGAATGAATCAAATTAATGTCATTCCATTTCTATACAAGTTTGTATTTAAAACATTAATCTCATAACATCATTTCTACAATTAATTGGAGTATAAATGCATTCATTACAACCGAGCTGCATTAAACATGCAGCTTCTGTGCCGCCTCTGTAGTGCAAAGATGGATTTTGATGATACTGCTTTCATTTGATTGGTAACAGCGCTATGATTAGTGTAAAGAATTAAAAGACGTTCTTGTAACCTGACCGCCATACTCTGTAGTGCCATATCTTTCTCACTAAAGCTCTTATCATTTTTATGGGAACAGAAACTGTTTAAATTGCCAGTTAGTATAATAAAGTATATTGTTCCTCAGGAAGTGATAAAAGTGAATAAGTGCTAAGTGAATTATGTGAATGTAGAAGTACAGATGAACTGCTCTCTGTTTGAGATAAAAATATGATATACCTCGCGTCGACAAACTCGTGGACCAACAGTGCCCTCTACTAATATTGGCACCCTTGGTAAATATGATCAAAGGCAGCTGTGAAAATAAATCTGCATCATTTATTTTTTTTATCTTTCTTTAAAAAAAAATTAAATCCCTGGTTGAGTTTTGTAACACTGCTGTTGCAGCTAGCGTTGCATTCAGAAGAAAAGACTGTACGATGGATCATCTTTAGCCGTTCTTGGCATATTTATTCTTCTAGCTGCCGACGCATCAGTCTCACGGTCAGACAGCCTTCAACGGGGGAGATATATATCTATTGCCTACGGCAACTCAATTGGGACAAACATAATGACGCAAATGCGTCCTCTAATAGCATACACTTTAGTGCCCCCCTGTGGCGTAAACATAATGCACAATACAGAACAGTACAGCATTACATTAATATACAACTGAAGACATAATGAACATTTAACATCCCTCTTCAAACATGGAGAGGAGGTAGAGATGGTAGAGAGCTTCAAATTCCTTGGACTGCATATCTCTGCTGACCTCACCTGGTCTATGCACATCTCCCAGCAGGTGGGGAAGGCACAACAGAGACTTTACTTCCTCAGGAAGTTGAAGCACACCCAGCTTACTCAAAACTTGCTGACCAACTTCTACCGTTCAGCCATAGAGTGCCTGCTAACCACAGTTGCCAAGTCCGCGTATTATACGTGACTTTGGGCTTCTTTTTTTGTAAAGTTGCGGAAAAAATCCCTGGTCGCGGGTTGCGGTTTTTTTGGGCTTATTTAAAAATATATGGTTGCTTGTTAGGGAAATCTGACAACAAGCAACTTCGTTTCTTTATTTATGTTCGCCGTATTCTCCAGTGCATTGATTGACACTCTGTCTGCTCGCAGTTAATAGCCAACCAGTGCAATAATATAAGTGCTGTAGTGTAATTTGCCATATGTTCCGCCCCCTCACTGGAGAAAAATCACATTCAAAAAGAAGGCGCGTGACGCTGTAATCAAAGCGATGATAGAAGCAGACGAAGAGGAGTGGGATGACTTTCTTTTAACCTACTTTTTACAAGGTTTTTGTAATGTATTAATTATTACGGGTGTCCGGCTATAATAAAAAACAAGTAGTCATATCCTAATACTGAGTAAATACATTTGGTTCTAATAGCCTGGTATGGCAAGATGTCTTAAAATGCATTTCTTGTTTTAACATTTAAACTTAGACCACATTAATAGATTACCTTTTGACTTCATGAATACACATAAACGACAGCTTAATGATTTTTTAAAATCTTTTTTATTATATTTTTAATAATGTTATATCATCTTTTCTTTTTAAATTTAATATATATTATAATTTAATATAATACTTTATATATTTTTTCTATAATATTTATGTAGCATTTCGTTTTTTATGTCATTTATTTGATAGTTATGTATACATTATTTTATTTTAAATGGAAGAAAAACCTGTTTTTGACCTCAAAATAAAGCACTTTCCATCTGTACATGGCTGTGAGGACGAACAGTTTTGTGATGCTTGGAATTCTTTATAATTAATTTAAAAAAATATTGCCACATTGATGGCTCAAGGTGTAATTGTTCAAATAACACATTGTTTCATTTTTAAATATATATATATATATATATATATATATATATATGTATATATATATTCATTTTTAAATAAATAAATATATATATATATATATATATATATATATATATATATATATATATATATATATATATATATATATATATATTCATTTTTAAATAAATAAATATATATATATATATATATATATATATATATATATATATATATATATATATATATATATATATATATAATTTATTAGTGTTTTTATAGTGTTTTTCAAGTGTAATATTTCTGTAAAGAAAAATGGGCATTTCCATAGAATGATCCCTATATATTTTAGGCTATAAATATGTGGCTATGTTACAGCTCCCCTTTGAAGCTCTTGTGCTTTTCTCCTTTTTCATCTCTCCAGTCCTATTCTGCTCACAGGTGATTGGAGACGAGTTTTGATCCCACTTTTGTTGCAGTTCGCTAATTTTTGTAAAATAGCTTCTGTTTTTGCTTTTCAGATAAAAGAGTGGTTTCAGTTTAATATGTTGCAGGCTCGTTTATTGGTAATAATTGATAATAAATAATATTGATGATAATAAATCATCAAAAAAAAAAATATTGGGCTTGTTTTGGGCTTGTTTTTGAAGCTGCGGTTCCTTATTTGTCTCGCGAGAGTTGGCAACTGTGCTGCTCATCTGTTGCTGCAAGGTGTGGTTCTCCAGCTGCACAGAAGAGAACATGAAGGACCTGCTGCAGCGGGTAGTAAGGGCAGCTGAGCGTGTCATTGGTACGTCATTGCCCACACTCAGTGACATCTACATCGGCCGACTTCAAAAGAAGGCCAGACGTGAGGTCTGCAAGCCGCTCCTGCTCAAAACCGAAACTGCTTTTTTTTCTTTATTTTATAAAAGCATGTTTTGTTGATATTTGGAGTGCATATAAATGTAGAAAGTAGACCCTTTACAGTTCTGAACAATGTAGCCTATTACTCTGTCTCTTACCTTTATGAGCAAAAATAACAGTGTATTTCGTTTCCAATCAATGCAAGTGATCGCTCTGGCGCGTCCTGTAAAGCGTGCTTCAGCTTCCACTCTCTGCACAAACGACCGGATATGCTTCAGTGCACATTTATCTAGGTTAAGCGTTTAAACTAACATCGTGGAGTTGTTTTATAACTATAGATTTAATTTTAGACAAGTCGTGATGATTTGAGAAGGTTAAGTTGATCAAACATAGGCTATGATCAACTCATTGCCTGCCGCTGACCGCTTGGTCGTTACTTTAAAAAACTAAAATTTACATTTAGTGAATAAAAAAATGCTCCAAACGTTTTTCTAAATTAACTTAATAAAATAACGAAACGAAATATCACTTTGCCATTTCAGACAAAACTGAAGTATTTTAATAGCTGAAACAGTAGTATAAGCTGTTTTGGGAGAAAGGGGTAAATAAGACGGTCTCGGGTCGGACTCGGGCCGAGAATTCTGATAAACTGTCTGACACGGGCCGGGCTAGGGCCTGAGTGTCTCGGGCCAGGGCCGGGCTAGGCCCTATATTTTAGGCCCGTGCAGGGCTCTAACTCACCCTGGACATCATCTGTTCTCCCCGCTACCTTCGGGTGAAGATGTAGACTAATAAAATCCAGAACAAACAGTCTGAAAAACAGCTTCTTCCTCAGGCAGTTAGATGCTTAAATGCATAATTCCACTTCCTTCAAGGACTCATGCAATAAACCCCTAACCTAACAAAGTACAATCCTTCCCCCTTAGATTACCTAATTGCACTAGTACATCTTGCGCTACCTCACTGCACTACTTCAGTGTAGGGCCCAAGCCAGTAAGGCCCTATTTTCAACCTGATCTCACAGAATTCCGTGTAATGTTCACGGACTTAATTAACCTCAGAATCTGTGGTGGCATCACGGAATCGCCGAAAATTCCGTGCTGGGCTCACAGAAGGCATCAGCCGTGGTCCATGCACGGATTCACTGGTTCAATGTAAAAAGAGTGACTCCGATGCAGTTATACTTTCACTGGAGTACCTGACAGCCCCTACCCTAAACCTACCCAGTTCTGAACAATAATGATGATGATAAATTTCCCAGTATCGCGTCGGAATATTGATGCTAAGGGTTTCCGTGCATGGAGCACGGCTGATGCCTGTCACTGACTTACATTGGTATCACTTCTGTGAGCCCATCACGGAATTTTTTCTGTGCGCCCATCACGGAATTTTCGGCGATTCCGTGATGCCACCACAGATTCAGAGGTTAATTAAGTCCGTGAACATTACACGGAATTCTGTGAGATCACATTGCCGATTTTTCTTAACGTGCTCAAAAACTCTTGAAAATTTGCACACTCGTTGGAATCCGAGGCCATTAGGACGCCGCCAAGGCTGGGACCCGGGCGTTGCACAGGGGCTCTACGACGCCCCCTAGACAGCAGTCAGAAATCTTGATGAATATCTCACACATACTTGCACGTATTCATATGAAACTCGGTACACATATAGATCTCATTGAGCCGAACAACTTTCGCGCTGCATGTCATAGGCTCCACCCCAAAAGGAAGTCGCCTATTCAGGGTTGTTTGAAAAGCGCATGCTCTGGAACATTGGGGATGCTAAATTGCGAAAAGATTTTTGATATCTCGAACGGTTTTCCCGTGGCCAGGCGATGAAGTTATGGTGAAAAATGAGAGACAGGAAATGTCTAATAACATCCACATACATTGTCTGATTTTGATCAAACTAAAGGCGTTTGTTAGTTGTATGATGCCGATCGAATTGATGTGACTATTATGAGTCAAAGTTATAGCGCCACCAACTGGCAGCAGGAAATGTGTCACTTTCAAAATGCTTTGAATTCAGCATCTTATTTTTACCCGATTTGCTTCAAACTTCATCAGAATAATGGCAAAGCACGGCCAAACTGTGAATGGAATATTGATATGTAAAATACTGTTGTTGCCATGGCAATGTATCAAACTTTAAAAAATATTATTTTACAGTGATTTTGAGGCAGATAACATGCTTAGAATTCCATGAAACTCAATACACATATCCGTATTAATGATAGATAGACACCGGCAAAAGCTCATAAATGGGCGTGGAAGAGGCACTCTTGACTCTTGTCAAAAGTGGGGAGGGGGGGTTAGTTTTAGCTACAGACACCAAACTCGGTACATAAATTGTTCTTATTAAGCCGGACAACTTTCTAATTTACAGTCATTAGCTACGACCAACAGGAAGTCGGCTATTTTTATTTTAATGTTTGTTTTTTTGAGAAAACAGGCTGTAAATAAATTCATACTCCTCCAATCAGAAACAAGTAGTTCACACCAAACTTTGTCAACATGATGCCAATATACTGAAGATTTTAAATTGCAGACGGATTTAGGATATCTCGAACGGTGTGGCAATGGTGATTTATTAAAGTAACAGTAAAAAAGATAGTAATTTTCTTATATGTTTAAAGTGCAGTTTCCAAACACTTCAAAACTTTTTACATAAATATAACAAGTCATTCTGAGGAAACCTGCTTAGTTTCAAAAATGTATCATGCTCAGGGGTCACAAAACAATTAAAACTATCACTGAAATTGGTTTAAAGGTGAAGAGTGCAATACCAAGGATGACCACCAGATTGAGGCATAACCTTAATTCTCATGAGCTGCCTGTATATATTTATTTATTTATTTATTTATTTTATTTTATTTAATAGTTATAGAATTTGAAAAGTATTGGTAACAATTTATATTAAGGTCTCTTTGGTTAACATAAGTTATTGCATTAATTAACATGATCTAAAAAGGAACAATATATTTTAAAATCATTTATTAATCTTATTTAATGTTAGTTAATACTAACATTAAAAATATTAATTTTATGTTAATTCACAGAACATAAACTAATGTTAAGATACAACTTTAAATTTTAATAACGTATTAATAAATTTAACATTAATTAACATTAATAAATGTTATATAATTATTGTTCATGTTAACTAGTATAGTTCAATAACATAGTTTTTAACATTAGTTAATTCAAAACTAACAAACTAAGTATGAACAACATATGTTTTACTATATTTCTTTGTGTTAGTAAAAAAATCTTTGTTATGTTAGTTCATGGTACAGTAACTGATGTACATTAACCAGAAATTCTAATTAATAATGTATAGTCAATTTTGAACATATCATTAACCAAGATTCATAAATGTGACCCATGGAGCACAAAACCAGTCTTAAGTCGCTGGGGTATATTTGTAGCAATAGCCAAAAATACATTGTATGGGTCAAAATTATAGATTTTTTCTTTTATGCCAAAAATCATTAGGATATTAAGTAAATGTTAATGAATGTTGCATGAAGATATTTTGTAAATTTATTACAGTAAATGTATCAAAACTTAATGTTTGATTAGTAATATGCATTGCTAAGAACTTCATTTGGACAACTTTAAAGGCAATTTTTTCAATATTTAGATTTTTTTTGCACCCTCAGATTCCAGATTTTCAAATAGCTGTATCTCAGCCAAATGTTGTCCTATTCTAACAAACCATACATCAATGGAAAGCTTATTCAGCTTTCATGATGCATAAATCTCAATTTAAAAAAAAATTTACACTTAAGACTGGTTTTGTCATCCAGGTCACAAATGCTTTAAAACTATTGTTCATGTTAACTTATATAACGCTAAAAACTAACTTATTTACATATTTTTCTTAATGTGTGTGTGTGTGTGTGTGTGTGTGAGAGAGAGAGAGAGAGAGAGAGAGAGAGAGAGAGAGGATAGAGAGAGACTAACATTAATAAAAGCTATATAATTATTGTTCATATTAATTAATATAGTTAATGTTAATAACTGAAACCTTGTTGAAAGTGTTACCAAACTTTTATACAGTATATTGTTGTGTGTATGTGTTTGTGTTTGTGTTTGTGTGTGTGTGTGTGTCTCACAGTCTTGATAGTTTGGATTAACACTTTCATTGCTGTATCCATCAAACCAGACTGCCAGAAGGTTACTGTAATGCATGTGCCTGCTGGGCACAGTTTCCCTGATGCCACCGTTGTGGCATTTGCACTGACGGCTTGGGCCCGCCATCGCTGCTTGCAGCTATATTTATATTCTTATATTTATATTTTTTGTATTTATGTCCTTGTCTTGGATGTTGCTGTCTGTTTATAATGTCTACCTGTCTTGTAAACAGTGTTGTTCATAAACACTGTCATACTGTGTGTTACCTGCTAACCTGAAGAGCTGCTAAACTGTATTTTGTTGTTCCTAAACGATGACAATAAAGTTCTATCTACTCAATTCTAAAAAAAATAAAAAAATTAAAAATTAAAAAAAAAATCACAAAATTCTAACCTTTCATTGAAGTAAACCAACTGAAAGTGAGAGGAAACTCACATTATGAAATAAATATTTTTCTCCAATTCATGTTGGCCACAATTATTGGCACCCCTTGGAAATTCTTATGAGTAAAATATCTCTGAAGTATATTCTCATTCAAATTGACATTTTTTTGCACACCGGGGTGACTGCATGAAATTGTCCATCCATGACTTCCTGTTCCACAGGATTATAAATATGTGGAACACAAAGACCAAATTCCCTTGATCATCTGTCACATGGAGCAAAGCCAAAGAATTTAGTTCTGATGTGCAGAACAAGATTGTTGAGCTTCACAAAACAGAAACTGAGTGTCTATTTACACTAAGTGCAAATAGCCTGCCTTGTTGACAAAGGCTATTTACAATAACTCCGCCCACCAACATGTGATTGGGTTAGTCAACACTAAAAAAAGACACTCATTCAGCATCTGTTTCAGTGGCGTAGATGGTAAAGCCACCTTTCCACTGCACACAACATTTGGACATGACTTGTGTCTATATTGTCCTAATGCACGGCGAGGAGGATAATTTGAGTGGCCAAAGAAACCTTAGTGGTCAGAAACCTTAAAAAAAAAAAAATAATAAAAAAAAAAAAAATATATATATATATATATATATATATATATATATATATATATATATCAAACAGCCCCTACTTTACCACATGTTGTTCGGGAGGGTTTGAAGAAAAATCCTCCCCGCTCAACCAAAAACAAACTCCAATATATTCAGTTGTCAGCCACAACTGGAACTTCAAATGGGACTGGCTTCTATGGTCAGATGAAACTAAAAAAAGAGCTTTTTTTGCAGCTAACTGACCACAAACAGGCAAACGGGGATAACAAAAAGTATCCCATGTCCACAATTAATGCTGGATCTTTAATGTTGTGGGCCTGTTTTTGTGCAGGAGATCCTGCACTCTCAGAAATAAAGGTACAAAAGCTGTCACTGGGGTGGTACCTTTTCAAAAGGTACATGTTTGTACTTAAAGGGTCCATTTTAGTACCTTAAAAGTACATATTAGTACTTAAAGTGTACATATTTGAGATACAAAAGTGTACCTTTTGAAAAGGTACCGCCCCAGTGACAACTTTTGTACCTTTATTTCTGAGAGTGTGGATATCTTGTTCTGCTGCATGGCATCATGGATTCTATGAAATACTAACAGATAAAAAAAAAAAAAAAATCTAAACCTGAGAGCCTCTGTTATTGTACAATGGGCCATGGTTGAATCATCCATCAGGACAATGATCCGAAACAAACATTAAAATCCAACACAAAAACGTGTCACTGAGCTCAAAATGAAGCTTCAGCCATGGTAGTACCCTGACCTGAACCCTATAGAAAAAGAGTGGGGTGAACTGAAGAGTAGAAGCAAAACATTTATTTCATATTGAGACCCCCCCCCCACTTCCTATTGTATTACAACAATGATAGGTTACAATTTTGTGATTTTTTTTTTTTTTTAATTAAAGTTCAAAAGGATAAACAATGCAGATTTATTTTCACAGCCACTTTTGCTCATATTTACCAAGGGTGCCAAAATTAGTGAAGTTGTAGTTTTTACTACAGGTCATCCCGATGCAACTTTTAATAATAATAAAAAAGTCAGTCCAGTTTATTTCATCTAGAATACAGTATGTTCTGGGGTGTAAATTAACTATTTCTATAAATTAACCTTTTTCCAAGACTGCTGTTGGATGTCATATAAAAGTTTATTTTGTTGTCTATGTGAGAAAAATGTTAATAATACTCACAGAGAGTACACAATAGCAGCAAAGCCCATAGGAAAACTACTTACCACATGGAACTCCGAATTAGTTGAATCTGTTTATGTTTTTCTGTGTCATGCACAGGTATTTACGTAGGAAACATTCTCAAAAAAAAAAAAATGCCTTAACCGGCTTATAAGAGTGATTTATTCGGGAATATGAATGGACAGTGCTCAGGTAAAACCACATAAATGGTTTTAAAAAAGACAACGGGTATGTATTGTCAGTCAATGACATTTTTAGTTACATACATAAAAGACAGGAAGAAAAACAAACATTAATATTTATACAATGAGAGTCACAGTTTGAATGGCTTTGAAACATGCTGTAAAATAATCAACTATAAAGTATGTTTTAGTAAGATGAATAATTTTATACTAGAGATGAGCCAGACTGATCTTTCAGATGAAAGTGCAAATTCATTTAAATTTATAGCTGTGTAATTATACAAAGTTATTTTTTTAGAAAACCCTCGATCTTCCCATTCCTGGCGTACAACTCTGATGTCCTGAACAGTTATGGATGTGATTGGTTTTTAGTGTTGACAACGATGAGAGTGACATACAACACCAAAATGACAATGCCAATACCAAGAGCAATATTGTTAAGAGTGAACGCCATTTTGGAGCTTCTCTCTGCTAACTGTTGTTGTCCGGACATGTTGGCATTCCGAGTCTGTGAAAATAAATGTGAAAATGTCAGTTATGCCACTTCTGTTTTTCAGCAAGTGTGCTTTTTAGTTTTTACATTGTAGTAGTAAAGCTATGATGTGACCTGCATCCTACACTCTCAGAAATAAAGGTACAAAAACTGTCACTGGGGCGGTTCCTTTTCAAAAGATGCACTTTTGTACCTATTAGGATCAAATATGTACACTTTAAGTACTAATATGTACCTTTAAGGTACTAAAATGAACCCTTTAGGTACAAACTTTTGTACCTTTATTTCTGAAAGTGTAGCGTGTGTCACATGATTCTTCATAAATCAGTAAAATGTTTTAACAGATGCTAAAGGTGCCATTTCAAAATGACACACCAGCTTTTATGATCCCATTGTGACCTATTATGCAATAATGGAAACACAGGGCAAGTTTCAAGCATCAAGACATAGATTTGCATGTATTTGTTACATCCCGAAATGGTTTCATTTTCTTTATCTAAACCATCAAGTATTGCATTTCCTTTTTCTGAACTCATTTAGTGTCTTTAATTCGTATACAGTGAACTATGGCATACTGCAGACCAAAAAATATATGCTTCAGTAACTTCACACAGAGAAAGTTCACAGATGTGCACAAAGCAATGGTTAAATTGGGACGCTCTGTACAGTCACAACTCTTTCGCAATGACAAAAAACCACAACACTTACGGGAACAAAAGATGTTTGTTAAAATGGAGGCAAGCATCTACTTAGTAAATGAGGTAAATTTAGAAACTCGAACCATCTTTATCCAAGCATGTTAGATATGAGGAAGTAACACGAGCGAACTTTTGTTTTGAAAGCTCACAGTCATGTGATCAGAACTTGACTCATATGCTTTGCACTTTTTTTAAAAAATATATTTTTTTACATATTTAAACGTTATTTCGAATGTGATCATTTACTTGCCCGCGTGCTGGACAAAAATAAAGACATTTAAAATATATATCTTCTTTTATGGTCCACAGAAGAAAAAGCGAGTAGCCTAAATGACGACGTCATTATCACTTTAGGGTGAACTTTGTCTTGAAATTAAAGTGATTTTAGGGGAAAAGATCAATAAACATTTACAAAACAAAAACAGTTAGGATTTAATTAATAAAGGTTTAACTATTGAGATTTCATTTTGATTTAACAAGGTTATTGTATCTTATTTGTAGGACACAAATAAACTATTTGAAATAGGTTAAGAAATGAACTAATGCTTACATTGACAGAGTAAACCAGTGCAGCGATGCCCAGCGGTAAGCAGCAGCACAGCAAGGTAAAGATGGAATAGCCCAAGTAATCTGGCTGTGGATACACCAGTGGAGTGGTGGTCACGTAAACTGCAGGTTGCATAGTGACCGCAGCATGTCCTGGATACGGTCCTTGGACATACGGCCCTGGAGCTCCATATTGCTGGGCTTGATAGCCAGAAGGGCTCTGGAAGTTCCCTGGAGGCGGCTGTCTAAGATGGTCCTGGTATGGTGGCGGCCCAGGCTGCAACAGCTTGGCTTTCTCTGATGTATTCCAGTCTTCTTGGGGCTCCATTGTTCTGTTTGGTAAATTTAGACTGTCTTATCTTCTTTGTGCTTTACAGAGGTGGCACACCTTTGTGGACTCTGGCTTAAAGGAACCAATTTTTTCCGGTCACGAACTTTGGATGTTATGGTCACGAGATTTATAGGAATCGAATGGGAGGCGGAGCGATGGCGTTTCAGGAAGTGACAGCAGGTGTGACAGATTCAGTTCCCTTGTCCACACAGTAACATACAGTACAGACATAATATTTACATAGTGTTGAATTTATCTGGTTTAATAAAAATAGAAAATTTGCTTGAATAGTCACTGTGGCTTTTTGGACTTATTATATACTGTTAAAAAAAAAAAATCCCTTAAAAAAACGGTAATATTCCAGCAGCTGAAAAAAAAAGTAAAATAACAATTAAAATAGGTTTGTTCCTGTAATTTTCATATCAAAACATCAAAAAGACTACAATGCTGTCCCATCATATTTATTATTTAACACTGAAATATTACATTTTCACATTTCTGTGCACATTTTTTATTTTTACAGAATGAGCATTAAATATTGTATCACATGTCATCAATATAGCAGTATGCATATTGAGTAATTTCATATTTCCAAAAACAGTATAAACATTTACTGTACTTTCATACCATTAACATTAAATCACATAGATTAGACGATTTTACTTTTTCTAAAAAAATAAAATAAATAAATAATAGTACTTGTATTTGTCAACAACAGAGTATGTGTCAAGGGCCTAAAAGTCCATTTCCTGGTTTAATTATACTCTATTCGGTTCAACTTGAATGCATGGAAATGCATAAGACACTGAATTTAAAAGCTCACCACACAGACATCATATAGCTTTGACAATCAAGGTATCTTGGTCACATCACTGAATACACATTACACTAAGACTAGGTTCACACTGCAGGCTAAAGTCTCCCAAATCCGACTTTTTGCCCAAATGTGACCCATATCTGATTTTCTTATGACAGTCTGAACAGCACAAATCTGATTTTTTTCAAATCAGGCCCAGGCCACTTTCATATGTGGTCCTAAATCGGATACATATCCGATGTTTTGCAATGTGACTTCTGTCTGAATGGCCATGTCAGATGACAGATGTCACAATTCTGCACTGGAGGAAATTGTGCTTTCCTTCTTAATATTCTTCTTATCACTTTGTTATTTAGGCTCCGATTGCACATTAACTTAAAAATTGCTAAACACGCGCTAACACGAAGCAGCATCCATTTTTATTTCCGCAAACACTGCGTCTGACGTAACGTCTTCTTCTGCGCATGCGGGTCACTTCAGGGCCTTATACGGTTCATACATTAGACTGATGGCAGTCGCATTTAAATGACAATATGAACAACAGCGCAAAAAATCCGATCTGAGCATTAAGACCTGCAGTGTGAACTAAGCTTAAATATCCAAGGCATTCACACGAGGTTGTATCTTCAATCTTCAAATTCCTATTGCAGCCAAATAATAAAAAAAAATTGTTCAAAACTGGGGATCAGTCTCTGGGACTCATCTAGGTGTCCTGGTCTCCGCTGACGTTCAGGGCTGTAAAGGTCATCTCTAGGTGCTGATCCACCATCTGGTTTGGATACGGACTGAATCTGGGTGGCTCCGGTGACCTTGGAACTACAATGAAAGAGACTAATATTAGTGTAGATGCCATTTTTCTTACAATATAAGTACATCATGGGAAATGTTCCCGTTTTGGTTGGCCAAATTAATGCAGCCTAACAATCCTTTAACAGATTTGAATAACAGAAATTTGTTAGTGTGTTATGTGTAATCACTCAGAATAACCTGAACTTTATCATCCCTTTTGTGGATGCTAATATAGTAGAGGATGTAATATTATCAATATAGTGGTATCACGATAGCAAAACTCGTTATTATCGTAGTCACATGACAATATGAAACGATAGGTCTTCTGGGCAAAAAGTGTAGATTTTTAAAATATATTTAAACTTCTTATTCTAATATAAAAGTTATTTAAAGTTGTGTTTTGGGCCATTATGTTTTGGCACAGTCTCTGTCAAACAAACTAAAACCAAAAGCACAATATGGCTTCATTTTTTTCTGACTTTTTTCTTTTCTTATTTAAGAACATGGGTTGGAGCTCATAATTTTGACCTCTCAAAGTGCATTAGATAGAATAATTTAACTTTAAAATGTTAAAAAAATTATAATAAAAAAAAAAATTCCAAGTCTTCATTTGTTCTTTTTTTATTAATAGCAATAAATATCTTATCAGGGACTTCACTGTATCGTGAGATTTTGATATCGTTATTCGTTACATCCCTATAATATAGTTATCATTAGTTATTGGTCTTGGAGTGAAAGAGTGGGGCTTCAGGACAGGTTAGAGAAGCTATGTGTTAATGTATACACTTACCCCTAACATAGATCTGGGATAGGATCCTGGAGTTTCTTCAGACAGCATTATTCTCCTTGCTCTGAATTTGTGTTTGAGGAACTGGTACCATAACTGCAAAAGTAGAGGGTAGAAACAGATCAGATTAAAAGAAAAACCTCCAATTCTAAAAATGTATATAAACAGGAATGGCAAACTTCTGATCATTAGAACTTCTGAGTTATCTTACACTTTTCACATAAGGTAAAGTCTGTAAAGCAACTTACATAGCCATTTCCTTCTAGATTCTTAAGGAAAGTAATATTTCCCAAGAAAACCTGCACATATTCTGCATTGGTAGGGTACCTGAAAGATACAATTACAACAGTTAGCCATAAAAAAAAAAAAAAAAACATTTTAGCCATGTTTGTATATCTTTTAAATGTACCATAGATACTTTGAACGAATATTAGCGAAGAAAGGGGAACAAATTACAAATAAGTTCACATACCGGACTTACATGTGTTTTGATTCTTGGAGGATTTCTGACATGTTTTTATGTCAGAGTCTCAGAGTCTGGTCTGAGGATTTCTGGAAAAGAGGGAATGACAAAACCAGCATGCAGTAAATTTAGCTTGAATCATTATAATTACCAATGTACCTATTAAGACATATTACTTAAAGTTATACTTAACATTTCTTTTGTTGAAGACAAATGGCATTCTGTTGGTACTCGTTCAAGTGTAACCACCTCCATCTCACTAAATTTGTTGAATTGGGTCCCTCTTGTTCTCGTTATCCTCATACACCTTATTATATGCATGGAAGGAAGGACAGTTACTTTTCTAATATGAAAGTTGCACAAATTAAATGTAAATAATAAATGTATGTACAAATTAGGCATGGGCCGGTATGAGATTCTGACAGTATGATAACCTTAGATAAAAATATCACGGTTTCATGGTATCACGATTACAAAAACAACATTTTTTCCACTGAACACAATACATTTTATTTTTAAGAAACATAGAACATTTTGGAACGGTAAACATGTCAGGCTAAATAATTAATATAAATAATTGAATTCTTGTTAATTCAATTATGTGCAGTCACTTAAGTGAGCCTAAACCTGCAGCTCAACAATAATCAGAACATAAATATAAATTATTTTCTGTAAAAAAAAAAAAAAAAAATTCAGTAGGGCTGGGCGATATGACAATATATATTGGATGGACGAAATAAAGTGTCTATCATTTCATATTATGTTCTATCGTTTATTTCGTGGTGTCGCAAAATACATTGCAATACTTTTTAATCATTTGGATGAGTGCGATCTTTACACGCCACCACGGGGAGTGAAGGGGAGACAGAACCAGGTGGAGAACGCAGGTGGACTACATCTGTAGCATGGGCACGCGTTTTTAATCACTGCAGTTTTAAAACAACCGATTTTAAGCTGTTGAAACACAAACAACAGAGCTATATGCGTGCGCCATCTCTGTTTCTATATGAGAGGACCGCGCCTTTTTTTTTTTTTTTTGCCGCTTTATTGGCTTTGAACAATTACATAAACACACTTATATGCGTCAGAATCCCAGTCTTGGCAAGTATCCTCATAAAGACAGCGATTTAGGTGTTAAGAGAGAGGAAACGGCTAAAAGAGAAAACGCATATGTAACAGTATTGGATCCGGACTTCGGTCTTAAAGGGGAAGCTGTCCAATATTCGTTCTGTCTGCCATTCATATTAATCATTGCACATTGCTAGAAAATCTCTCGCTGCTCTTGACTAAATCACTTTTGTAGCTTTAATAAGAAGAAATAATTATAAAAAATAATGATATAATATATATATATATATATATATATATATATATATGTATGTGTGTGTGTGTGTGTAGAATCTATACATAATAGCCTACACGTGTTAATTATATCTATCATAGATAGATAGATAGATATAATTAACACAGTGAAGACTAATTAATTTACACAATGTAGCATTTCTTATTTATTGTACTTTTGTCCTATTGCTTGCAATTAGTTTCTTATACTCATTTCATCACTGACTGTTTATTTTTTTTGTCTTTTTAGGCTTGTATTAGTTTGATATTGACATTGGTGACAAGGATTATGAAAATTATATGGTATCAAAGATTTTAATATCATAACCTTTTTAAAAAGAAAAAAAATACTATATCATGATATAAAATTAGTCATATCGTGATTTAAGATTTTGGATATAAGATTTGTCATATCGCCCAGCCCTACTTCTAAATGAAAAAAATAAATAAATGCAGTCACTTAACCTAAACCTACAGCTCAATAATCAAAAACATAAATTAAAACAATTTCTGTAAAAAATGCAGTCATTAAACCTGCAGCTCAACAAGGTTTTTGGAGATATGCTCACTTTCTACACATTCATCTTTCAGTCCAAGTTATGAGCAGTGAGGTACAAAGATGTGTGCACATACACATAAGAAGAGTGCGTGACTGTGTCACACACACACACGGTCTCTCTCTGTATAACACTCAAACAGTGGCATAGACACCCGAGAGCTAGCAGATTTAGTTTTTTAAATGACGTGATTTTGAACAAATGTAAACAATGGCAGGAGGCTTAAAATTATAGACGTGAAACCAGCTAAATTTATTGTACTAAGTCGCAGAAACGTAGTACTTTCGTCTGCTATTCCCCGCTCTGTGAAGTAACGTGAGGGAGGAAACTAGTTGACGTTAGCTAGTTAATTAGGTAGGTTATCTGCCTCGGTAGCAAGCCAAATATTATTTATTTCAACACTGTAACAACCGATGAATGAGTCTCTGTCTTGATCGAGGGTGAAATGAAGACGACACAGATATATCGTTTGTGTACGACCTGGAAGTATTTATTTAACGATCGGCGCCAAAACGTCATCTATACGAAACATCGTTGTGATTAGTCTACGTTACCCAAAAATTTCCCATACGGCAGACTTCGCCTTTTTCGACGGGAGAAAAAGTTCCAGGGATTCACCTCCTTCGGCCATCATCCTACACACAGGCTACTCTCACTGACCGCTTGCACCAACCGGAGGGGGAGGGGTCGTGTGACTTGTTACGCTCTTCACTGCTCACAACTGAGGGAGTCCTGTATGGCGTCAAATCTGTGACATTAATAACTGAGCGCACCACTTATGCTGGCGCGCGGGGTAAATCACTTCCGCGAGAGGAAAACAGATCTACACGCGAGGAAACGGGAGCCCGCGAGCTAATTTCAAACACTCGCTCTGCGCGCGTGATCATCCCCCACATCCTCGCGCTTGATCTTCTCTCACCTGCTCGCGCGAACACTTCTATTTTTGTCAGTCGTGGGGCGGGGCTTGCTGTTTTAATTGCTATCTCTAACGCCATTGGTTACTTCCCCTTTTCCGGAAGTCAGCTGTGATTGGACGCCTGTGAAAAGGCGATCCATAATTCACATGTGACCTGAGACATGGCTTCATCAACAGACTAGATGCAAGTTGTCATTTATTTTTATTTTTTTTATTTTTATAAATATAACATGGCTGTTTTAATGAAAACGAATTGCATGCATTGTCAGTAGAATACATCATTATAATAAAAGTTTATTAACCTAAATTAACATAAATTATTCCGTTTACTAGTGATTACAATCTTGTGATGTTACAAAGATAAAACAGGACCATAAACCCTTTTTTTATATAAGTATTTGTATTAGTTTTATATTGCACAATAAACAACAATAATAAAAGAACAAAATACATAAAATAATAATGATTAAAAAATGAATCAATAAATAAAAAAAAATACTTTTGAGAACAACAATCAGGGCATACAAGCAGTTTCAATGGAAAAATGACTAGGCACTCAATAGGGGGCAGACAAGATACTAAGCATTACGTTGCTGGTCAGAGTCAGCATTACATTGGTCCAAATGATCTAGAAATGGTTGCCATATACTGTAAAACTTATTAATATTACCAATAACTCCATACCGGACTCTTTCCATATGCAATATTCCAGTAAGATAGTTCAACCAGGTCTTAAACTGAGGAACAGTGTCTGATTTCCACAGCCTCAGAATGACACTCAGCAATAATCATTCCGTAAATTATTGTACTTTGTACATACACATTATGATCTAACAGAGAAATAGAATAACCAAATAATGCAATTTCTGGATCAGGTGTAAAAACACAACCATACATATCCGAGAACCATTTAAATATGCCACACCAGAAATTGTATGGTTTTGGACATGTCCAAAAGAGATGGGTCAGACAGCCTTCTGCAGATTTACAACTGTCACAAATAGGAGAGATAGTAGGAAAAATTCTGTGCAATTTAGATTTTGAATAGTGCAGTCTATGCATCACCTTAAACTGAATTAACTGATGCCTAGAACTAATAGAGCAAGATCGAATCCTGCTGAGGCTCTCCTCCCATACATCAGCCTCAATCTGCATAAACCCTTTTTTATAGATTTTAATGACACGTTTCCAAGGTTTTTAGCATGGTAAATCTACCAAAAAGGTTATATTTGAAAATTCATACAACATAAAGCTTGGGCTATATTAACTTTGCAAAATGAAAATAAAATAAAATAAAACTAATAGTCAACTTGTTGCTATATGCTGAATTAGTTGTAGTTCACCACTATATGCTTACCCAACCATATTTATATACAACCTCAAAAATGTGAGAAGTGTCCATTAAATAATTGTAAATAATAATAAGTGTTCCTGTGGCTCATTGGTAGAGCATTGTGTTAGTAGCGCAAAAGGCCATGGGTTCAATTCCCAGGGGAACACACATACTGATAAAAAAATAACAATAATGTATAACCTGAATACACTGTAAGTTGCTTTTAAAGCGTCTGCTAAATGCATGAACGTAAATGTAAATTGTAAATGTACATGACTGTAAATCCCAAATTGGTTCAAAGGACCTTTGGATGAATAAATTATTTGTTCATATAAATAAGCAAGAGTTGCTGTATAAACTTAATATATTTTGTATTCTTATGTCAAATTTTAGGGGTTGATGGTAATATATTCTTTCATTGTAAGAGGGTTCTGCACTTTACCCTACTTATATTTATATATAAAAAAAAAATACATAAATGACAACTTACATGTATCTAGTTTGTTGATGAAGCCATGTCTCAGGTCACATGTGAATTATGGATCGCCTTTTCACAGGCATCCAATCACTGCTGACTTCCGGAAAAGGGAAAGTAACCAATGGCGTTAGAGATAACAATTAAAACAGCAAGCCCTGCCCCACGACTGACAAAAATAGAAGTGTTCGCGCGAGCAGGTGAGAGAAGATCAAGCGCGAGGATGCTGGGGATGATCACGCGCGCGCGAGGGCTTGTATTGCGCGCAGAGGACAAGTGACGCGAGCGCGAGTGTTTGAAGTTAGCTCGCGGGCTCCTGTTTCCTCGCGTGTAGATCTGTTTTCCTCTCGCGGAAGTGATTTACCGCGCGCGCCAGCATAAGTGGTGCGCTCGGTTATTAATGTCACAGATTTGACGCCATAGGGTCCTGCACTTTCCGTCTTTGATGACACGTAAAAAAGCTGCGCATACAGCAGAAACGGTATAACAGAAAATGTTTGTGGTTTTGAAACCGTGAATTTTCCAAACCACGGTATACCTTGAAACCGGTTATCGTCCCATGCCTAGTACAAATTAAAACACATAATTGTAGTTTTGATCCATGAAAGCCCTCTCCTCACTTCTACTGGCTTTATGACGTGAAGGACACTCTCTTGTACATGTTTCACGATGATATGCGTTTTCTAGATGGGTGGGATGTGAAATTTTTTTTTCAGTATATGTGCCTCATTTCTAACCTTGACACATGACCTTTTAGAGTTTTTCACAGAAACACCACAACGAATATAATATAATATAATCATATCTTTTAAATGATACAATTTTCACCTTTTTAGCTCGCCCCTGATATCAGCTGTTCAAGTAACTTATCTGCAGAGAAAAACAAATACAAGCATCTAAGTGCATGGGACATGATAATTAAAAATTCTACAAAAATCCAAAGAAATGTTAGTAGTACACAATAAATCATTCAGTTCATGTGCGCCTGCTTCAGTGAAGGCAGCGTATTAATTTAGAGGTGATTAAACTGACTGGAACTACAGGTGTTAACTAACTGTTTGAACGATCACCAGCCAATCAGAATCGAGTACTAATAGACACACCAACAGCGCTGACACTAAGCAGTCTAAGCTTCAAAAATACCACAAAAAGACATAAAAATAGAACACACAGTCTACTTCTGAATGACACGCATTTAACGTACACCGCATGAAGTTGACTCTAACCGAACTTAGGTCTCCCAATCAAACTGGTCCCAGAGTAGCCTGAAGTTTTCACTCATTTAAAGGAACACTCCACTTTTTTTGGAAATAGGCTCATTCTCCAACTCCCCCAGAGTTAATAAGTTGAGTTTTACCGTTTTTGAATCCATTCAGCCGATCTCCGGGTCTGGCGATAGCACTTTTAGCATAGCTTAGCATAGATCATTGAATCCGATTAGACCAGTAGCATCGCGTTCAAAAACGATCAAAGAGTTTCGATATTTGTCCTATTTAAAACTTGACTCTTCTGTAGTTATATCGTGTACTAAGATCGGCGGAAAATGAAAAGTTGCGATTTTCTAGGCTGATATGATTAGGAACTACTCTCATTCCGGAGTAATAATCAAGGAACTTTGCTGCCATAACATAGGCGTAGTGATATTACGCAGCGCCTGAAAGTAGTGCCCGGTGGCTGGGGACTACTTTCAGGCGCTGCGTAATATCACTAATATCACTTTCTAGACGAAGTCTACATTTAATAATCCAGACGTCACGTTATATGCCTATGATTAAATAGAAATCGGCGCTATAATCATAGTCTGAGGAAATTCCCTCATGTGGAAAAATGGCGCTTAACGTTCACGTTATTCGACAGAATGCATCTGGAACCAATATAGGAGCACATCTTGACTACTGTCAAGCAACAAACATAACTACACTAACGTACCTTCAATTAAAACGAGACCTCAAATGTAAAAATCATAAACATTAGGCCTAACGGTCCGAGTCCAAGTTTAAAAACACACAATCAAATTAGGTTTAATAACAACACTAACAACGACGGTCAAAACAAAGTTACAAATGCCAGAAACCAATATTGTTCAGAAAATATGCATTTTACCTGTTTATTTTTGATCCACATCCATGAACGACTGCTGAGTGTCGATTGATTCCCGCCGCGCAGCTGCTCCACCGTGTGCCGCCCAGAAGAGAGGTGTCCTTCCGCCGCGCGGGGTTTCCTCTAGTTCCTATATTTAATATCTTCATAGTTATCATAAAAATCCATTTATTTTGAACAAAGAATGTATGATGATATGATAAAATAAGTAATTCTTAAGGAAGGATGTAACTCATTTGGGACCAGATATCACCGTTGACAGTTTTTTATTCCTGTAAAAATACTATTAAATGATAAAATTTCTATAAAAGGTCATCTGTTAAATAAAAATGCATATTTATTAGTTTTGATGAATTTAATTTGAAAACAAAAACAAAACAAATATTATTTTAAAAAAGGTTTGCCATGTTATTTTACATAGAACATGTATATTTACAGTCTATTTCTGTAATTTTACAATTTCCCCCCGTATTTCAAAAACACAGGGGAAAAAACGTACAAAATGCAGAAAAATACTGTATAAAATTACAGATTTATATATATATATATATATATATATATATATATATATAAATCTGTAATTTTATACAGTATTTATATATATATATATATATATATATATATATGTGTGTGTGTGTGTGTGTGTGTGTGTGTGTGTGTGTGTGGGTCAAATTTAAGAAATTGAGACATTGAGAATGATACATCATCTGAATAAATAAGGTCTCCATTGATGTATAGTTTGTTAGGATAGGGCAATATTTGGGTGAGATTCAACTATTTGAAAATCTGGAATCTGAAGGTGCAAAAACAAATCTAAATATTGAGAAAATCGCCTTTAAATTTGACCAAATAAAGTTCTTAGCATTGCATATTACTAATCAAAAATGAAGTATATAGTTTTGTGAGCTCACAGTCAAGTGATCAGAACTTAACCTTTATTTCTTTAAAATCAAAATTTTGGTAGCATTTTATTTTACAGTCCTGCTCCTCATGTACATACTTAATTGTACTTAATTGTGTTAAATTAATGTTAAATTAAATTGTTAAATTAAAATGAGAATTTTTTTTTATTATTATTATTTTTAAATAAATACATTTTAAGCACCTTTTATTTTATTTGTAACTATTTATTAGCAACAATCTTTTCACTCAAATAATCAACATATCTAAATATTGTGAATGTAAGTTCACTTTCGAGGGAACTTCGAACTGCGTCCTCTAGGGGTCGCTATGGGGAACGCCGTCAGCGTGACCCGTGTCTGAAGCATATATATTGCTGGTTGGTAGTCAAAACCAGTTGTTTTTGTTTATTTCAAAACTAAAAGCCAGGGCTGGAAACTTGTGGTCACGTGTGGAAAATGTGAAATTCATGTTTTTGTTGTTTGTTTGTTTGTTTTTTCTGTAAGGGAAGACTTAATGTTAGACAGTAATACATAAAAAAATAGCGGTTTGTTTATGATGTGTTTTTAATATAAATTATTTTTTACTTTTTTTATTATTTAAAGAAAGGTATTAACATGACACGTACACCATTATATGTGAACAAAGACTCTGTGGTAAAGCTCAATGAAGCCAGATTTAATGGTTTAATGTAAACTGAAGTCTTGATGTAAACTGTACCTAAAGAATTTAAATCCACATAACACCAACCTTATTTACCATACAGTTACTAAATCTGTAGAAATATGGAATTATGAAGCAACTAATATTAAATATTGCATAATATATAAGGTCATGTTTTATATATTTAAAAAAAATGATCAGAAATACCTATTTATTTCTGTCCTTTATTTATTAAAGAATTTATTTATTCCAATTTAAAGACCCTAACCCCAGCAAAACATTTAGAAAGGTGGGCCAGATGGACTGAATTTTACCCCAAGCAAACCCGTTTGGCTTTAACCTCATATATATAGTGTTAATGAATTTATGCTTTTTGGAGATTTAAGGACTTTAAAAGAAAAGAAAAGAAGGCTACTTTAAACAAGGCCCTTGGGTTTGCTTGGCCCCAGGGCCATGTTTTTTTAAGCTGGGTTTGCATCTTCCAAAAGGGAAGTGGGATGTTCTAAATAACCATGTGAAAGTAGCATAATTTCCAAAGTTATCAATCAAACAAATCCAGACCCCTTGATTTCCTCAGACAAAACCTTCCAGATTCAACATATAACCAAGGCTGGGTTAAAATAGCATCATCCTAAATGACCTTCAGTCCATTCTATTAATGAACAATTTGTTTGTTCCAGCACTTTGTAAAGGTCCAAAACAAAGTCTCTTTCTGTAAATTGATTTTTATTATTATTCACAAAATCTCTGGTCATATATAGACTTTTGATCCTTCAGAGAATATTAGAATTAATGTATCCTTTATTCAAACATGTAGTTTCATAATATATTTAATTTGTCAGTTTAAACTTTTTTTTTTTTTATGCTAATTACTAAAAAAAAAGAAAAATAAGATTTTGCATCTATTAACAGTACATTTATGCAATGATGAAAATCTGCAAACAGAACAAAAAAAAAAAAAAAAGTCAACATTATGAAAACATTGCATGTGAGAGTACAAAATCAAATATGCTTGATAAATTTTTTAATCATTTGATATGCAATTTATATATGATGATATGCAGTCACAATAAGACCCACCACAATGGCAACATTAGTGGCTTTCGCAACACGTAGTTCTAGGAACTTACTTCTGGGAGCCAGCATGGTGGTTCCTAGAGAATCAATTTCACCCTCGGGCCGTTTTCCTGGTTGCATTCACACCGGCAGCAGAAACTCTGAAGTGGCTGACAACAATGTCTTTATTCAAGGCATTTATAAATGTCAACAACCAGTGAATGGAAGAAGCTGTGATCAAAGCGGTTTTTGTTGTGTGTCGTGGGTTTCATGATAATGGAGACAGAATGTAAAAACATTAAAATACAATTTACACGATTGAAAAACCATGAAAATCTGGCTAAATCTCCTATGGCAATTTGCAGTGTTACATATCATTAAAGCTGAGAAAAAAACAAAATGCTGCAGACAACAGGTGTTAGCTAAAGCCATTTCCGCTGTTTTCCATGTTCGTGGAGTAAATATGTTTGCTTTTTAAATATGCTGGGTAGCCACTGTTTCGTACGCGTGTGGCCAATCAGCATACACTTACTGTCACGGGACCGGAGAGACGAAGACTCAAATGCTGGCAAAAGGAATTTTCTTTATTTACAAATTACAAAAACCAAAACACAAATGAAACCACCCCGAAAGGGGAAAAGCCAGAGTAAACACAAGCACTGAAAACAAGACATACACGAGGCACAGGGCAGACATAAGTCACAGGCATTACCTGGTACACATAGACATCATATTAGATAGACGCCCTATCGACCGCTACTGCCTATTGGCGCTGACGAGCGGTGGGGCCGCCATCTTAAACCGGTCACCCGCTCCATTCACTGTAATGCGTTTGGCTGGTGCAATGAGCTGTCAGCGCATTTAATTAATCATACCTCACTTAAAACCGAACTGATTTTTTACACGTTTTTTTTCTGCAAAGGTCATATATGTAGCTATGATACAGGACACATGGGTCGGCATATTTTAATATTCATAGCAGGAATATGCAGTAATATAACATTCTGATATGACATAAAGTGACCAGACGTCCAAAATCAAAATATGTGATGTAGGATATAAGGTATTTTATAAATCACACACACTATAAATATGATAAAGAAGCAAAACAGATGGTTACAGTAAAGTATAAGGCATTTTAATAAGTTTAAGAAACAATTACACACACACGCATGCACGCACGAAAGAGGACTGTTTTGCTGAGCTTCTTTCTCGTGCTCCCTTTCTGTAGTTCAAGAGAGGCGAGTTTGGCAACATGGTGGAGCCTTATCTTTAAAAACACAGACACAACCAATGACAACAAGTCAGACTGATGGTTGTCGATGCCAAACTGGGTCTCCTCAATGTGCTCCCCAAGAAGGAAAACATCCTCTGTTCCAATCTGTTCGTAGCTGACTACGATTCCAGTAGTAATGTCAAAGATCCTTGCTCCTTCTCATTTATCTGGTAGTATTCTATTCACAAAATACAACTAATAGTGCGGTAAATGTTGAAACTTACTTGTGAAAAGTAATTCCCTTGACCCCATTTGCGATGGTTCGCCGATTAGAACAAGAAAATGCTCCACAGTGCTCTGGCATCTTAACTGCTGCTACGCAACGAAACTAGGAGTACGACCGGTTCAAGATGGCGGCCGTATTTCTCGGCGCCCAGCGGCCAATAGGGTATCTAGTCTCTATATGATATCTATGCTGGTACATACATGAGACAAACAAGCCCCGAACAGAAAACACAGGGAGCCTAAATAGGGACGGCAATCAGGAAAACAGCTGGGGCAAATTAATCGATAATGAGGTGAGTGGAATTTGGGGAATTGAATCCGGGACACAGTGACTTCTGGTGGTGAGAGGGAGAAACGCAGGACCCGGACTCCTGACACTTACATCACTGGTAGTTCCTATAGAAATGTTTTAGACCCTACTCTGAAGTAAAAGCGAATTAGTTCCCCAAAACAGAGTTCCTACCAAATACTTTCCTAGTTCCTGCGGTGTGAAGACACTAAAAAGCGGGTATTTCCATTCTACACTCTAAAAAAAGATGGTTCTTTAAAGGTTCTTTACATGTAGTAACGGTTATATTTAGAACCCTTTTATGCTGAAATGGTTCTTTGTGTTAGAGTTTAGGGTTCTTTATTCCCGCCCTTTTGTTTTTCAAATCTGTAACTGTCAAAGCACCTCATTACTGATTTTCTGGAGTTCACAACTACACAGACTGTCAGCACACTCTCAACAGGAAAATGATTTCATTCTTAAATTTGAATACAAATTTAAGTTTAAAATTTTAACTGGTTTCCAAACAAACATGTTCTTTTCTGTTTTTAGTTTTTTGGTCATATGTAAGTGTGAGCAGCTCTTTTAAGCTGAGAATACTTCTCTCCTCTTCGCCACTAAGTAGGTAACAGAGATATTGAATTTATAATCAATACTGTTTTTTGTTTTTGTTTTTATTTTTAATTATTACTTGGATTTATGTCCTGTACCGTTAGCTGTGCGAGTCTGGGAAAGTAAAGATAAAATCCTAAATGTCAACCACTGGTTGAGCATACATGCGGAAGAGCACGTTATCAGAAAATCAGACCTTGAACCACAAACCACAATGTGCTGTGAGCAAGAGTGCTTATACAGACACACTTTTTAGGATCACCCAACATTATTTACATATATCACATTTAAGATTGAGAACTAGTCGAGGGGTTGCTGCTGTTGTTGTTTTTTTTATAATAGCAACTGCATCTGATGACAAAGACAATTCAATTTCTCTGACTCTAGAGAAAGCTTATTTTTGCCATGGAATATAAAGAGTAAAGGGTAATTGTGACTTTATCTCAGAATTCTGACTTTTTTCTTGTAATTGTGAATTTACAGTAGGCCTATCTCACAATTCTGATAAAGTCTGAATTGCAAGATGTAAACTCACAATTCCAATATAGGTCTGAATTGTGAGATAAAAAGGTTACAAATACTGTTTTTACTTTTTTTTTTTTATTCTGTGACGGAAACAAGCTTGCATAGTAAATGAAGGCCATGTATTTTGGAATTTTTGTTGATCAACACTCCAACAATTCCAACTGAATTTCTGCATAGGGGACCCTATTTTTTCTATTGTATATTCTATAATGACTCATTCCGTTTTAGATAGTATGTTGCCAAGAATGAACACAATGTAAAAATGCAAAAACACAATGTTAAAAATGTAAAATGGTAAACTGAAGGCTAAATTACAAAAAAAAAAAACTATGGAGTTTTATATTGTTTATTATATGCAGGTAGAACTGAGACATGACAAGTAATGCAGTTTTTGTAATGCCATTAATTGTTATCATTTTGATAGTCAATGTGCTATGATTGACTGTATGTTCTTACTGGGTAGAAAACCAGTGCCAATGTTTTGACCGAATGACTCAATTTTGAATCGTGTTTGATGTGTTTTGATAGAGTTAGTATACGTAGAAAAAGGTATTCAGCATTTTGAAATGTAAAGTTTTTATTTATTTAACAAAACGTGGTTTTGGCCAGAAAATTAACTAATTGGCTAATTGTGTGATATAGGTGTGTTGCTCTGTTAAGAGTTTAGAAAAAGTACTTTAAGTATTGGTAAACGCTTGTTAGCAATTGAAAAAAAAAAAACTGTAAACAAAATTTGAAAATTATTGATGAAATAATCAACACAAAAGGTTTTTCAAAAAAACTTTAAATAAGAAAAAATTAGATAAGAAAAAAAAGATAAGAAGACAGTACATTATGCCTAAAGTAAAATGTCAACTGGTGTGTTCCTCACTGCACTTCTATGTTTTTATTAAAAAAAATTTTTTAAATCTTCTGGCATGGCAAATAGTGACCTGACATCGGTCTCCTGTGATGTCATTGCACACATCATCTATAGCCTGGAGAAAAGGGACTTGTTTGTGAGGAGCCTATTGTGAACCCTCCACCTCCATGTGGAGAAAAACTCCTCAGTCGGGTTACAGTAAGGAAAGGAGAGTATGGGGGTAGATACAAGGTGATAAACTGATGTGCCTGAAACGATGATTGCTCTCGGTGCTGTTGCTAGGAATTCTGGGCCCATTGCACTGATTTTGCCATGGGGTCCCCTCAAAATCACATCCAGTGGGGGGTGGTCAGGCCCCCAGCGAACATCGTTTTGGGCCCCTCGCATGTCATGGCCAGGGTAAAGCCTCATCCAAAAATATGAATGGTTTTCATCAGCTTCCACCTCTATCACCCTCTAAAAAGGCATTTACTGTAGGAAAAACAAATACTGATAACAATGATATAGACTTTTCAGGATTGTTTTTTTCCCAACAAGCATCTTGAAACTGATCATACTTGAACATACTCAGTCCTCAGTTGCTTCACTTTCATAATCATTTAATATTGTTCGTTATTTTACATAAAAACTATGCTTCAAGAGTAATTCAACAATTACCTAGCATTTTGATCAGTTGTATCAAATGATAGTTAGATCATTGTAATGAAATGAATAGACACTCAATTCAGATGTAATGTGTGAGTTGAATTTTGAAAAAGTAATACTTTGATGTTAAGTTGTCATTTTGAGCCGGTGATTTTAGTTCAATGAACAAAAGGTCTTTGGCTCATGTGTATTGTATCCAAGTATTTGGAAAAAGTGTTAAGTGTTTTGAAAAATGTGCATTTTGATCATCGGTTGTTAATTATGTGTCTAGAGTTTTGAAAAATTACATGAAAGTTCTGTTATTAGTGCAAAAATGATTGTGTAATAAAAGTCCTCTTTTGAGATGAAATTTGAAAGACTACCACCTGTGTAGGGGTTCAGCTATCTACGTGTCTAAGTAAGAAAAGAATGTACATTACTGTCAATTGAAAGATAGTTAGCTAATTGAGTGTATTTTGTGCCAAAGCAATGAAAATTATCCAGTTTATCTGTGTGAAGAGTTTTGAAAAAGTGACCTATTATACATCAATACAAACACTTTCACTTCTGCAGAGGGTATTTGATCAGTAGGAACCAAATGTCACTGTGGTATTTTTTGCTCTCATGCTTTTCTGACGAAATTCATTTCTCGTAAAGTAGCAGGTAGTTGTTAACTGTCAGACGCACCTTTTCATGTGGTCATGTCTCAGTTTCTACAACACTTAGCCAAACCCTTTTACTAAAATGTAATAAAATCGTATTTGAATTAATTTATTATTTTATCCTCACATTCCATTGCTTAATCTAAAATTAAATGTATAATGAATGAAAAGCAATATAATATATATTTATATTGTAGCATCTTATCACAATGTGGACTATTGGAGCATTTATGTCCAATGTCCATACAAATATGTAAAAACATCACACACATCCAAAAAAAAAAAAACCCCTGCACACAAGATATTTAAGATAAACAAAAGGTCTAAAGAAAACATTATGCATGTGAAAAATAGATAGACAAACAAACTAAACAAAATAGATAAACAAAAACAAGAATAAGTAAGCCTATTTTTTCATGATAATTTTAATGAGTCAGTTAATGCTTTTATTGTTTAAAACATCCAGTAAACAAACTTTAAAGCACGTTTTACTGGGCGAATATTCACACATTAAGCAAATAATGTGTACAATTTAGAGAACCAAATTTGCTTGTATAATCTGCTTCCAACCATGACACCTTTTACAGTTATGGATGTGTGTTTTTAATAAACAAAAAATTTAAAATAGTAAAGAATACAACTAAAGAGATGAAAATAGCAACGGCGACATGATTCAGGGTGCGTGCAGTTTTGGAGTTCTTCTCGGCTATTTCTCGCTGTCCCGAGTTGTTGGCAATTCGAGTCTGTGAAAACAATTGTGAAACACAATTTCAGCCACTTCTGCTCTCGTTTTTGAGTTTCTTTGAGCCAATGGCAGTTGGAGCTGTCAAAAGAGGGGGCAACTCCACTCTGTTGATGGGTTTTCTTAGTAACGTTTCATTTTCATATAATTTCATATATTTCATTTATTAGTAGTGCCAGTTATTGTTATGGTTAATCTAATTGTCAGACCAACAAGTCCTGAAGGTTGCAGCAAACCTCTCATTTACAGTAACTGATCTGAATGCTCATAAAAATGTCTTACTGGTACTCACAGATCATAATTGTGAGTCATTTGCTTTGTAATTTTTCTGTACATTTCTAGCAGTTTGACCAGTTCAGTCTGCATAGAGTGTAAAAAGAGGAATAAAACCACTGTTTGCTATTAGTTTTAACCCTGTTACCTGAATCAATTTATCAAGCTCCTCTTCATGTCACATATAACTCAATGTCTTACTTGCCATTTCTTTGTAAATATGCTTAGATACATAAGCAAATTTAAACGGAAATGGACAGACACATTTTGTTATACAGCCTTTACACTGTAGCTGGGAATGCACTCTCTTGCAACAACAACTACACCTGATGGATTATCTTTACCATTCAAGTGCAGTATAATAATTATCACTGCAGTATTCAAAAATACATCATAAATAAAGGGAAGGTACATGAACTAATACTCACGGAGAGAGAGTAAACCAGTGCAGCAGTGCCCAGAGGTAAACAGCAGCACAGCATGGTGAAGATGGAGTAGCATGTGTACTCTGGCGCTGGATTGGCCAGCGGCACTGGATTGGTGGGCACAAAAACTGCAGGCTGCACAGCTACTACAGACTGTCCTTGATATGACCCTTGGGCAGAGGGGCCCTGGGGGGCCGGATGACTTGGAAAGGAGGTTGGAAATCCAACAGGATTGTCCTGGTATGCTGGTGGTTTTGCTGCAGGCTGCAACATCACTGATTTCTCAGATGAATTGCAGGCCCCTCGAGGCTGACTGAAAGTCTGGCTGGAATCCATTCTTCTGATTATTGGAATTTGGCTGTGATTTTCTTTGCCTTGTGCTCTGCGAAGATGTATTACTGTACTCTGGTTAGGTCTTTTCTGGTCTGATAAAGGCAGTCAGCATATGGGAGGCGAGTTGTTGGTTGTAGTGGAGGAGTGTCAAGAACTTTACCAATGTTTCCATCATACTATATCTCTGCAGGCACCACCTTGTGATTTCTCATTTACTCTGATGAGATACATTAAATATTATTATAATGTGGATCTCTGAAAAACACCTGTTAAAATGAATGAAAATGCTTTTGCTACAGTTCGGTGTTTTTATTTTATTTTATTTTTTTCTGTTAATGTAATTTTCTTTTCTTTTTTTAACATTTAATTTGTATGCTTATAGATTCACATTTATGAATTTAGCAGATGCTTTTTGCTTTTTAAGGGGATAAATGTCAAGATTTTTGCATAGATAGATAGATAGATCGATTTAATTCTATAATTCTATAATTACTGTTAAAATTTGTAATGATCCATAATGACATGTATAATGAAAGCAATGCATAATGAAATTTATAAATATATCACAAAATTAGCACAGCTGCACACAAGATATTTAAGATTACAAAAGGTATAAACAAAACAAAAATAAAATAAAAATAGATAAAAATGCCAATGTGTCATTCTTAGAGTTTAATAGTCAAGTCAAGTCAAGTCACCTTTATTTATATAGCGCTTTTAACAATACAGATTGTGTCAAAGCACTTAACAGTATCAAATTGGAGGACAGAGTGTCAGTAATATATAATGATAAGATTAAACACTCAATTTTCAGTTAAAGGCCATTTCATTATTGAATTCAGAGATGTCATTGTCTAGCTCAGTTTAGTTTAAATAGTTTCTGTGCAATCAAATCGGCGATAATCGCTGGAAATTAGGTGTCCCCAACTGAGCAAGCCAGAGGCGACAGCGGCAAGGAACCAAAACTCCCTCTGTGACAGAATGGAGAAAAAAAACCTTGGGAGAAAATAAGATGATGGCTTATATACACTAGGAATATATTTCTGATAGTAATTACTTAAAATGCAATTCTATAATAAACAAAAAACAGAATTATATTGGCTTTTTTCCTATTGTAAATTTAATTGATCAGTTAAAACTTTTATTGTTTTAAACAATCAGCCTTTAAAGCATATTTTAACGGTTAATATTCATACATTAAGCAATAACATTAAAAATGAAAAGAATCAAATTCGTTTTTATAATCTGCATTCAAGCATGACTGCTCTAACAGTTATAGATCTGTATTTTTTTTTTTCATAAAGACAAAATGTAACTGCACACTTCTGCACACTTTGCACACTTTGTCAGGGTAAAGTCCAAATAAAAGTTATGTGGTTAAAAAATTAAAATAAAATAAAATAAAATAAAAAATAATAATAAAAATAAAAAGTGAGTTTGCAGTTCTTTAAGTTTGTCTTTAAGTTTTTTACCCTGTCTTGCATACATTTGCTTCATTGCATCATTTAAGGATCTGTGCTTTTTTTCCACAGAAACTCGTAAAGAAATATCAATACAATGAAAACGATGCCAACAGTAATGGAGAAATGATTCAGGGTGAGCGCTGTTTTGGAGTTCTTCTTTGCTAATTCTTGGTGTCCTGAGTAGTTGGCACTTCGAGTCTGTGAAAACAATTGTGAAACAAAGTCAGCCACTGACAGATGGGAGAGTTCTCAATGTTTTCATTTAATTTGATAGTAGATCACAAACAAGCAAGTAACATGTTTATTTATTGAAACACCAGTCAGACAAGTCACACTAACATTTAGTCAAGTTTATAGGGTTTTAATCATTTCATATGTTTTATTAATTGGTAGCAGTAGTCATTGTTAATATGGTTAATATTTTTGTCAGACCACTGGCAATCCAATCCTGAAAGTTGCAGAAAACCTTTCATTTAACTGACATATATTATACAATAATAAAATAAAATAAAATACTAATGGATCATAATTCTGAATTGTTTGCTTTATTTAGCTGTAATTAGCTCATTCATTTCGATAAGTTTGACTGGTTCAGGCTGCATCATTGTATTAACATAAACAGGAATAAAACCCTGTTCTAACATACCTGAACCATCAAGCTCATCTTCAAATGTCATGCTTAGCTCAATGTATTACTTTATGTTTCTTTGTAAATATGTATACCTAAATACAAGAAAGTTTAAATGGAAAATGACAGGTGCAAGTAAAATTATGAGGAAAGGATATGAGGAAAGACGTGACGGATGTCAATTTGTGTTCTGCATTTAACCCATCTAAGTGCACACACAGTGAGTAGTGAACAAACTTGCGCACACATATATTATATTATAATTCATGTATTATAATTCACGCTCAGATATTTTGTGCAACAGAAGTTTTTCCTCTTCGATTTAGATTTCACTTAAGAAAGGAGATTAAACAACAGGGGAAAAAATGTGTAGAAACAATTTTTCACATAGAAAATTATGATAGTAAGTACACAATTACAAAAAAGCGGCAAGTAACACATTGAATTTAACATGCAATTTTAAGTAGAAAGACTGAAATAGTAAAATAAGAACTTCTTTTTTTCCCTTAAAAATTCTTAAACTCTAAAACTTTGCTGTTGAGGAGACACATCTTTATCTTTACCATTCAGGTATCAAGCACAAGAAATTAAATTGTTATTACTGCAGTATTCAAAAATACACCATAAAGTACAGCACATGAACTAATACTTACAGAGAGAGCGTAAACCAGTGCAGCAGTGCCCAGAGGTAAACAGCAGCACAGCATGGTGAAAAGGGAATAGCATGTGTACTCTGGCATTTGATTTGCCTGTGACACTGGATTGGCGGGCACAAAAACTGCAGGCCGCACAGCAACCGCAGACTGTCCTGGATATGGCCCCTGGGCAAAGGGGCCTGGAAAAGAACAAGGATATCCAGCAGGATTGTTCTGGTATACTGGTGGTGGTGCCACAGGCTGCAACATCACTGATTTCTCAGATGAAATGCAGGCTCCTGAAGGCTGACTGAAAGTCTGGCTGGGATCCATTCTTCTGATTATTGGATTTTGATTGTAATTTTCTTTTTGCCTCGTGCTCTGCAGAGATGTATGTATTACTGTACTCTGGTTAAGTCTTTTCTGCACTGATGAAAGCAGTCAAAGTGAGGTGAGTTGCATGATGTAGGGGAGGAGTGACAAGAACTTTACCACTGTTTCCATCATGTGACTGCAGGCGCCACCTTGTGGTTTAACATTTACTCTGATGAGATACATGTAATATCAGCAGGAGTATTTCACCACACCCAAGCATATTTTGGGACCTTGTGACAGTAAATCATCCTTTTTTTCATAATTTTCCTCATCCCTCCTGTCAGCATTACACACTTAAAGTCACAATGTGGGTTATAAACTCTACCTTCCTGTGTTTAAAATAAATAGATCATGGCAGTGGAGCATTGGAGTTATGGAAAAGATACATGAGTCTACACTGTAAAAGAGGATGCACTGTTAACTTAGTAAAATTACGTTCATCTTACTTATTTGTTTCTGCTCTGCTGACATTACTCAGTTTGATCGAGTTTTTATTACTTTCTGTTACTTAAAGGAACACTCCACTTTTTTTGGAAATAGGCTCGTTCTCCAACTCCCCCAGAGTTAATAAGTTGAGTTATTAAAAAGTAGTGCCCCAGCTACGGGGCACTACTTTCAGGCGCTGCGTAGTATCACTGCGCCTGCTGTGGCCATGTTACGGCAGCAAAGTTCCTTGATTATTACGCCGGAATGAGAGTAGTTCCTAATCATATCAGCCTAGAAAATCGCAACTTTTCATTTTCCGCCGATCTTAGTACACGATATAACTACAGAAGAGTCAAGTTTTAAATAGGACAAATATCGAAACTCTTTGATCGTTTTTGAACGCGATGCTACTGGTCTAATTGGATTCAATGATCTATGCTAAGCTATGCTAAAAGTGCTCTCGCCAGACCTGGAGATCGGCTGAATGGATTCAAAAACGGTAAAACTAAACTTATTAACTCTGGGGGAGTTGGAGAATGAGCCTATTTCCAAAAAAAGTGGAGTGTTCCTTTAAAGCATTTCAATTAAGTAGAATAAACTTAATTTCTTTGTGTTCCATGAAAAGGTCGAACATGTGGCTCCTTTGTGCATGTGTTATAGACAGAGGTGCACATTAGTTTTTCAGCACATAGTGTGACCCATTAAATAAATAGAGAAGTGCTCTCAAACGATTAATCGCAATTAATCGCATTTAAAATAAACATTTTTGTTTACATAATATATGTGTACTGTGTGTATTCATTTTGCATGCATAAATACAAACACATGCATGTAGATATTTAAGAAAAAATATGTTTATATATTAAATTTATATATAATATAAATTATAAGAATATAAATGTACATGTAAATATTTTCAAAATATATACTTTATGTGTGTGTATTTATCTGTACATAATAAATATACACATTACACATTATGTAAACAAAAACTTTTACTTTGGATGTGATTAATCATTTGACAGCACTAATATATATATATATATATATATATATATATATATATATATATATATATATATATATATATATATATATATATATATATATATATATATATATATATATATATATATATATATATATATATATATATATATGAGTTTATTTGCAAAAACAGATAACTAATTATAATTTTCAAAAATCATATGTTTTTTTTATTATGTTATGATGTTTTTATTGTGTTTTTATTGTTTTAGTTAGCTGTATTTTTTAGTTATTTTTTAACCTAGTCAAAATAACCCAACTGCAGTTTGATTGAGATGAATTGGAATGCACAATGAAAAAACATGATTTTTGAAAATTGATAAAAATGGAGTTATCTGTTTTTGCAAATTAACTCTTCATATAATAAATAAATATAACTATAAAATAAATAAATAATAGAGATAATATTATTGCACTTTATTTACTTAGTTTTTAAAATAAAATAATAAACAACATAATAAAGTGTGATAATACATACATCATTTTAAATATTTTAAAATAAAAAGTGAGCATTAAATACATATACAATATAGTAAACTTAAAAATAAAATGCTAATATTTACTTTAATTTTTTAATATGAATTTTCATCATTTTCAAACTTAAAATCAGCAGACTTATTATTACAGCAGGAGTTCATGAAGTCAGTTGCAGTTCCACCTGCCACACCTGACTCTGCTGTATATGGAGGCCCTTTTGTGTGTACTTTTCATTGTGCATGCAGATATTATTCAGGTACATGAACACTTCTTGACTATTGCATGAATAATAATAATTTTAATTGGGTAATTGCAGTTGAAATAAAAATTAATTAATTATCCACTATGATAAGTAAAGTTTCTTTGTTTTATTGATTTTTATACAAACACACTGTGTCTGTGGGTTGATTTGCATGTGTTTTAATTGAATGCAGCCTAAGAGTGTTAAGCAGTATAAATGATGTCTAAATGAGACTGCATGTCAACTAAATGAGCCCTAAAGATAGATCTCAAGTGAAGGCCTCATCAACTATACGGCCTTTGGCACAAAACCTCAGCAAAGACCATGATAACAAACACCACGTTGGTTTGTCTGGCTAGAGGAGAACTGGCCCCCCGACTGAGCCTGCTTTCTACCAAGGTTTTTTCTCCATTTCTGTCACCTTTGGCTTGCTTATTTGGGGGCATTTAAATTTTGGGAATATTAAAGACTTGTTTGCAGAGACAGTATTTGAAGAGACTTGAACATAGCTGGATGATGATGACATCCCTGAATCAATGATGAACTGACTTTAACTGAAATATTGACTGTTTACATTTGTTCTCTTAGAGCTGCATAACTGATTTTTTTTTTTTGCATTATTGACGCTATTTTCCTGTTTAATAATTTAAGGCTGCTTTGACACAATCTGTATTGTTTGAAGTGCTAAGGGTGAGTTGAGTTGCTTTTGAAAATTATTCATAGAAATGTTTGTCTGCTGTCTGTTTTGAATAATTTTGTATTTTTGAGAATTGTATTAGTAGCCTTCAATGTGAAAGAGATCAGTAAAATAAGATTTCATCAAATCAGTCTCAAGTGAATTGCAATTACACAAATACAATAAGTTGTGGTTACTTCATTTTCTCAAGGCAACGGGTTTCCTCAATTTAATTAAGTAGACAGAACTCAGATTAACGTGTTAGTTTTAAGTTAAGTAGATTCACACTTTTAAGTAATCACAATTTAATGAATATAAGTTATTCTAACCAATAAAAAGTGACCACAACACATTTTCTTCTGTTTATTTGTTAATGTAACTCAGAATTGTCAAGTTCACTTAACTTTTTTCTTTTAATTATGCATTTTAATTATGAAAAAAATTGTTTGATCCCCTGCTGATTTTGTACATTTACCCACTGACAATAGAAATGATCAGTCTATAATTTTAATAGTATAGGTTAAGTCCCTTCAGCACTGTGGTTTCCAATGCTGCACTGCAGGACTTTCCAAAGCATGCACCTGACCTGATGCATTGCAAGAAACATAAAAAATAACGGTTTTGTGGCTAAGTTAATTCAGGCTGAAGATCTGCTTGCTTGTATTTGACCTACATGTCAACCACAACTGTCTTTGGATCTCCATTGTGTATTATAATCAGCATTGCAGCTATACAGCACCAATGCAGACAAGTAAAAGGCCATGTTCTCCTAAGAGGTCAAAATTGAAAATGTGGCCTATTACTGTCAGTCCTGTCTTGTGTTTCCCCTCCTCTCGTGCCCATATTTGGTTTGTTCCTGTTCCTGTCATTATGAGTTTATTAGTCGCCATCCGTGTTTGATTTGCTCCCCACCTGTTTCAGTTTTCCTCCCTTGATTTCCTCGTGTTCTTAAGCCCTGTGTTTCCCTGTCTCTATGTCAGCTGTTAAATGTCAACCTGTCTGTTTGGATGTTCCGTGTCTCTTTAGTTAAAAATAAAAATCTAAGTTTTGTTATCCTTCGTCTCCTCGTTTCCCTGGATCCCGAAAAGAACGTGACAGAACAGCTGACCAAAACACGATGGAAGTCGCCGCGCAGGTCTTCGCCCTTGCCCGACGGAATCTCCCCTTCTACGAGTATGCGGCCGAGTTCTGTAAGCTCGCGAGGGGAATGCCGCTGGAAGACGCGGGCATTCTCCATCTTTTCCGGCTCGGAGCCAACCTCCACCATCCCATGGAGCTCCCAGACACCACGGGACTGTGTTGGAGAGAGGCTATTTACCGGTGTCTGGGAAGCGTCCGGGCCCGAGCCGGAACTAGCCCGCCATCCGCGGCCCCCCCTCACCAGCCGCCAGCCGCAGCTCACGGAAGCCCGCCGCCGTCCGCGGCTCACTGTCCCCAGCCGCCGTTTGCGGCCCACGCAAGCCCGCCGCCGTCCGCGGCCCCCTCTCACCAGCCGCCAGCCGCAGCTCACGGAAGCCCGCCGCTGTCCGCGGCTCACTGTCCCCAGCCGCCGTTTGCGGCCCACGCAAGCCCGCCGCCGTCCGCGGCCCCCTCTCACCAGCCGCCGATCGCGGCTCACGAAAGCCAGCCACAGGTACCCCTAGGACTATTGGTGGAGTATGAGGGGATGTTGTGCCCACCTGAGCCTGCCCCTCGCAAGTGCCCGCCAGAGCCTGCCCCTCGCAAGTGCCCGCCAGAGCCTGCCCCTCGCAAGTGCCCGCCAGAGCCTGCCCCTCGCAAGTGCCCGCCAGAGCCTGCCCCTCGCAAGTGCCCGCCAGAGCCGGCCCCTCGCAAGTGCCCGCCAGAGCCGGCCCCGTCCAGCACCGCGCTGCAAGAGCGCCCCCTTGAATCCGCGCCACGAAACCGCTTCCCTGTCTCCGCGCTGCAAGAGCGCCCCCTTGAATCCGCGCTGCAAGAGCACCCCCCTGTGCCTGCGCCACGAAGGCGCTTCCTAGAGTTTCCGCTGGTCCCGTCCAGCACCGCGCTGCCAGAGCGTCCCCCAGTGCCTGCGCCACGAAGGCGCTCCCTAGAGTCCGCTTCCCCTGAACCCCAGCCCAGGACCACCTCTAATTTCCCCAGGAAAATTTTGGGGTGGGGGTAGTAGGGCTCCTGCCAGAGAGGCCGAGGTGGGGGCTGGGGCCGAGGTCTCGGAGGCAGACCCGCCATGGCCGCCCGAGTCCCCTGACCCGCCATGGCCGCCCGAGTCCCCTGACCCGCCATGGCCGCCCGAGTCCCCTGACCCGCCATGGCCGCCCGAGTCCCCTGACCCGCCATGGCCGCCCGAGTCCCCTGACCCGCCATGGCCGCCCGACTCCCCTGACCCGCCATGGCCGCCCGACTCCCCTGACCCGCCATGGCCGCCCGACTCCTCTGATCCGCCATGGCTCCCGGAACGGGCGCCGCCCTGGAGGCCGTCTGTGTCTCCTGTTCCCTAGAGGCCTCCAGAGCGCCCACCCCCCCCTCCCCATTGGATGTTGCTAGGCGCGGGACGCGCCTTCCGGGAGGGGGGAGTAATGTCAGTCCTGTCTTGTGTTTTCCCTCCTCTCGTGCCCATATTTGGTTTGTTCCTGTTCCTGTCATTATGAGTTTATTAGTCGCCATCCGTGTTTGATTTGCTCCCCACCTGTTTCAGTTTTCCTCCCTTGATTTCCTCGTGTTCTTAAGCCCTGTGTTTCCCTGTCTCTGTCAGCTGTTAAATGTCAACCTGTCTGTTTGGATGTTCCGTGTCTCTTTAGTTAAAAATAAAAATCTAAGTTTTGTTATCCTTCGTCTCCTCGTTTCCCTGGATCCCGAAAGGAACGTGACAATTACATAATGCTTCTTTTATAATTTGAACAAAATAAGTATGAACAAAACACTATAGTTTATCTTGAGGAAGCTTAAAAAAGGTTGCACTCTTTAAATCAAGGAATATCTCTTATTCAGAAAGGATGCATTAAAGCAATACAAATTTGACAGTTTTGTACATTTGGGTTACATTGTATTTTGATAGTCCACTTTAGGCAAGTAACTTTGCAACTACATGTCAACTAATTCTCATTAATTTGCAACTACATGTCTACTAACTCTCAGAGTAGACTATTAGGTTATGTTTATGGTTAGTAGAATAAGTTGACATATACTTGCAAAGTTTCTCATAGTCAGTATGTTGTATGTTGGACCCATTAAAATAAAGTGTTAGAAGTTATTAAGCAGACAGTCTACTAATACTCCAATGACTGCTAGTTGACATGTAGTTGCAAAGTTACTTACTGTTAGTAAAATGTCAAAAGTGGACTATCGAAATAAAGTGTTACCTACTGTACATTTGTAGCATTAAAATTGTCAAAAGATTTCTAAATGCTGTTGTTTTGAACCTTCTATCAAAGAATCCTGAAGAAAGTGTCCACAAAAATATTAAGCAACACAAGTGGTTTTAACAGTGATAATTATAAGAAAAATTTTAATGAATGTTTCATTAAAAAAAATATTCCCTAAACATTTGAACGGTGTGTATTTATCAACGTAATGTGCAAAACCTTCTAGCTAAGGAAGAAATGGCTTCTGTGCAAAGGGAAGAAGAATACAACAAAAGATAAATAAATGAATACTTACAGCTCTGGAGAAATAAAAAGCGGCACATCCCAGACAGAAACACAGTAACATGGCAAATTTAGAGTAGCACATGTAATCTGGCACAGGCTCAGCTGGTGGCTCATGCACTCAGAGGGCTGGACAATGATCACAGGCTGGTCCATGCCTGGTCACTTCCACCCTTCTTTTAGAGAGATGTGCCTCTTTGTTTTTCAGATGAGTCTTTTCTCAGTACCTTGGTCTTTTATGGTGAACAGTGTGAAGAGTACTAGGGTGTGGTGAAGGAGAACCAAAGTGGGCTAGTTTTTAGTTTATGCAAACAGTACTCTCCAGATAGCACAAACTTTTGGGCCAAATGTGGCAGATAGCTGGCATGGCAGAGTTCATACAGTACAGGCCAAACTTTCACCATATATGTTTTGCCATGGCTTTAGAATTGGAGGGAATGTTCTTTTGGATAACTATTTGTATTGAGGTATATGGGCCAGACGACAGCATGGTGCAAATGAGATATAACACACTGTGGAATATGTTAACCTTTGGTTAACCTTTGGTTTTTTACTTGGAAAAATACACGTAATCTGCTAGAGTGCAGCAGGTTAGTGACAGCCCACATCTCAGTCTATTCAACAACGCGATTGGTTGCTAACTTTTTCTTTTTTCTCAGCTTGCCTTGACATCCTGTTGGGGGTTTACTGAAAATGTGACAGGAAGCTATTTATATTCAGGGGTGTGCTTTTTTTATTTATTCATATGCTTGTTGAACAACAACAGAAAGGCATTCATAACAGAAAAATTTAAATATATATTTTCATATCACACTCTATACAACATACCACATAATAAATTAAATATAAAAACAAAAAGAAAATAAATAAATATTAATACAAAGAAAAAGAAAAAGTAGGGGAGTAGGGAAAATAAAAACTTTGCTTTGGGACCTTTCTTCCTTCTTAATGTCTCGAAATACAGTATGTTAGAAATTCCTCTTTTTACATTTGTGTATGTTAAATTTCAGCAAAAGCAACAAATTATTATTTACATAAGATACCTTTTTATTCTTAATTAACAAACCAAACTTAGTCTTACAGGTATTTTTTGTTGCATTCAGCTGAATGCAGCATTACAGAATTCATGTATCAAATTACACTGAAAAAACAAGTGTTCAGTCGTTTCTATCTAACATGCATATTTGACATACATTTGAGTCCCCAATATTAAATCTTAAACTTAAAAATAAAAAATGTAGCTGTTTGAATCTCTATGAGGACTCATTAAAATGGTACTAATACCTCTTTTGACCCAAAATCTTTGACATATACCTTGAGCATACATATATCTTGATCTTTATAAAATATTCAAACAATATTTATAGATTTTGGACCAAAATCAAAGTGTATAAAAGTGTTACAGAAGGGGAAAAAACTCTGGATCTCTTGAAAAACAACTGTTTAAATTATTATTATTATTAGTAGTAGTAGTAGTAGTAGTAGTAGTAGTAGTAGTAGTAGTAGTAGTTTTTTTCTTCTGTGGAAATTCTGTGTTTTACATTCATTTTCTGAAAATATCACATTTAGGATATTTTTACTTAAGCTTTTACTTCTGTTTAAACACAGAAGAATGAAACCCATATTTTTGAGAGCAAAAGAATATATTAAATATTTGAACATTCATAAACATCATTTGTATGTTCTCACGTTTACATTATTAATTTAACAGATGCTTTCTGTTTTTTTAAAGAGGAGGAGAGACAAACTTTTTAGGATAGATTGAAGGTATATAATGTCTCAAGTTTCACTGCAGGCACCACCTGATTAACCTGATCTCACAGAATTCCGTGTAATGTTCACGGACTTAATTAACCTCCGAATCTGTGGTGGCATCACGGAATCGCCGAAAATTCCGTGATGGGCTCACAGAAGGCATCAGCCGTGGTCCATGCACGGATTCACTGGTTCAACGTAAAAAGAGTGACTCCGATGCAGTTATACTTTCACTGGAGTACCTGACAGCCCCTACCCTAAACCTACCCAGTTCTGAACAATAATGATGACGATAAATTTCCCAGTATCGCGTCGGCATATTGATGCTAGGGTTTCCGTGCGTGGAGCACGGCTGATGCCTGTCACTGACTTACATTGGTATCACTTCTGTGAGCCCATCACGGATTTTTTTTCTGTGAGCCAGGGGCGTAGCAAGCTTTTCAAAAGTGCGGGGGATGGATGTGGTTAGTTTGTTAACAATAAAAACGATGAATACAATGACAGAAGGGTACAAAAGGTATAACATACAAGATATAAAAAGCTTCCCATTTAAATGAGTGATACTAGAAAAGTATAAAAACACACTCGGAACCAGTGTTGGGCACGTTACTTTAAAAAAGTAATTAGTTATAGTTACTAGTTACTTCTCACAAATAGTAACTGTCATAGTAACTGAGTTACATCATTATAAAAGTAACTAATTACCAGGGAAAGTAACTATTGCGTTACTTTAAAAAAAAAATGTTCAAATGTCAAATAACTTTGGATGCCCCCAATATTAATGTTAAATTAAATAAGAATACATTATTATTATAAAACATTGTACATTAATCTACACTATTTATCTACTGACACTTAGCATCAATCAGTGAAGTATTTTAATATAATATTATATGATGATAGAACTTTAGTTATTAGAATAATCAAGTATTAATGCATATTTGTCATCAATATAAAACGCACTAAGGATTAATGAGCTGCTGGGTTCATGAATATTAATCACGTTGTCTGCCTTCGCTCGAATTGATTTGCTGAAATCAAAATAGGGACGATAATAGGTGAGAGCCAGCCAATGAGATTGTCGTTTGCGCATTAGTTCCGCCCACTACCAGAGAAACCGGCAGTTCTCAAAAGCTGAAGAATTCCAAAGGAACGCCGTTATTTTGACAGGAAAATACAACAAAGAATATCGTTTACATGTAGCGCGTCAATTCTGCATGTTATGAAAGACTCTCTTGCTCTGTATCTTTCTTTGCGTGCGTGTATGTGAGAGAAAGCGACGGCGAGTCGTGCGCCTTCAGAGTTTATGGTACGTCAAATACAGCTACACGCATCCATTCAGATGAACTGAAAAATAAAATTCTAATATAATATAGTAACGCCTCGTTTAATTGTCAGTAACGGGGGAAACAGTAATTCGTTTGATTACTCCTTACTGAAAAAAATAACGCCTTTAGTAACGCCGTTTATTTATAACCCAGTTATACCCATGACTGCTCGGAACACACAGAAAATAAGTCAAAACTCTTTTGTGAAAATACACAACAGTAGTCTTGCTAAAGAATCAGAATCAGAAATACTTTAATAATCCCAGGGGGAAATTATTTTAAATTATTAACAAACAATGCTCAAAATATCAAAATCAATTGCACTGCAATAAACTCATAAATACGCTGCTTAACAATGACAATTTGTCCCTCCTCCTCGTCAATTCCTTGCCTTCTTCATCACAGTTACTTTATACATTGCATGCCACATACATAACCGAATTTAGCTAGCTGCTGAACAATATCCCAATTAGCAATTACCATTAGTCTAAAAAACGAAATATAATACAGAAAACACTCGACATGTCAACAAAACATAAACAGAACATCTTCCCAAACACATATCAAGCTTATTTAAACTTCGAAAGCATAAACACTCATTCAAATTACCTGGAAAAGGGAGATGTAAATAACCATAACCGTAAGTTCCCGCCTCCTCAGCACGAGCTGACAGATAAATCTAACACACCAAGAGAGGCGGGACTTAAGGCAGAACAGCCAATCATCAGCCGGTCACAATCAAAGCCGGTGTCATGTTTCAGAGGGAGGGGAGGGGAGGGGAGGCAGCCGCAGTGAGCGCAGACACAGAGCGGCCAGAGAAACGGAGGAGCGACTGCTGTAAGGCGTTTGTGCAAAACTGCGGAAAAACTGCAGAAAAAGTGTGGGTGTTGAACCCTCTCACCGGGAAAAGTGTGGGTGTTAAAACACCCACATCCCCCACGGGTGCGACGCCCCTGCTGTGAGCCCATCACGGAATTTTCGGAGATTCAATTTTTCGGTGAACATTACACGGAATTCTGTGAGATCACGTTGACCTGATGGACTCAATATGTAACATGAACTCAGGAAAAGAAAATCTTAGATGATTTAATGATTCCTGAGCTTATTTTTGGGGATCTTCTTCCTCTATAATATCAGGTTTTATTTACTTTTTCTGGGCCACATTTCTCAATATAGGTCACTTTTTCAAAACGCTTTTTACAGTACTCCTAACCGACTTTCAGCTTGACACAGCTGTTAATGAGTTCGTTTGCCCATATAATCATTAGGAAATAGAGTAAACTTATTTGGCTTGCTGTCCACTGATGAGGGGCTCGATGAAGCAGCTTCAACTCAAGCTCTGATATACCCCCCAGGGACTCGATATAAGATGATTACAAAGGGCAAGGTACCTAAGATGAAGATGGAGATTGGGGAGGTGGAGGGACGCTGGAACAGCTGAGACTGGAGAGAGAGGTAAGCAGCTGCTTATATACTCTGGCTGTTGATTGAAAGATTAGATGGGCTTGCTTCTCCCTAACTTAAGTTTAGGAACTTCATTTCATTTCACATTCAAAATTCATTAAACTAAGCTACCAAAACACTTCATACATGTCTCAGACCAACTCATTCTTCATTGACGCTAGCAAAGGTCATCACCCAACGATCACACATTGTCATAAAACAATGACCTAAAATAAATTCTAACAGGTAGCATTATACAATATTTTTTACAAAACAGGAATGATTCTCTACTGTTTAGATGTAACGGGAACAACGAGACGTGAGACGTGCGGATCCATCTGCAGGGCTTTATTCAAAGACATGGTCAGAAATACAGGCAGGGTCGAACAACGGCAAACAGGTATGGCATGGGCAAGACACAGAGTAATCCTAGGACAAGCGCAGGTCTTCGATCGGTGAACAGTATCCAACAGGGTAAGGCAGAGAGATAATCCAGGTACAAGAGCAATAGTCCAGCGAGGCATAAACAGAGTCTGAATGGTGAGATGGGTAAATACAGGGAACACAGACTAGAAAACAAGAAACAGGTTCAGTATCGCAGGTAACACTAGGGGAGTGATAAATGCGGGACAATACTGGAACTGAACAGAAACACGGAATGGCACGGTAAGGCAGCTAGCGCTTGAAGACAGCTATACGCAGATCAATCAGAGGGGCGGAGCAGAAGCCCACCAGTATGGAGCAGACAGAGCAGAAGACCTCCATGGCAGAGCAGACAGAGCAGGAGCCCATCAGTGCAGAGCAAACAGGACCGGAGCCCACCAGTGCGGAGCAGACAAGGCACGATGGATCAGGGGAGCACCACGACGCATCAAGGGAGCACCACGACGGATCAGGAGAACACCACGACAGATCAGGAGAACACCACGATGGATCAGGAGAACACCACGATGGATCAGGAGAACACCACGATGGATCAGGGGAGCACCACGACGCATCAAGGGAGCACCACGACGGATCAGGAGAACACCACGACAGATCAGGAGAACACCACGACGGATCAGGAGAACACCACGATGGATCAGGAGAACACCACGATGGATCAGGGGAGCACCACGACGCATCAAGGGAGCACCACGACGGATCAGGAGAACACCACGACGGATCAGGAGAACACCACGACGGATCAAGGGAGCACCACGACGGATCAGGAGAACACCACGACGGATCAGGAGAACACCACGATGGATCAGGAGAACACCACGATGGATCAGGGGAGCACCAAGACGGATCAGGAGAACACCACGACGGATCAGGGGAGCACCACGACGGACCAGGAGAACACCACGACGGATCAGGAGAACACCACGATGGATCAGGGGAGCACCAAGACGGATCAGGAGAACACCACGACGGATCAGGGGAGCACCACGACGGATCAGGAGAACACCACGATGGATCAGGGGAGCAAGGGGAGGAAAACTGAGACACAAGAAAGAGAAAGAACATCCACGGACCCAAGGACCGAGGCAGGGAACACAGGAAGTTCATCAATATATTTCCTGGTGGCAACTGAGAGGGCAGACAGTACGTAATCTGACTCATTGACTAGAACTGGACTGGTAGACATTTCAGTGACAGAAACTGGACAGACGGTTGGTTCAACATCAGACACACATACAAACAACACATGACTTGACTTCTTGACAAAAACTGAAGAGACACACTTGGAGGGACTGAGCAAGATGACAGCTTATTTGACAGGACAGGATGATGGTTCAGGGACAGACCTTCTGGCTGCGACAGAACAGTCAAAGAGTTCACAGACGGCCTCCTTAGCTGTGACAGGACAGGATGAGAGTTCAGGGACAGCCCTTCTGGCTGCGATAGGACAGTCAAAAGAGTTTGTGAGTGGATACCACTGACACCTCCGAAGGTTCTGCAGCGGTTTGACAGCTCACACTGGATATCAAACTAGGATACTGAAGGACTTACCTTGAATATCTGGGTGTGGCAGACAGGACATGACGAGACTCTGGAAGTTCAGCTGTAACGTGACAAGACTCTGGGAGATCAGCTGTGACGTGCTGTGACTGGGAGATCATCTGTGATGTGCTGTGACTCTGGACTGGCAGCAATGACATGACGGGATGTTGTGGTGGCCGCCATTTTGTGAACAGGCTCCTCTGTCGCTGCCATTTTGTGAGTCTGCTCTAGTGCGGCTGCTATCATACTAGTTTTTTTTTTACCAGATTTGCTCTGGCCGCCCTCCCAACAATGCTGTAGAAAAGATTTGTTGACACTCTGACGATCGAACGCTTGGTCTTGTATTTAAAGGAGACAAAAAGGAAACAAGGATGTTGATCTTGTGCAGACTGACCACAAGTAGGGTATAAATTAACCTCATAAAATATTTTAATTGTGAAAGTAAGAAATTGATCAATGGAAAGAACTTTATAGTTACATGTTTACTAACGAAATAAACCAAATGCCAATTGGTCAAATCGGTATTGTTTTGAGCAAATTAATTGCATTCCCGCTGAAAAGCAAGTGTTCTAGCGTGAAAATGCTTGGAACTAATGTGGTTGGAACCAAAGTTTACAGGACTCCTCTCAAGCGGAGAACTTCTTCCGATTGGTTGCCGCCCAACAGCGTCATAGCTCATTACCATAAAGTTGACCTGACTTCAACTCTTCTCGACGCCCTCACCGTCCAAGACGCGCCGCCGGCTCACATTGAAAATGAATGACTTCTGGTCACTTTGACGCTCTAGCTGGCGGCGATGTGAACGCACGGGAAGTAGATTATGGTAGATTAATTTATGGAAATCCATAAAATTCTGTTTTAGACATGCCATGTGGTATCTGGTTTGAAGGTTAGCATCTTGAGCTAAAGTACAAAATGGTGGAAAATGTCAACTCTGTTATAGTCAACTCTGTTAGTTTTTTAAAAAGTTTAATGATAATGGAGTTGACAATGAGTAACAGAGTCAAATGTTCCCAATCACATTTAAGTATTTTGCATTATTATTATGTTTATTTTGGATTCTAGGTCATTTTACTGTAAATGATACATTTGTTTTACATCATAACAGGCTAAAGAAATTGAATTACAGGTAAATTAACCTCTCAGCAGCAGAAAGGGAAGGGCAACAGAGGGCACAGCGACATGCCGACCCTGTAAGGAAGGCAGAAAATAGACAGAGATAGACGGCACAAAAGGAAAAAAGCACCACTACTCAAAATTAATGTTTTGCTCTAATGTTTATGAATACTAATGTAAACATATGGCTACAAAGTAAATCTAACATTCTTGCAAACTGCTATTCCTTGAATCAAGACCTCTGTCTTTTATTATGTCTATAAAAAACTTACATAGTGCACATTTAAATACGAAATAAAGACATATGGACAGAAATTGCCAATAACTGATTTGCATGCCCAGGGTGAGGGAGCAGCTATGTCATGTTATTTTCCAGATCTTTGGACACATTAAGTTAATTTTCAGTTACATGAAAGATCTGTAATTCACATGTATTTTATAAAATTAAATAGTTGTTACATATAAAATGGTTTCAGTTTCAGAATCTGGCAGAAAATGTTGCTGTTTTTGGTCTTTTAACTACAGGCGGTCAACTCTGTAACCACCAATGTCAACTCTGTTTGTTTAAAGTTTTGCTTTAAAAATGATAATTATATGTGTTTATTTGTTAACAAATTGCTCAGAAGATAATTAGCCTAAGTAGTACTACTACTACTACATGAAATTTTAAAGAATTTCATTCATTTTTAAAGCTATGATTAGAGAAAATACACACCATGCTGGCAACTTTTCAATTAAACAGGTTGTTATTTTTACTCTAAAACAAAAAGTCTATATATTTTTTGGTTTAAAGCTGAATTAATGGATTAAGAGACAGATGTTCTTCTAGGGAGGACAGGGTTTTAAATTGTGTTACATTTGTTAACTGTATATGTTTGACAGAGCTGATAGATTTTTCTGTTAGTACATTGATTTTCAGAATAAATATTTAAAATCGTACAAGTTTAAGATCAGCAAATATAGAAAATATTAAATTTAAAGTGTGTTCTATGAAAATAAAAAAAGTTTAACCAAAAAAAATTCCTATTTTTTTGTTTTCTTTCTCATCTTGAAATGTACCTGCAATTCTAGAATGACAATATTATTTCTAAGTCATCTTTTGTGATTGTCATTGAGTGCATTTTGTGCCAAAGCAAAGAAAATGATCCAAAGTTCAGCCCACACTGACTTGTGTGCTCAGCGTGTGGAGTTCTTTAAAAAGTGACCTATTATTGGGCTTTCACAGTGCATCTGACTGGCTTTTTTAACATGTTTCATGTGGTAAAAACTTGGGACTCACAATTTCCACATCACATAGCCAAACCCTTTTGCTAAAATGTAATAACTGAAATCATATTTTCATTTATTTAGTTGTTATTTTATCTTCACATTCTTAAATTGTATGGGGGTTTTGAAAACACATTACACATCACACATGATAGATAGATAGATAGATAGATAGATAGATAGATGATAGATAGATAGATAGATAGATAGATAGATAGATAGATAGATAGATAGATAGATAGATAGATAGATAGATAGATAGATAGATAGATAGATAGATAGTGTGATGGAAATAGTTTATGTAATGGCCTCAGAAGGAGCCAAAAGGGTATGTTCAACATAGAATGTTCAGAAAAGTGCAGACTAAGGATGCTCAGATCAAAGACTCTCTATGATTAAATAATCTATACTTACACAAAAAGTGTTTAAAACAGTAGAACTAATAGTCATATGACAAACCAATGACCAGATCAGTATAACCAATTACAGTGAAGAAAACTTCAGTGACACTGATTTTTACTCGACTACAAGGTATAAATGTTCATGTATCCTTCTGCTCAGGGAGTCTCTCTTGGTTGTTGTGACCAGTGGGCTCCCGGCCGTGAATAAACTTTCATTCCTGCAGAGCAACTTTGGAGTGGTGTCTGGTATGTGCTGCGCAGCTGAGGAATACTAAAGATTCTACGCTCAAAAGACCACCGCAAAGATAGTGATAGTGCTGGAAGACTTTAGAGCCGTCCTCGGGCTGAGGCTGTAATACTCGAAGTTAGTATTAAAGATCCTGTGTCGGACCAGCTTACAGCTGAGAAGGGCGGTGAGAATGAATAGATGCTAAAGACCTGTGTACTCATGTATGTTGAGGTAGTGATAGTAGCTTCTTGACAGGACGCCGTAACCATACTTCAGGGAAGTATTGTATTGTATTTTAAGTATTCAGGGAATTAGCTCGAGATACTGTAGTTATTATATTAACAACTGGTAGTTGTTTGAATTGTCTATGGTGAAGTCAGATTAGTATTGGGAATTTCCACAACAATAGATAGATGATAGATAGATAGATAGATAGATAGATAGATAGATAGATAGATAGATAGATAGATAGATAGATAGATAGATAGATGATAGATAGATAGATAGATAGATAGATAGATAGATAGATAGATAGATAGATAGATAGATAGATAGATAGATAGAACATATAATTAAATGACAACAATGAATAATGATTTGTATATTTATATATTTTATTTATATAGTGCCTTTTAACAATGTGGATTTTACCTTGACAATAAATGGATTTATGGATTTATATCCATACATACATAAATATGTACGTTCATAATTAAAAAGTATGTAAAATAAAAAATAATAAAAATAGCACAGCTGCACACAAGATATATAAAATAAGCAAAAGATCATCATAGATGTAAAGAGAAAATAAAAATAGATTGCCAATGGGTTAGTCTTACAGTTTGCTAAAAAAATGAGGATCATGCACTACTATATTTCTGTTAGCAATTACTTAAAATGCAATTCTATAATAAACAAATTGGTCAGGCTTTTATTGTTTTAAACATCCAAAAGGCATGCTTTAACTTGGTGAATATTGACACACTGAGTAAATAACATTTAAAATTAAGAGAATCAAATTTGTTAGTATAATCTGCATCCAACCATGACAGCTCTAACAGTTATGGATACTGTTTTATATTTTTAAACAACACAACCTGATAGATAATACAAAATACAATGGAAATGAGGCCAAGAGAAACAGCGACATGATTCAGGATGAGCGCCGTTTTGGAGTTCTTCTCTGCTAATTCTCGCCGTCCTGAATAGTTAGCATCTCGAGTCTGTGAAAACAATCGTGAAACTTAATGTCAACCACGTCTGTTCACATTCTGAGTTTCTTTGAGTCAATGGAAGACGGGGAAGTTCTCAGAAGTGTGGGGGGGGGGGGGGGGGGGTGTTTCATTTTCAGTCAATAAAGGGTTTCTAAGTTAAAAGTGTTTTAAACACTTTACCTTACGCTATGCCAACACACAAACAACATGTTTATGTTTATTTAATAATACTAAGTCACACCAACATATTAGGAGCAATATACAGACACAATAAACCGGTGGAAATTTGTCAACTGTCAATTTTGGACTGTGCATGAACCTTTTTCCTACAGTACATCCCATGATGCTCTGTGCAAATTTTGTGAATTAAAAGTTGCTATACACTTAAGCCTATTAAATGTTACAAATAATGGCTTTCAATTATACTGTAACTTTGAATGGCTATAATTAATGACTAAAACTGAGGGAAAATGCATTCAGTGGAGATACACCATATGTTGTTTCAATATTAATTTGGAGATTCAATGTGAAATTATTATTATATACTGTATATGTGATTAATTGTGATTAATTACAGATAAAAGTGTGATTAGTTACTTGAAACAAATTTCACTCAGAAATTGCTCATTTCAAAATGAAATAGGCTACAATAAAGCAAGTAACATGTTAAAATAAGTGTGAATTGAAGAATAAAGACTGAAGTGGTAAAATAAGAACTTTTTTTCCTTAAAATGTTTTTAACTTAAAACTCTTTATCTTTCACAAAAGTAAACAGCTCAGGCTTTAACCTCTCTTTTTTTATCTTTTAATCTCTCAACCGTATCTCCTTTTAAGTTATAAAGTTATGTAAAATGAAATTAAATCACTGCAGTATTCAAAAATAAAAATTAAATATATATTATTTATACAATATAATAAATAATTATGTTTCCATAGTTTTTTCTTTGTGTGGCTGTTAAAGGGTCAAAATAAACAAATAATCATGAACTTCTGGTGATTACTAAACTCCTTACTCTTTATATATTTGATTTATGTGTATTTTACATTTACACTGAAATGTAAAGACGTCTAATTCATTTGGAGAAGTTCTACAAGCATTTCATGCAATTTCATGTGTAATTATGCTCATATAATGGATAAAGAAATAAAATTCTTAGTTCATAAATAAGGAAAGCACATGGACTAATGTACTTACAGAGCAGGAGTAAATAAGTGCGGCAATTCCCAGAGGTAAACAGCAGCACAGCATGGTAAAGATGGAGTAACTCAAGTAATCTGGCGCTGGATTGGCCAATGGAGCAGCGGTCACAAAAACTGCAGGCTGCACATTGACTACGGGCTGTCCTGGATACGGCCCCTGGGTGTAGGGACCCTGGGGGACTGGCTGGCTTGGAAAGGAGGGAGGATATCCAGCAGGATTGTCCTGGTATGCTGGTGGTGGTGCTACAGGCTGCAGCATTACTGATTTTTCAGATGAACTGACCACTGGAGGCTGATTGAAAGACTGGCTGGGATCCATTCTTCTGATTATTGAATTTTGATTAAAATTTCCTTTACCTTGTGCTCTGCAGTATGTATTGCTGTAGTCTGGTGTTCTATACCTTGTCAATGAAGGCAGTCAGCAAATGGGAGGCAATTTGTAGGTTGTAGGGGAGGAGTGACAAATGTTTACCACTGTTTCTATTGTGCAATGTGACTGCAGATGCCAACTTTTGGTTTCACATTTATTCTGATGTATTCAGGTGTATTTCACCACTCTGAAGCATATTTTTGGGACCTTGTGTAAGGATCCACCTGCTAGCCCAAACAGCGGAATCAGCGGCCTGGTCGAAGGTTTAATGCATGTTCAGTCTTTTACTTGGGCCTCTGAATTTATCTGGATTTAATTTCAATTTTAGTCTAGCTCCGTGTTCAATCTGACTCCAATTCCAAGTGATCATAAGACAATATCTATAATTAAAAACTGATCACAGACATCGAATGTATACAACAGAAAGTCGAATTTGTCCTATCCTATAAGCATTTAATTTAGATATTTGATTATTCCCATACCAAATCCCATACTTTCAATTCATCGTTCATTAGCAACTTACTGTCGCTTAGCAATTCACTCGGCCTACTGTGAACGCACGGCACAAACTCGCCAGTTGATCTTACTCAGAGGATACAGGGTGATTATAATACCTTTAAATAGGCTGCACCCTGCTAATACATAATAAAAAGTGTATTTTTTCTTAAATCACGAAAACTGTAACTTGTTAAGTCAGTGACAGACAGAAATCAGAAGATCCCTAATGACGAGCCCCCACTTCATTCATTGGTACTTCAGTATGATCTGTCCTGGACGCAGATTTGTGGAAACACTAGACTACACATTAATCTACTTGAAAAATTATTTCTGAAGAGATCAGAATAAGTCAAATATAACATTTTATTATCAGTCAGGTAAATATGTATTAATTATGCCAATTGCATAGCCAATTCAAAGATGTCAAATCATATCAATACAAAACATCAAATTATCAAAGATTAATCTAAGAGTAAAAGATGCATACCAGACCTTAGAAAATACATAGTATGCAGTGTAGAGACACACCACACTACGGGCTTATTCTGGCTACAGAATCGCAATGAGTGACTTGCAACTTTTCCTTAAATACTACCAGAACAAAAAGGGCCATAAACATTTATGCTCTGCCTCAAAACAGATTACATCTGTGTATGGGGGATGAGAAGCCTCCTGTAGGATCTGTTCTTGCGCACCCAAATGGTCACACCTGGTGTAGAGCAATGTTTATCAGATTTTGAAAGGAGACCGCCCACAACAGAAGTACAAAGTTAAATAAATAGTTCAGCCATGAAACTCTAGATGGTGCAAGCTGACGGGTTGTTAACATAACTGATGATATTCAGAGAGTTTAACGACTTGGCAAAAGCTGATTGGTTCATGCTGGACATGCAGCCAATGAGCTTAATGCCTTGCATTTATATGGCTGGCTAGTATCCACTGAGATTCCTGCAGCATGCTTTCAGTGTTCTCTGAAGCTCTCCACCTTTCCCAGCTCCACCTGTATAGATTTGCTAAGGGTTATTTTACATGCTATTGTATGCTTGTACAGTATGTTTTAAATACTCACGGCACCGTATCGCCATATTCATTGGCAGTAGCAAGTTCCTGTACTTGCTTGTAGCAGCAGCAGCAGCAATAATCTACAACTACAGCAATAACCAACAGCAGCAGCAATTCAGCAGCAGTGTAGCAGATCTATTCCGCTAAGACCAAATACATTAACATTGTCATATCCATCACCATGCTAAACTTTCTGAGAGTTGTCATGACTGAAGTTAAGTTTTCAGTATTTCTCATAATACAAGTGACTACTGTGAAATTGAGACCAATTTACCAATCGCACAGAGACCTTTAAAATGATACCAAACATGAAAGGGAAAAAAAACAACATTGACAAAATATAACACTTGTGGCATATGGATATTCTTGCTTTTTGGGTAAGAAGAGTGAGGAGGGAGAGTCAGAGGCAGGGAGGAGAAGAGGGAGGAAGGGGATCATAAATGATCAAGGAGATAAGTTTGGTCAGGGTGGTGTCGTTTATTCTCTTTGGAGATCTTTTGTTGTCTTTGGAGATCTCTTCTCCAGATTAGTTTTTTGGTTTTATTACATGGAATCTGTGAGTTCCTGAGTTTTGGCTTCATGAGGAGTTAATTTCATAAAGGAAATAATTTCACTCCCTACACTTGTGACAGTGAATCTTCTTCTTTTTTTAACCAGTTTCCTCATCCCTCCTGTCAGCATTGCACGTCTAAACTCACAACATGGTTTACAAACTCAAGCTTCCTATGTTTAGAGGAAAAAAACACTATGCTCAGCATACAACAGTTCTTTCTGGTCCACAAATCTGATTGGCTGAGAGAAGTACTATATTCAGAAACTCTGTTTGTATCACTCCGCTTGCAGTATTTCTCACAGTCATGGTGGGTAATTTTAAGTAAGTAATACAGTTTTTGTGTCACGGAATGTAGATTTTTAGGCGAGAATGTACTTCTTTACACTTCAAATATACAGTTAAAAAAAAACAAAAAAAAAACAGATAAAGTCAAGTCAGCTTTATTTATATAGCGCTTTTAAAGGAACACTCCACTTTTTTTGGAAATAGGCTCATTCTCCAACTCCCCCAGAGTTAATAAGTTGAGTTTTACCGTTTTTGAATCCATTCAGCCGATCTCCGGGTCTGGCGATAGCACTTTTAGCATAGCTTAGCATAGATCATTGAATCTGATTAGACCAGTAGCATCGCGTTCAAAAATGACCAAAGAGTTTCGATATTTGTCCTATTTAAAGCATGACTCTTCTGTAGTTATATCGTGTACTAAGACCGGCAGAAAATGAAAAGTTGCGATTTTCTAGGCCGATTTGGCTAGGAACTATACTCTCATTCCGGCGTAATAATCAAGGAACTTTGCTGCCGTACCATGGCCGCAGCAGGCGCAGTGATATTACACAGTGCCTGAAAGTAGTCCCCAGCTATATTATAACTAGTTACCTAGCTGGGGACTACTTTCAGGCGCTGCATAATATCACTGCGCCTGCTGCGGCCATGTTTTAAATAGTTTTAAATAGGACAAATATCAAAACTCTTTGGTCATTTTTGAACGCGATGCTACTGGTCTAATCGGATTCAATGATCTATGCTAAGCTATGCTATGCTATCCGGAGATCGGCTGAATGGATTCAAAAACGGTAAAACTCAACTTATTAACTCTGGGGGAGTTGGAGAATGAGCCTATTTCCAAAAAAAGTGGAGTGTTCCTTTAACAATACAGATTGTGTCAAAGCACTTAACAGTATCAAATTGGAGGACAGAGTGTCAGTAATGTATAATGACAAGATTAAACACTCAGTTTTCAGTTAAAGGCATTTCATTATTGAATTCAGAGATGTCATTGTCTAGCTCAGTTTAGTTTAAATAGTATCTGTGCAATCAAATTGGCGATAATCACTAGAAATTAAGTGTCCCCAACCGAGCAAGCTAGAGGCGACAGCGGCAAGGAACCAAAACTCCCTCTGTGACAGAATGGAGAAAAAACCTTGGGAGAAACCAGGCTCAGTCGGGGGGCCAGTTCTCCTCTGACCAGACGAAACCCGCAGTTCAAAAGTTTATATTTCTATTTTTATTTTGTTGCATTTTCTAACAATAATAGTATTATGTAGTTAGGTATTTTATTATGTTTTTAGTTATTTTGTTATAGTTTTAGTTTTATTGTATTTTAATCGAGGTCTTCACTGGGGATATGTCTCTGGGGCTCATCTGTCCTGCAACCGCCCTGGTCTCCGCTGACGATCAGGGCTCTAGACATCATCTCTTGGTGCTGATCCACCATCTGATCGGATACGGACTGAGAAACAGAATAGGAAAGAAACAGACAAATATTAGCGTAGATGCCATTGTACTTACGATGTAACGAGTACATTGTGTGTTATGGGGAATGTTCCCGGTTCCGGTTGATCTAACTAATGCAGCCTAACAATCCTTTAACGGATTTGAATAATAGAAACGTATTAGTGTGTTATGTTTAAGCCAGGCTAAAGAGATGTGTCTTTAATCAAGATTTAAACTGACAGAGTGTGCCTGCCTCCCGAACAGTGTTAGGTAGATTGTTCCAGAGTTTGGCTGCTAAAAAGGAAAAGGATCTGCTGCCTGCAGTCAATTTTGATATTCTAGGTATTATCAATCGGCCAGAGTTTTGAGAACGCAGTGGACGTGGAGGACTATAATGTGATAAGAGATTGCTCAAGTACTGAGGAGCTAAGCCATTCAGGGCTTTATAAGTAGTTAACAAGATTTTAAAATCTATCCGATGTCTGATAGGGAGCCAATGCAGTGTTGACAGAACCGGGCTAATATGGTCATACCTCCTGGTTATAGTAAGGACTCTAGCTGCTGCATTTTGGACCAACTGTAGTTTGCTGATCAAGCGTGCAGAACAACCACCCAATAAAGCATTGCAATAGTCTAACCTTGAGGTCATAAATGCATGAATTAACATTTCTGCATTTGACGTTGAGAGCATAGGTCACAATTTAGATATGTGTTTGAGATGTAAAAACGCAGTTTTACAGATGCAAGAAACATGGCTTTCAAATGAAAGATAGCTATCAAATAGCACACCTAGGTTCCTAACTGATGAAGAAGAATTGACAGAGCAGCCGTCAAGTGTTAGATAGTTTTCTAGGTTATTACATGTGGGGTTTTTAGGTCCGATAATTAACACCTCTTTTTTTTCAGAATTTAGCAGTGAAAAATTACTCGTCATCCAGTTTTTTTATATCGACTATGCATTCTGTTAGTTTCTCAATTTGGTGTGTTTCACTGGGCCGCGAAGAAATATAGAGCTGAGTATCATCAGCATAACAGTGAAAGCTAACACCATGTCTCCTGATAATATCTCCCAAGGGTAACATGTAAAGCGTGAAAAGTAACAGCCCTAGTACTGAGCCTTGAGGTACTCCATACTGCACTTGTGATCGATATGATACCTCTTCATTCACTGCTACGCACTGATGGTGGTCAGATAAGTATGATTTGAACCATGCTAAGGCACTTCCACTAATGCCAACAAAGTTTTCTAGTCTATTCAAAAGAATGTTGTGGTCGATAGTGTCGAACGCAGCACTAAGATCCAGTAGAACTAATAAAGAGATACAACCACGATCAGATGATAGAAGCAGCTCATTTGTAACTCTAATGAGAGCAGTCTCAGTAGGCTACTATGATACGGTCTAAATCCTGACTGGAATTCCTCACAGATACCATTTTTCTCTAAGGAATATAATTGTGAGAATACTACCCTTTCTAGTATCTTTGACAGAAAAGGGATATTTGAGATCGGTCTGTAATTAACTAGATCTTTGGGGTCAAGTTGTGTTTTTTTAATGAGAGGCTTAATAACAGCCAATTTGAAGGTTTTGGGGACATATCCTAATGACAATGATGAATTAATAGTAGCCAAAAGAGGATCTATGACTTCTGGAAGCAGCTCTTTTAGTAGTTTAGATGGGATAGGGTCTAACATACATGTTGTTGGTTTAGATAATTTAACAATTTTATACAATTCTTCCTCTCCTACAGTAGAGAATGAGTGGAATTGTTCCTCAGGGTATCTATAGTGCGCTATCTGATGCGATACTGTAGCTGACGGCTGCATGGATACAATTTTATCTCTGATAGTATCGATCTTGGAAGTAAAATAGTTCATAAAGTCATTACTGCTATGCTCTTGGGAAATGCCAACACCTGTTGATGCTTTATTTTTCGTTAATTTAGTCACTGTATTGAATAAATACTGAGGGTTATGTTTGTTTTCTTCTAGAAGAGATGAAAAGTAATCAGATCTAGCAGTTTTTAATGCTTTTCTGTAGGATAGGGTACTTTCCCGCCAAGCTAAACGAAATACCTCTAGTTTTGTTTTCCTCCAGCTGCGCTCCATTTTCCGGGCTGCTCTCTTTAGGGCACAAGTGTGCTCATTATACCACGGTGTTGGACTCTTATCCTTAATCTTCCTTAAGCGCAAAGGAGCAACCATATCTAAAGTGCTAGAAAAGAGAGAGTCCATAGTTTCTGTTACATCATCAAGTTGTTCTGAGCTGTTGGATATGCTGAGTAAATGAGATAAGTCAGAAAGATTATTTATAAAGCAGTCTTTTGTGGTAGAAGTGATGGTTCTACCATATTTGTAACAAGGAGTTGGCTTTACAGCTTTAGCTATATGGAATATACAGGAGACTAGATAATGATCTGAGATATCATCGCTCTGCTGCCAAATTTCAATGCCACTGACATTTTTTTTCTAGGGGTGTCAAATGCCGCCTTACAGTCACCCAGTTGCCCTGATGCACGGGCTCAACCGAAACTGAACAATGTACAGGACTCCCTGAGCTAGTCGCAACCAAAGTAGTATCTACAGCCCTCGCATTCTTACTATCCTCAACTAAAGTTTGGATGCGTGTCTCTAGTTCTAAAACCTTCTCTGTCAGCCTAACTATTTCCCTGCATTTATCACATGTGAATCCCTCGCTGCTGACAGAGACAGATAAACTGTACATGTGGCAAACAGTTCAAACAACAATAATGTTGTTTCAGCTGTTTTCTAGCACTTTCTCATAATAAAGTCTATTTGAAAATTTACTTTGACATATTCAGAGATGTTACCTCCAGGCCGTTCAGCGCTCATGAACCCGCCAAGAGCAGCCTCTCCTCGGCCAACTGGAATTTGTCACTGGCTCTGATGTCTCTTTAGTGGTTAAACATGAAATATAATTCGCTAAATCTAATGGGCAGTCTTTGGTCTCATTGTCACGGATCCGCCCACTACTCCTTCCACACCAACCACCTGCACCCGCTCACAATCACCAGAATACTGATTACCACCTGTCATCAATCACCAGCCACTATTTCAGTCACTCACCACATTCCCTCGTTGGCTGGTCTCGAGGTCGCAAGCTGGTAGCTCACTACTCACCTCAGGATATTCCAGGATTCTCTGTGCCGTAAGCCTTCTTACCGACCTGTTCCAAAGAAGAGGATTAACCAGGGTGTTGGACTTTCAGTTCTTGTTTGCCGATCTCTCAGATCGATGTTTATGTTTGTTTGATATCCTTGAGATTGTTCTAAGTTTGAAAGAAGGAATTAAAGTGAACACAGTACTTCTACTCACCTTGTGTCTGCCTCTCCGTCCACACCTGACAGAAGACCAGCCCAGCAAAGAAAGTCTGGAGGCGGAGAACTAGATCATGGAGGACCAAGCTCTCCCGACACCAGACCCCTTTACCGAACTGGTGCATGCTTTTCGCGAAGCCCTTCAACCGCCTCCGAGCCGTCCTCCTTCCGGATGCCCTATGGCCAAACCCACTCTCTACTCCGGCGATGCTGCCACCTGTCGGGGCTTCCTGCTCCAGTGCTCGTTATACTTCGAATTCCAACCTCACCAATTCCTGAACGATCGAGCAAAAATAGCCTTCGTCATGTCCCTGCTGTCTGGAAGAGCCCTGCAATGGGCTGAGGCGCTCTGGAACTCACACAGCCCCATCGTGCGATCCCTGGATGCCTTCACCGACCATTTCCGCGAGGTGTTCAGCCATACCGCCTCCTCCCTCTCGGTGCATGAAGAACTCTTCCAGTTGAAACAAGCCAACATGTCAGTCCACGACTACACTGTGCGCTTTCGCACTCTGGCCGCTAGCAGTGGGTGGAATGAAACCGCGCTCCTCGCCGCCTATCGCCGTGGACTCGAACCTTCCATAAAACAGCAGATGTCAGTAATTGAAGACTCCGTGGGCTTAGAAGGCTTCCTTCAGAAATCCCTACACATCTCCCAACAACTGAATGCGTGTCATGTCGAGACTTCCCCAGTACCTACCTTCACAGGATCCGCGCCGTCTGTTCCGGAGCCCATGCAAGTAGATCAGTATCATCTGTCTCCGGAGGAACGGACTCGCCACAAGGACCACAACCTGTGCATGTACTGTGGTTCGGGAAGTCACACCCTAGTTTCCTGTCCTGTTCGCCCCACGAGTTCCACGGTGAGTGCGGTCCATCTTCACCCTGACGTTTCCCAAATTCCTCATAATCATGCTCTAATTCTCTACCTTAACCAATCCTTCCCAGTGAAAATCCTCATAGATTCCGGAGCCGCAGGAAACTTCATCTCTTCTACCAGCCTGACTCATCTTCAACTCCCTCGGATTCGAAGCACCACAGCTTACCGAATCTCCACCATCCAAGGCAAGCCATTGAGTAAGGGGCTGGTGCGCCACCACACTCCCGAAGTGACACTCCGGGTGGGACACTTCCATGAGGAACAGATCTCCTTCCTAGTCTTAGAGGAGGCTGTCGTAGATGTCGTCCTGGGTCGCCCTTGGCTCACAAAACATCATCCAGACATACACTGGAAGTCGGGAGAAATCCTACGCTGGAGTCCGTCCTGCCTCGAGAAGTGCCTCACCAAACTGCCGGTACCTCGCCAAGCCGCACCCTCTCTCCCACTTAATTCCACCACCGTAGAGAGTCCTGCCACGCTTGTCTCAGTCAATATTCCTCCAGCCTACCTCCCATATCAGGACGTATTCAGTAAAACGGCCGCCACTCGTCTCCCTCCACATCGACCCTGGGACTGCACCATAGACTTGTTGCCCGGAGCCAAATTGCCCAAGGGTCACGTTTACCCTCTCTCAATTCCTGAACGTGCCGCTATGGAGGAATACGTTAGAGAAGCACTCCTGCAAGGGTTCATTCGGCCCTCCACATCACCCGCAGCATCCAGTTTCTTCTTTGTCGCCAAGAAGGACGGAGGCCTCCGTCCATGCATCGATTACAGGACACTAAATGCCCAAATGATCAAGTTTGCCTATCCCCTACCTCTGGTCCCGGCGGCCCTGGAAGAACTTCGAGGAGCCCGAATATTCACCAAACTCGATCTTCGCAGTGCCTATAACTTAATCCGCATACGGAAAGGCGATGAGTGGAAGACGGCCTTCATTACACCCACCGGGCACTATGAATATCAGGTTATGCCGTATGGCCTTTCAAACTCACCTTCCATTTTCCAAAACTTCATGAATGAGATCTTCCGGGACATGCTGAATCGTTTCACGCTCATTTACATTGACGATATTCTGATCTACTCAACCACCCTCGAGGAACACCAAAACCACGTCACCCAAGTTCTCCAACGTCTCCGCCAGTACCACCTATACCTTAAACTCGAAAAGTGCGAATTCCATCGTACCCAGATCCACTTCCTGGGTTACATCATCGACGCCAACGGTATACAGATGGACCCTGCCAAGGTGGAGGCCGTAAGGAATTGGCCACAACCCTCCTCCATCAAGGAGCTCCAACGGTTCCTCGGGTTCGCTAACTTTTATCGACGGTTCATCGCCAACTATAGTCTTCAATCGGCTCCTTTGACCTCTCTCCTCAAGGGAAAACCTAAATCCCTTACCTGGACACCCCAAGCGGAACGAGCCTTCCAAAAACTAAAAACCTCCTTCTGTACCGCTCCGACACTCACCCATCCAGATCCCAGTCGTAGTTTTGTGGTGGAAGTGGATGCATCGACGGTGGGAGTTGGTGCCGTGTTGTCCCAGCGAGGAGGTGAACCTCCAGTACTTCACCCATGCGCCTACTTCTCAAAGAAGGTGTCGCCGGCTGAACAAAATTATGACATCGGGAACCGCGAACTGCTGGCTATTAAACTGGCGCTCGAGGAATGGCGGCACTGGCTCGAAGGATCCCAATATCCCTTCGAGGTGATTACCGACCACAAAAACCTTCAGTACCTGCGCGAGGCCAAACGCCTCAACCCACGTCAAGCTCGCTGGGCCCTTTTCTTCACCCGGTTCAAATTCACCATAACCTATCGTCCAGGACACAAGAACCTCAAAGCCGACGCTCTATCCCGGCTTTACCAAGCCGATCCATCACCCGAAAAGCCAGAGCCCATCCTGCCACCCAAAATCTTCGCCTGCCCCATCATTTGGAACGTGGACGACCAAATCCAAATCGCCACCCAATCTGAGCCTGCTCCACCTGGAATTCCCGCCGGGAAAACCTACGTCCCGTCCTCCCTCCGTCTCTCTCTTCTGGATTCACTGCACACGTCTCCTGGATCCGGTCACCCGGGCCGTAAACGCACACTCTCACTCCTTCAAAACAAGTACTGGTGGCCAAACATGAACCAGGACGTGACCCGTTACGTCAAGGGCTGTGCTGTCTGTGCCGTTGTTTCTACTCCCCGTCACTTACCCGAAGGAAAGCTCGTTCCCTTACCACTTCCAAGCCGACCTTGGTCTCATATTGGGATTGACTTTGCCACTGACCTACCACCCTCCAACGGTTCTACCACCATCCTCGTTGTCGTGGACAGATTTTCCAAAGCCTGTAAATTAATCCCGTTACGAGGCTTACCCACTGCTCTGGAAACCGCAGAAGCCCTATTCCAACATGTGTTCCGCAACTTTGGCCTACCCGAGGATATCGTCTCTGATCGAGGACCTCAATTCACTTCCCGGGTATGGCGCAGTTTCTTCCGACTGCTTGGGGTCTCCGTCAGCCTATCCTCCGGATACCATCCCCAAACCAACGGTCAAACGGAACGCAAGATACAGGAAATTGGACGCTATCTACGTACCTATTGCCATCGCCACCAGGACCAATGGAGCAGGTATTTGCCCTGGGCCGAGTACGCCCAAAACTCCTTGCGGCAGGAAACAACCGGGCTCACTCCTTTCCAATGCATGCTTGGATTTCAGCCACCGCTCTTTCCCTGGACTGGAGAGCCCTCCGAAGTCCCCGCGGTGGACTCATGGTTTCGGGAGAGCGAAAGGGTGTGGGACGCGGCACATGTACATCTCCAGCGGGCAGTACGGAGGCACAAGGAACAGGCTGATGTCCGCCGCGCCGTGACGCCCCTCTACCAACCCGGCGACCAAGTCTGGCTCTCGACGCGGGATATTCGCCTCCGTCTGCCCTGCAAGAAACTGAGCCCTCGCTATATCGGTCCCTTCCCTGTAATTCGCCAAATCAATGAAGTTACCTACGTGCTCCGGCTCCCAACTACTTACCGTATCTCACCTACCTTCCATGTGTCTCTTCTAAAACCATTCACTAATCCCGTTCTTCCTCCTTCCACAGAGCACGAAGTACCTCCTCCTCCCGAGGCCGACCCCAGTGGGGCCATCTACCAAGTCGAGGAAATCTTAGACTCTCGGCGGCGGGGCGGCCGACTCCAATACCTAGTGGACTGGGAGGGATTTGGCCCCGAGGAAAGATCTTGGGTAAACCGAGAGGATGTACTGGACCCCTCTCTTCTCTCTAACTTCCACCAATCACACCCCGACCGCCCTGCCCCAAGAGGACGTGGTCGCCCTCGCCGTCGACCCCGTGCGCCAGGAGACACCCGTGGGGGGGGGGTACTGTCACGGATCCGCCCACTACTCCTTCCACACCAACCACCTGCACCCGCTCACAATCACCAGAATACTGATTACCACCTGTCATCAATCACCAGCCACTATTTCAGTCACTCACCACATTCCCTCGTTGGCTGGTCTCGAGGTCGCAAGCTGGTAGCTCACTACTCACCTCAGGATATTCCAGGATTCTCTGTGCCGTAAGCCTTCTTACCGACCTGTTCCAAAGAAGAGGATTAACCAGGGTGTTGGACTTTCAGTTCTTGTTTGCCGATCTCTCAGATCGATGTTTATGTTTGTTTGATATCCTTGAGATTGTTCTAAGTTTGAAAGAAGGAATTAAAGTGAACACAGTACTTCTACTCACCTTGTGTCTGCCTCTCCGTCCACACCTGACACTCATTATATCATCTATTATTTGTTCTGTTATTTGTGTAACTTCAATGCTCAGAGCGCTGCCTTTTACTTTTGACTGAATTGCCAAGCAACTTTTATGATGGCTGTAAAAATGTTCAGTAAATAATATTTTATTAGTAGTGCTTAATAATAGTATTTATTTAATTTAGGGAAATGGTGTGTGTGTGTCTTCGTGATGGTGATTTTAGTTACATTGTTCCGCAATTAGATGGTGACAAGAGATTGTTTTTATGACTGAGTCAGCAGTAAAGACTTTTATATTGAAAGAGACTGAGTCAGGGCTGTAAACAAGTAATTTTTACTTTTAACAAAACCTTGTAAGACAGTTAACAAATTCACTGAGCAGCGCTGTCATCGTAAATCATAAAATCATGATGAAATGATAGTATGAAAGAGATATTGTTTTCTATATTTCCATTCAAACTAAAATTTTATTTTAAATATGAGATTGAACTGAGGAATGAATGCTGTATCAAATGCAGGTATCACACTCTTTTAATACAGTAATACAATAAGCTTTCAGTGAAGCAACTCAACATTCCTTCATTACTAGTTCTAAAGTGATGTTTTTGAATTAGTAAAGGAGGCTTGGGCTCAGCTGTTAAACTGTCAATTTTAGATTTGAATACGTGGCAGAAGGAAGTAGTTCTGAAAAAAAAGAGGATTTTTAAAAACACTCCGTTGTTGTTTCTCATGTATTTACACACTCATGCCATCAAACTGTTGTATAAATGAAATATCACACTCGTAGGCATTTGATATGGCTATATATCGGCATGCTGTGATTACCTAGGGCTGATATACAGCCATATCTCTCAGTTACGAGTGTGATATTGCTCATTTATAAAACGGTAAGCAATGAATTGATATAGCATCAAAACAATTCCATGTGTTATGTATTTCAGCAAAATTAACTGTTTATTTTTTATGTAATGAACTATGAGTGACCCCTGATGCCCTTATGTTGTGTTTTTCACCTTTAATTTTGAGGCCACACCCTTCCCGCTGTCAAATAAACTTTTCTCATGCTGAGAGATAAGCAGATGTATGTGTGTAAGAAAATATCATAGGCCTATATAGTGTCAAAAAATAAATGCAGCGGATGAGAACAGTTCCTGTTATACTGTTTTTGTTTGAGCTCCATAATATGTAATGGATATTTAAAGTATAGGATAGCATTTAATGCATTTACTTCAAAAAAGTAACATTAATATTTTTATTTTGTGGTGACTCTGCTTTGCGTTGTGCCTAACAAGGCCCTTTAGCCGTGACTAAGGGTGTATTCACACCTATCTTGTTTGGTTCGATTGAATTGAACTCAGGTTCGTTTCCCCCTGTTGGTGTGGATCTTTTGGACAGGTGTGAATACAGCAATCGCACTCGGGTGCGGACCAAACAACCGTACCGAGACCCAGCTGAAGAGGTGGTCTCAGTCCAGTTTCAAGCGAAATCTGGTACGGTTGAATGGTCGAACCAGCACACAGCTTCTGGTTCACTTGCAAAAAGGGCAGTGTGAAAGCAAACCGCACCAAACAAAAAAAAAAAATCAACATTGTATTTGGACCATAGCAAGTGATGTGATGTGAATACACCCTTATTCACAATACTGCACCACGGTTATGGGGAAGTTACATCTTGGTTATTATTCTTTCTTACATATTTTTGAGACCACAGATATAGCTCAAGCTTTAGCCTCTCATCTGTTTGGTAGTCAACTGTATGTCTTTTATAGTTATGAAGTTGTTTATGTGAAACCAACCTGATGAGTACTGTCTAACACTAGTTTTTCAGAACTACTCATTCTGAAGTTACATATAGTGTCTACCCACCTCATGCAAAAACATCTCTGGAACATCAGACCTTTGTCAAACCACAATTTGCAGACAAAAAGAGATTTTTAAAGGTTGTGTATTAATATTAATTTTGCATTGGCAGTAAAGATACCCTAACAAAATGTCTACCTGTAAGAAAAATCTAAATAACATTGATATACATTTTAATAAACAATATGTTAATATGAATTGATTTTTTTTTTTTGATTGAACATCAACATTTTTGCTCTATTTCATTAAAATTATTTCCAAACAAAGCAGAACATTTTCTCTCCTTGGAACACACTGCAGTGTTTCATTCTTAAATAATTTAGCATTTTTTAACAAACCAGGTCGGTGACAATGGTAACTTGCTTTGTTGATGAACTGGAGTGTAAATGCATTCATTACATCTGAGCAGCATTAAACAATCTGTTTAAATACATCTTAATGCCACTTCAGATGCAGCATCTGTGTCGCTTCTGCAGTGCAAAATGGATTTTGATGATACTGCTTTCATTCGATTGTCAACTGTGCTATCAAGCTAATCAGTGTAAAGAATTAGGCTAATAGACGTTCTACTGTTTTGTAACCTGCCCACCATACTCTGTAGTGCCATATCTTTCTCACTAACAATAATTCTCACAATTTGTATGGGAACAGAAGTGGTTTAAAGTCAGTTAGTATGAAAAGTGTATTGTTCTTCAGGAAGTGAATAATATGAACGTAGAAGCACAGATATAGGAACCTTTGTTTGAGATTATAGTATTAGTTCACTTCCATGATAAAAATTTCCTGATAATTTACTCACCCCCATGTCATCCAAGATGTTCATGTCTTTCTTTCTTAATCAAACACATTTTTATTATTTTAATAAACAAATAAATAATATTATTTATTTATTTACTCTTCTTGAGACTATTTCAAAATCAAAAGTCAGTTAATTCATTTGTTCCAACTCTTTGCAAAGATCAAAAACAAAGTTTGTTTCCATTTACATTGTTAATGGACTTTATTATTCACAATCTCAGGTCAAGCATAGATTTTTGAGATTTAAGAGAAAATGAGAATGAAAAATGTATATTTTTTAATGAACCGTAATAAAAAAAATGTCAAGTAGTATTTATTTGAAATATTTATTTAGCATTTATTTCAGTAAATAATGACAGTAAATTTAACAACAGTACAACATTTAACTTTATTTAATTTGTCTATTGAAACGTTCCATGTTTTTTTTTTTTTTAGATGCAAATTATTCTAAAAGATTGAAAAATAAGATTTTGCACATATAAACATAGTACAATGTTTAATGCAATGATGAAATTATCCAGATCTGCAAACAGAACAAAAAAATATGAAAACATTGCATGTGAGAGTACAATACCAAATCTGCCTAAAAAGTAGATGGGGTGTAACTTTGGAAAGATAACTATGGATGAAATTTTTGATCTGAAAGGTAAAATCTGTAGAGGATATATGCTCCAATTATGATGATTCCCACAACAACAGCGACATGGTTCAGGATGAGTGCAGTTTGAGAGTTTCTCGCTGCCTCTCTCCTCTGTCCAGCAGCATTAGCTGAGCGAGTCTGTGAAAGTAAAGATAAATGTTAACCACTGGTTGAGTGTATATCCTGACTCTATAGAGCTCATTTAAAGACCTCATCTACTAGGTTGCCAGTAAGAGACCAGCATTGCCCATATGAAGCTACTTTTTTCTTTTTTTTTTTCTTTTTTTTTTTTTTTTTACAGTGAAGTAAAGAACATCAGTTTGTCTACATTAAAGTGACCATATGTCCTTTTTTCCCAGGCATGTCCTAGCCAGGATTTCTAAATTGCCTAAAATGCCCAGGTTTTGGCTTTGTTTTGCTATATTGATACATACAGTCCTTATACATTATATGTACATGTATTTGCATTGCTCTCTACAAATGGTGGTTTAAGCTCAGCTTCTTAAAGCACCCTCAGCATTGTGGTTTTCCATGCTGCACTGGAGGACTTTCCAAAGCATGCACCTGACCTTATGCATTTACAAGAAACAAGAAAAACACAAGTTTTCCCTAGTGAAAAATAAATATACTTAAATGTATTTGAAATACGTTTATTTCATGCTAATTATACTACAAATACATTTTCATATTTATAAACTTAATAAAATGCCCTGCAATTGTACTTTTAGTGTACTAAACTGGTATACTTCAAGTCTGCTAAATTAGAACAACTAATTTTGTATTTAAAACACTTTAATTGTGTGGAAGTAGTGCTGAAGTTCAATTAAAGACATACTTAGTATATTTAATTGTGCTAAAGTGGAACTATTCCAAGTATACTTTAGGTACACTTTAAATATTTTGCATCTAAAGGGCAATATTATACAATCCTCATCAAAAGTGAAATTAAAACACATTTTAGGCTTTATATAAGAAATGTGCATTTTTCACAAGTAATACTCCAAATAAAGATGCATTAAAATTTTTATATCAGTAGGGTTATCTGTCAGTAAATATGTTAATAGATTTGAACTATACTTACAGTAGTATGAAATGTATTTTAAATATTTTACTTTTTTACTGGGGTTGTGTCTGAGGTTCAGTCAAAAGTGAAGAACCTGCTTGCAAGCATTTGACCTACTTAACAAAGATTACCTTCCATTTCCACAATAAGTAATAATAATCAAACAAAGAACAATGGAGCTTAATTCATTTAATTTTGCAATTGAATATGGTGAATTTCATAGAGATCAAAAAACATAATTGATATCATTATTTCTTAAAAAAGGGAAAGATCCATTAGATTGTTCCAGCTACAGAACGATATCACTTATCCCATGTGATCTAAAAATCTATGCCAAAGTTTTTGCATCTCGTATGGAGAAGGTAATTCATAGTTTGATCAAGGAGGACAAAACCAGTTTTATCAAGGGTTCTCCGTCCGAAGTATTGATTAAGATTCATGATCATAATCATAATATTTCATTGTACACTGATGATATTATTCTATATTTAGGCCACTTTGATATTTCAGTCTCTAGTATAATTAAGGAATTTGATCATTTTAGTAGCTTATCAGGATATAAAATAAATTGGAGCAAATCTGCTTTAATGCCAATTAACAATGTTAAAGTTTATTCTTCTATTCCCTTATTTATCCCTATTAAGGAATCTTTCATCTATTTGGGCATTACCATGCATAAAACCATCGATAAGATTGCCAGAGACAAATTTAATAGTATTCTAGTTAAGGTAAAAAAATTACATTCAAAGATGGAAGAATCTCCACAGTTGAGATGAATTTGTTACCTCAGTTTAACTTTCTTTTCTCTATACTACCACTTTCTCCCCCTCCAGGTTACATTAAGGAGATCAACTCCATAATTTCTCATTTTATCTGGAATGATAAATTCCCCGGAATCAAACTTACCACATTACAACATCCTATGCGCACAGGAGGACTGCCTGTACCAAATTTTGAATTGTATTATTGGTCGTTCCAACTTAAGGCTCTTTATAATTGGGTTGATCCTCAATCGAAAGTTTCATGGAGAGTGACTGAAGCTGACAAGGTTAAACCAAATAGACTCCAAGATATTTTATTTACTGGCACAGGAAAAAAAAGTGATAATTATAAATTTGGTCCGGATGTGGCTAATTCTATTAAAATCTGGAAAACGGTTGAACGTCTGATAGGAGGACCCTTCAAATTTTGTAACAGTACACCTTCATGGCACAATTTTAATTTTGTATGCGGGAATCGTCCATTTGTCCAAACCTCTTGGTCTTCTTTAGGCGTAAACACGTGCGATGATATATATATGATAACCAGAGCCTCTGTTCATTTCAGACATTAAGAATCAAATTTTGTTTAGCAACATCCGCATATTTTGTCTTTCTTCAATTACGTTCTGCTCTCAAAGCGTATGGAGTTCCTTGGGCATCTCCCATTCCCTCTCATCCTATGCGGGATTGGATTGCACCATCTTCTGGTCGGCCATCTGTTTACTTAATATATAATATAATTATTGATTGCATTACAAAACCTCTTTCTATTAAATCTATTTGGAATCGGGAATTATCTGACCTTAATTTATCTGTCGACTGGGAGAGAGTGTGGTCTAACCTCAGCTTAATATCTTAAAACTTGGTTCATCGTCTTATTCACTTCAAAGTCATTCATAGATCATACATAAAATGAAACTACAACCAAATTTTAACTGCCATATATGTAATACTGCATCATCAGGTACTTTTCTTCATATGTTTTGGGAGTGTCCTGTCGTCATTAATCTATGGACACATGTAAACCTGGTTTTAACCTCCTTACTACAAACTGATTGGTTTGCTAACCCAAGTTTATATCCTCTCAATGATGATTCTGGTCTCTATATAAGCTTAATACAAAAGAGAATGTTGTTTGCTGGTTTTACAGCTGCGAAGAAGACAATAATACACAACTGGTTTACACCGCACATGTGTGGAAAAACATATTAGATCCATTGCCTCCTGAAAATAGTGACTTGTGAATGTACAACAGTGCGAATTAATGGGGCCAAGCCTTCTACTACTGCTGCTTGACTGTATGTTTTCTTTAATGTACTTAATTATATAAAGGAATGACTTGTTTTGTTTTTTTCTTTTTTCCCTCCCTCGCTCACTCCCTTTTGACTGGACTCTTTAAAGTATTGATTATATGTCTGTTTTTTTTTTTGTTTGTTTTTTTTAATGCATGTTATTGTGTACGTGTGCATGTGTGTGTGTGTGTGTGTGTGTGTGTGTAAAAACAATAAATAAATAAATAAAAAGTTGATAAAAAAACAAAACCAAGAACAATGGAAAACAAAAGCGACAAGTGCAATTTAAAAAAAAAAAAAAAAACTGTTTTCAGGTTACACCTTCATCGCTGAATTGCAAGCACATACCAGACTCCTTTTATACCAAAATAAATAATAAAAGTAAATAAAATAAAGAATATTGATGTACTTTTTACATGAAAATACTATTTTAGTCTTTATACTCCAAATATTCATATTTTATTCAATTGTGTTATAGCTATTTTTTTGTGATTAGTTGTGTGAAATTTATTGGCAATTTTTTGCTACAGTGCTACAGTGAGAAAAAAAAAAGTTAAACAATTTTACTGACTGCAAACGGCTGTGTCTTTAACTAATTTGGATAATATGCAAAACTTTACTGCTAAAAATACAGGGGAAAAAATACAATCAAAGCTAAATAAATGAAAACTTACAGCTCTAGAGTATTGAAGAGCACAAAGTCCCAGAAGCAGACAGCAGCACAGCGTGGAAAATCTGGAGTAACACATGTAATCTGGCACAGGCTCAGCTGGTGGATCATGCCTCATGTTCGCAGAGGGTTGAACAATGACCACAGGCTGGTTGTGTTGATTCTGGATCTGGGGATGGAGCTGGATGCTGCCGGGATGGACTGCATCAGAACGTCCATCATTACCACCCTGAGCATATAGTGGAGAAAAAGCCTGGTCCATGCCTGATCACCTCCACCCTTCTTCTTTAGATATGGCCCTTTGTTTTTTTCAGATCGAATACTGGCCTTTTATAGTGAACGGTAATGGGTTGTGGTGAAGGAAGTGGCCTAGATTTTCATTTAACCATGCAGTACTTCTGTAGACGCTACCCTCTGGCATTTATAGTTTCAACAATGCTCTCTGTGCAATTTATTTTGCATTTTGAACAGTAGTTCTTAACTGGTTTTGCTTCAGCATCTTTAATTGAACGTTCAAATTGGATTTTAGATTGATATTGTACATGGTGACCAAAAACTGTATGAAAGCCAGTGGTGGAGATAATGAATTACAACTACTCACGTTACTGTCATTAAGTCGTTTTTTCGGGTACTTGTACTTTTTTTGAGTAAATTTTTAAAGCTTTACTTTTACTTGTACTTAAGTACAAATTTAGCAAAATAATCTACTTCGTTACTTTTAAATCATAGTTCGTTACTGAGTACGCCCACAATTTGAATTCATATTCAAACCTTTGTCGGCAACAGACCAATAAACAGACCAATAAAAGCCCTGATATCTGAACCGGGAAAAGCTGCCACTGCAGCATGTTTTGAAGGAGCTGATCGGACAGTGAGGGAGCTCAATGGACTCAAAGTTTGGAGAAACAAATTACATGGTAGTGTTATCTAAATATCTATATTTTGATACCAATAATGAAATATCTGACACGGTTCCATTACTCATTCTCCACAGTATCTAGCGTCTACCGATACACGCTGAGTCTCTCTCCTCTCAGACCGCGAGTTTGACACGCATCCGCCTCCCTTCAATTACAGAGTCTGAATATCCGCTCGGGATTGCAGGTATTCCGCATAATTTTAATCTTTCCCGCGCAAATGTGGCGAGCGCTTTATTGTAACATGAGAACGTCATGCAATCGCAGAAAACTGGATGCGAGCTCTCAAATAGGCCTGACTTTATACAAATGAACTGCTTGCCCTCTCACTCCAATATTGTTTGTGCGCAGCCGCAGACTGTGTGCAATCGCGATCTCTCCGTGCTTTTAAAGTAGAAATAATTTCTCTTTACTCCTGGATTAAACTTTGTGAAAGGTTATCAGAATCCACGCCTGACTGATGGAAATGCTGGAAATTTTATTGGCTGTAAATGAAATGCAATAGAAAGCCTTTTTCAACAATCAAAGATAGAACTTTAATTTCTTTACAATGTAAATTTATGCTAGAAATGTTTTGGAATGATTTGTCTGATTTGTACATATAAATATCCTAGTCTGTCTAACTGCATCACTACATTGTACAGATATTACAGGTCAAAGATCCATTTATCAAAATAAACAACATTAAACGGCTTTTAAATCACTGCTTAAAAAAATCAGTGTTGTCATATTTCGAATACCTCAACTAAATTGAGGTCATTTGTTTTATAATTTTATTACTGACTGTGTACTTGTCTTTTTTTGTAAATTCAATTCAGTTTGAAATCAAATTTGAAATCGTGCTTTCTTGTGCTGTAAGCTTTTGCAACAAAGTTACCCTATTTTAAAGACACAAATACACAGAATGAGCAAATGTTTAAGATTGAGATTTTTGTAAAGGTAATTGATCACTGTTTATATGTATATACGTAAAAGCCTATATGAAAATATGTTTATCATATAAAGCGAACGTGTCTTTTTAGAAGACTTGGATTAAGCCACTCAAAGCTTGACATAATGATTGCCTTGAAAAAAATGGATGGACAAAAAAAATTGAGATATTAAAATACCTAAATGGCAGTATACAGTATGTGGTAGTTTTGCCAATGGTATTGAAAATGATTAAAGTTGTCATGAAATCAAAAAATGACCCTACTTACTTTTTTAGTACACATTACTAGTCTTGTGGTGAACAATTACATTTTGCAAGTCAATACACCGAGAAAAAAAAAAAAATGGTCTGCCGTCGTAATCTTTAAACAAAAACTGAAAAATTGCTTCTGCTCTGGAATGGTGTTCTCGCTCTGATGTCAGTTTGACAGCTTGGGGAGAATCCTCTTGTTAAGTCATGATGTAAGGACGGCTGTTTCTGGGACCATGCCTCTACTTATTTCTCTTGAGAATACTATCTCAACAGCAATCTATGAGCACTATTTAATACTACATATATAAGCTAAGTGTATAAAAATATTGCTGTGCAGTATACAGTATGTGGTAGTTTAGCTGTGTCTCCATGATCACAGTGTCCCAGACCGTGATCACAGTGTCCCAGACACTAATATTTTAGTTGAAACACTGTCTGGCCATCTGGGATTTCAGTATAGATAAAGGTTAGGGTTATAATTTTTCAGTATTACATGACATCATGGGTGTATATCAGCACAGTTTGGTGTTTTCTTTGGATGTCTGGCAGAGCGTTAGGACCCAGAAGTGGTGAAGCGTGATGTCAGACTTAACAATCAGATATTCTTAACCACTCCTATCCAACCGTGAATCTGCTATGAGCAAGAGGTGGAGAGGAGGTGCGCCACAATAAAACCCTGCCCTTTATTCAGTATTCTGTTTCACTTGAAAATGCATCACAACAATGACATCAGTTGCAATGTTCGGTTCATGGGGACCTTAATATTGATATTTTCCAAGGTACTGAAGTTAGAAATAACTGTATCATGACCACTAATTCACGTACTTTGCTAATAAGTTAAAAGTGGGTTTTGTTCAAAGCAGCTATTATCCACATAGATTTTTGATATGAATGAATACGAAAATCATTAAATATCGCTGGCCAAAAAGTAACTAGTAACTAGTACTCTGAGTAGTTTTTGAGAAGAGTAATTTGTACTTTTACTTAAGTACTGTTTTGACGCCAGTACTTTTACTTGTAATTGAGTATTATTTCAGCAATGTAACAGTACTTGTACTCAAGTACAAATTTTCAGTACTCTTTCCACCACTGATGAAAGCATGCAAGTAAAACTTTCCATCAGCCTCATTCATTCATCAGTCCACCTTCTAAAAACTGAATCATCTTTTTAAGCTCATTTCTTTGGAAAGTCCACAATATCCTCCACTTCCTTTGTGACATATTTGAAGAGAGTGGAGGATGATTCTAGATTTTCTTATGACAGTGAAGTGGTAAACTAGCTCTAGTCTTGAGGTTTCAATTCTGTGAAACATAACCCAAAACCACCTTGTGACAATGAGAGTGTGCTTGGATATTGCCTACAGTAGACTGCATTCAGGTTATGCACTCAGATAAACAGACCACCAAATGTATGGTTCACCACAACAATATAAGCAATCATAATTTAAACTGCAAATGTTTTTTTATACAAAACTACTTGAAAAGTACTTTCACTCTCTCTGTCAGATGGTCAGATGTAGTTTTTACTTTTTCCAACCATGCAACCTCTATTCTTCCATGTTTGCAAAAAGATCAAAACCAAATTTTTGCAAAAAAAAGAAGAAAAAAAGAAAAATACAAGTATGATAATTAATAGCATCAAGATTCTCTTTCTTCTTTCAATGGTGTGGAAAAAATAATAATTGTGGTTCTGTTCTTACAGCCAGAGTTCTTATAGTAAGTAAAACTAAAATAGAAATTAAATGTAAAACCATTAAAAACAGTAGTAAACATGATTAGTTGAAAAAAAAATATATATAAAAAACTGTATTTCACATTGCAATCAGGACTGACAATTGTATTCTGATAATAGCTCCTGTGTAATGGCTTAAAAATATCAGTGAGTAGAGGGCGCTGTTGAGTTAACCCAGCCATTGGGGTTGCACAAGCCTGTACACTCTCAGTGCCGGTCCCGAGCCCGGACAAATGGAGAGGGTTGCGTCAGAAAGTGCATCCGACGTAAAACCTGCCCCAAATTAAACATGCGGATCATAAACCAGATTTCCATACCAGATCGGTCGAGGCCCGGGCTAACCATGACCGCCACAGGTACTGCTAGCCAGCAGGTTACAGGTGGAAACTATGTTACTGGTGGTCAAAAGAGGAGAAGGAGAGGAGGAAGGTGTGTCCAGAGACATCGAGAAAAGAGGAAGGGTAAGAGTGTGGATGTGAGAGTTGGAACGTTGAATGTTGGCACTATGACTGGTAAAGGGAAAGAGCTGGCTGATATGATGCAACGGAGAAAAATAGACATACTGTGTGTGCAAGAGACAAAATGGAAGGGGAGTAAGGTCAGGAGCATTGGAGGTGGATTCAAACTGTTCTACCATGATGTGGATGGAAAGAGAAACGGCGTAGGGGTAATTCTGAAGGAAGAGTATGTAAATAGTGTGTTGGAGGTGAAGAGAGTGTCTGACAGAAAGATGAGTGTAAAGCTAGAAAGTGAAGAGGTGATGATACATGTCATCAGTGCATATGCCCCACAAGTGGGGTGTGAGATGGAGGAGAAAGAAGATTTTTGGAGTAAGTTGGATGAAGTGGTGGTGAGGGTACCCAAAGAAGAAAGAGTAGTGATTGGAGCGGACTTCAATGAACATGTTGGAGAAGGAAACAGAGGTGATGAGGAGGTGATGGGTAGGTACGGTGTCAAGGAAAGGAATGTGGAAGGGCAGATGGTGGTAGATTTTGCAAAAAGAATGGAAATGGCAGTAATAAATACATATTTTAAGAAGGAGGAGGAGCACAGGGTGATGTATAGAGTGGAGGATGGTGCACACAGGTGGACTATGTCCTATGCAGGAGATGCAACCTGAAGGAGATCAAAGACTGTAAGGTGGTGGCAGGGGATTGTGTAGCTAGCATCGGATGGTGGTTTGTAGGATAACTTTAGAGGTGAAGAGGAGGAAGACAGTGAGGACTGAACCAAGAAAGTAGTCAGAAAAGAATGAAGAGTGGAAAGGCGATTGGTCCAGGTGAGGTACCAGTGACATCAGATAGCATGGAGATGCCTAGGAGAGATGGCAGTGAAGTTTTTAAACAGGTTGTTTAATAAAATCTTGGAAAGTGAGAGCATACCTGAAGAGTGGAGAAGAAGTGCACTGGTACCAATCTATAAAAACAAAGGAGATGTGCAGTGCTGCAGTAACTAAAGGGGCATAAATTTGATCAGCCACACAATGAAGTTATGGGAAAGGATAGTGATGAGGTGATGATCTGTGAGCAGCAGTATGGGTTCATGCCAGGTAAGAGCACCACGGATGCAATGTTTGCTTTAAGAGTGTTGTTGGAGAAGTATAGAGAAGGCCAGAAAGAGTTGCATTATGTGTTTGTGGATTTAGAGAAAGCTTATGACAGGGTGCCGAGAGAAGAGTTGTGGTACTGCATGAGGAAGTCGGGTGTGGCAGAGAAGTATGTGAGGGTGGTGCAGGATATGTATGAGGACAGTGTGACAGCAGTGAGGTGTGCAGTAGGAATGACAGACTGGTTCAAGGTGAAGGGGGGATTGCATCAAGGATCTGCTCGTAGCCCTTTCTTGTTTGCAAGGGAGGAACCTCCATGGACTATGATGTTTGCAGATGATATTGTGATGTGTAGTGAGAGTAGGGAACAGGTGAAGGTGAAGACCAAAAAGGAGGTTCATGGATGTCGTGATGGAGGACATGCGAGTGGTTGGTGTGACAGAGGAAGACGCAGAGGACAGAGCAAAATGGAGACAGATGATGCGCTGTGGTGACCCCTAATCGGGAGAAGCCGAAAGAAGAAGAGGGCGCTGTTGAGCAAATTTTGAATTCTGTAGCTGTTATTTTTCCCACCACTCTCTCAGTCACATTTAATTTTTCACTGTTTTATCTAGCTTCAGCTGAATAGCTTCTTAAAAACATTTCACATGCATGAAAAGGATGTGAAAAGTAACAAGTCAAAGGCTATAGCTACATTGTCTAATGCTTGCCTTAATCATGCAAAATCCAAACAAATATCATGCTCATTTAAAGGCTTTGAGAAACAGCAGGGTGTCAGTCAGCTGGAGACAGAGAACAGAAAACATTGAAACAGGTGTTTTTTAGTGTCTTTTAGTTTATTTTAGTGTATGTTTGACTGATACTGACAATTTTCACATGACAGATAAAAATAAACTCTTAATACTACTAGCATGTCTGTGATGAATAGGCTGGAAATGAAAATAAATCAAGCACATGACAATATCGCAATGTAAATATGATAGCGTGATCTTTTCATGTCTTTTTTTAACTAGTTACTCAACACCAAAGCAAGTCTGAACAGTAAACTACTTCACGCAGAATGCAACAGTGTAATATTGTATGGATTCACTAGAGCTTACAGTAACATTTGGTTACATGTTTCCATGTGAGACTGATTCAGTACACTGCCATTGAAAGCCTTCCCTTGCATACCTATATCCAACATAATTTAATACAATTACTGACAGGATAAAAAACAATTTACATTCAAATTTTTGGTAATCAATTTATATTAAATGATATTAGAAAGACACATCTGGCATAAAAAATGGTATATGGATTTTCACCTTCCTCCTCTGGAGCAGATAGGCAGTGAAAACACAGAAAACCTTTGTATCAGTTTCTTCGTCTTAAAAGAGAAATGGTTCCTCTGATAAACCAGCACATGGGATAAAGGCGGACCGTCTCCTCTGATTGGTTCAGGTCAGGTCAGCAGGTATTTAGCATTCACTGGCCTTCGCTGAAAAACAAAGTAATATCATGTTTAAAAATATATAACTGATTTTACATGTTCATGATGTGAAATACAATCATTTATCAAGTGGGGTCATATTTTTATATTTTTCATATGACTTTTTAAAAACATTCTTTCTTTAAATGAATAAAAATATTCTATATAAAATCTTATCTTTATTATCATATTTATTTTATCATGTTTTTAAATAATTTTTTTCCACTTTTGTATTATATTTGATTATTATTATATTTAAATGTAAATGTATTTATAAATAAAATGACTTTTTTTCACTTTTGCATTAAATATGATCTTTAATAGGTGATCTTTAATAATATGTTCTTTATAGATCAAAAAACTGAATAATAATTTTATTTTCCCCCCTTATAATACATATTCCTAATTTGATTTGTTCATGCTAAGTTATCTGTCTGATATCAGAAAGTTTTTAGCAGCTTAATTAAACTAAAATTCAATGGAAAATTTCAAGGTCTGAAAGTTACAGCATGTGTCCATTGGACAATGAACTCTTTAATCTCAAAAGCTCATGGAAAATGTAACACTCCTTTGAATAATTTAAAGCCCAGTTACAATAAATGTTTTCATTCAATTCTAATTCTTTTATTCTTCACTATAGACAAGGAGATACAGAATATATAATAAAATATTTACTTAGCACGTCTTTGTATCCTGTTTCTCCAACCCCACCCTCAGGGATCATGGAGTGTAAATACACTCAAGGGAGAATGTATGACTCATCCTGGAAACCATGTGAGTGGTGCTGTGGAGATGGGCCATACGGGCCCACCACTGAGCACAGACCCACTGTATCCCACTGCATCATGGGGCACTGGCACAGCAATAATTAGCAGATGGATTTCACATGGCCATCAGACCACATAGGGTCATAGTGACGTGTTTTATAAGGGAACTTGAGGGGAGAGTGCTGATTTATACCAGCACTGTCTTCATGTTACTGGTTTATTGGTTATAAACTGCACAGGTAGATGAAGGCGGTCAAACCTGTGTCGTTGAGCATCGCTTGAGCGTTACTTCCTGTCCTCCTCCTGTCAAAAGAGAGCTGTGCTGTTAGAGCTACACAACTTCTAAACTTTTATGTACATAAAAATAAAACAAAATAATGTAAAAGTTAAAAATATATACTCTTTATACCTCTTGTCTTGGTTGAACTTGCATCTGCAGTGTCCACCTGTAATAATGGCAAAGGATGTTTTTAAACAGAGAGAATCAAAAATATGTCAAGGTCACATTTAACCTCAAAATGCAAAGAGAAAAACATGTGCGTGAGCAAAAGTTATGGCTGCACTGTATATATCAGCATGTCTGAATATTGTCAGTTTGACAGATTATGTAAATAAATAATGTGTGCTTTCCACAGATTCAGGATCTGCTGTTGATAGTTCAAAATATGCATTCAAGCCGCCATTACTAATTAGACAATAAAACAAGTTAATACTAATATTAATAATAAAACTAATAATAGCAATACATTTTATTGACATTTAAAATAAATAAAAATAGTTAAACAGTTCTAAACAAAGCCAAAACAGAAACACTGCAAGAGACACAGTAGTGGTGTTTTGTTTCTAAATGATTTACTGAAATTGGCTGAATGATTCAAAGAGTTCCTAACATGCATGTTAAACACAGTTTTGCTGGTTAAAATGAATAAAAATAGTTAAAAAGTTCTAAACAAAGCAAAAAAGACTTGCTGCAACACACAGTAGTGGTGTTTTTTTTTTTAAATGATTCTGTGAAATTGGTTGAATGATTCAGTGAGTCAATATTAAGTAACTTACATTTTAGACACACTATTGAGAGTTAAAATAAATAAAAATGAAGTAGTTCTAAACAAAGCCAAAAGAGAACCAGTCCAAGACAGAGTAGTGGTTTTCTGTTTTATAATGATCCTGTGAAACCAGTTGAAGGATTCAATGACTCACTATTATATACTGAACTTGATTTCTAACTAAATGAATCACAGTATTTGAACAAATCACTTGAGAAAGCTATAATGACTCGCTCACAATACACAAAACATGCTCTCTTGGCGCCACCTATTTGGTTGAACTATGTAACAGTTTAGTTCATTCATTTTAGTACAACATATAAAATAAATATATAAATATAAAAATATATAGGCCTATAAATTATGACATAAAATATATATACTATATAGATAATGCAGTATAGCCTATATCACTACACTTTATTTAGCTTAGCTTGTCTGAACACAGATAAAATCTGAAATTTGTCAAATTGAAAAAGTCAATAACACACTCACTTAAAAGAATAGTGATGCCAATCAGACATAGAACTGCTGCCAAGATCAGACCTCCAACCCGAAGCCTGTGATAATCTGGTGTGAGACAGAATGAGACAGAACAATCAAAGAAAATTTGAAAGATGATCTTGAGAACTCCTTATGTCTATGGATGGTAGGCTCAAATTATAAAATGTGTGCAACTAACCAAAAGAGAAGGGGTCGTCCACTGCTGCAAAGTCCAAAGCAGAAAAAGCATTAATGCATGTAATGGTGTGTAATAATATCACAAGGATGAAAACAGAGAAAGACAGAAACAATTGAAATTTGAAATCTCTTACTTGTCTGCTGACCTTCTGCCAACACAAGGGACAAAACTATAAAAGTAATATAGTATATTAGCAACATAGTATGTGTGTTCACATAAGTTCATTATTAGGAGTTATTCATTTATAGTTACTTGTGGTCCATAAACTTAATGCACCTACAATGCATTTACAGTTCACTAAAAGCTTACAGTAAGCAATATATACATACACATACAACAAATATACATATACACATGCAAATATACATAGGTACAAAACTTACGTGTCAAGAAAACTAGTGCCAAAGTCTTCATCATGACAGTGTGGATTTAACCTGCAATGCAAAATTAGGTTTGCCATGAAAAAATAATAACATAGATGCACATGCTCTGTGTTAAATCAAAAATTATTCCTATTTAATATCTTAATGCATGTTGTAGGTCTTATTGTGCATGTTTGATTCTCCAGTCTATCATTAAATCTTAAAAATCTCTTCAAAACCTTTAAGCAAATGTATGCATTTGCATTTTTTATTTTTTTTTACCTTGAATAACGAATTTTAAAACAATTCTGATGATGCAATGACTTCTAAAGAGGCGAAAGGCTTGTTTCTGGGAGCATGTAAATTTAGTAATCTGGTACGAAAATTGCTTTATGGCAGCAAAGTCATGGCCTAATGGATAGAGAATCGAACTTGTAACTTGAAGGTTGCGGGTTTGAGTCTCAGGTCCGGCAGGGATTGTAGGTTGGGGGAGTGAGTAACCAATGCTCTCTTCACCCTCAATACCATGACTGAGGTGCCCTTGAGCAAGGCACCGAACCCCAATCTGCTCCCCAGGCACCGCAGCACCGGCTGCACTGCTCTGGGTGTGTGTGTTTGTTCACTGCTGTGTGTTAGTGCACTTGGATGGGTTAAATGCAGAGCACAAATTCTGAGAATGAGTCACCACACTTGGCCACACTTCACTTTCAACAAATGCACATGTAATGTGCATTATCCACTGTAATTACGTACTGTAATGTGCATTATCCACTGTAATTATGTACAGTAGGGGGCTCCAAAGTCACAAATCTACAAACAGTTGCTTTATTCAAAAAGCAATACATTTTTCCACCTCTCAAACGCTGTTACTTTTTGCTGACATCACCATGCCCCCATAATTTTTTAATTTCTCCACTCCAGACAGTGGACTTTATGATCCATTCATTTTCAAAAGCTCCTCCTGACATTTTTTTTTCTCTCACTGAATATCCTTTTTTCTTTCTGACGTAAGTCAGATTGACTAATGTAAAATGGATAGTTAATGTGAGCTTTTTCAAGGAAAATAATACTGTTAGGATTGAAAAGCAGATCATGTATCTGTTGCATACATAAGAGCTAATTCCCATTATGATTTGCAATCCACTCTAATCCATTATGCTCTAAATATAACATGAATTCCCTTAATGCCTGAATTATTGTCCTCTGCCAGCTTCACATCAACAAAAATGGGGTAAATCAAATGATCACAAGCCCTGCCAATGCATCTGATCTGATTAAACATAGTGGAGCAACAAATAGCAGCTCTGAGAACATAAAGCGGACCTGGATCAAATTTCAACAAAGGCCCGGAACATCTCAGCAACCAAACCTTCACACACCAAACAAAACAACTGCCAGGAAACGCATCAAGACGCTAAACCCTTTCATATAAAATATGACCTTTGAGCACATTCTCAAAGTGCTAGGGGTTTACGTGACCTGACAGATGCAGCTAGATGCTGACTTATGTCTACATCGTAATTAAAAGCGCACCGTGGAAACAAGCTGGAGCACCATTTGAGCTTAGCTGGGATTTTCCATTTCGTCTCTGAGAGACCAGAGGGAATGCTGCGCCCATCCCTACCAGCACGAGATGATGTAACAATCTCCACCTTCAGCTTCCAACCATGGTGGCAGAGAAGGGGAAAACTAATGGGTTCACCAGAGACATGCTGGGACAAAATAAAGTCCAGTATTTCAGGCCTTTCATCACAGCAGCCTGGGCCAGCGTGAGCATTGAACAAGGCAGCGGTTAATCTAGAGCTTTTCAGAGAGGTTTAATAAATCCCTGTGTCTGTTTTATGCCCTATTATCTTGATCATGAATGATCTAATTTCCTCCTTCCTGTAAACACGCATGCCAGTTTTTTGAGTGTCATGAAAATGTTTTTATGGATTCAGTTTATTCATATAATAGGCATACTTCATTTGATTAAGCATGGAAGCCTGCAGTTTGTTTATGTAAATCAAGTCAAATTAGATTCTGCATGCAGAACATGAAATTTGCAAACAGGTGCTTGTCTGATGGCGCTTCCATGTTTATTAAAGGAGTAGTGCACCAATTCTGTCATAATTTACTCATTCTCAAATATGGTTCCAAACGTTTATGCTGTTATTTGTCTGTGTAACACAAATAGAGGATTTTTAAAGCATCTTCAACCTGTCCTGATTTCAGATTTCAGATATAGATAACTGTGCCTACTATTTTTATGTTAACCTTTTGTTCCTTTTTGGGGTTGGCAGATGTGTCGTGGTTATTATGAACTGCCAGCTTTTTGTCGTCTAGATGGCGACATGTGACAATCTCTTGTTTATTGTGAGTGACTCATTCAATCATTTTCAACCGATTCGTTCAAAAACGCTGATTCGTTCATTTGTTGCTAGGAAGGAACATGGTGTGTCACACCAAAGACTATGGTCAAACTCCAGATGCACAGACAGACAGTTTGGGCCTTTTTTTAAACCATCAGGTGACTTCAAGTGACCATAATATGGTTATTATTAGCAAGATGCTGAATCATTCTCAGCCGAGTCATTCAAAAACAATGATTCATTCAGGTATGTAACGCCGTGCACTTCTTGGAAACACTAATCTATTGTACCTGTTTGGATTAGTTTGAAACGATCTTCGGTCACAAAGCAGACAAACCATCAATATTGTCTAAAATGTGAGAAGATTAACTTGTTTATTTAACTTGTATAAATTAAATATTACTCACAACCATGTTTGTTTAACATCAGCACAAGTGCTTAAGTTTTCTAGCGTAAAAATCAGACATTTCTTTTTGGAGCGACATACCGAAAGACATTGGTTTAAAATTATTTTCCCAAGAGATTAAAAAAAAAAAAGTAGGTTATGCACTCTCATAACTTTCTGTAATGTCTACTATCACATCCAATAGGCTTAATTAAATAACAGATACAGCTAGTTCTTTATCCAGTACCAAGCAGTGTAAAGATAATTCTGCCAAGAATCTTGCAAGCGAACCTGTTTGTTTACATCGTTTTAGAGAGTCGTAGACACGCTTTTTAAATCATGATACTGTACAAAGAGCTGAGAGAAAAGTAGAGAGCGTTGTTGTTGTTTTCAGCTTGGACAGTCTGGACGTTTTGGCACCTCCTGCCAGGCAGAATCACCCAGGGTGCATGGAGATAATAATGAAAGTCTTGTGATAGGGAACGGTCACGTTGGCTTCCCAGTGTGTGTGTGAGTCATGAGAAAGAATGAGGAATTGTGTCCTAGTGTTTAACATCACTTCCTCGTCTCACATTACAATCCGACCCTCTCCTTTTCAATGCAATTCCTTGTTTCTTTCTTTACTGTTGCCATAGTTCATTCTACTAACAATACTGTCTCTTAGCCCTTTTTGCTCCTCACTTGCAACATTAAATCCTCATTCAGGAAATGAGAAATTTAAACAAGACAGCTGAGGAATATTGCTAACCCTCAGTGTCTGAGCAAGTCAATACTTTAGTCTGAATACCTGTATTGTGTCTGGTTTCAATTTCACAAAGTGATTTCCAAACCCATAATCCTATTAAATATTACATTTTGCTCAAATTGTGAGGCTTGTTGTGCACTGAAAAAAAAAATCAATAAAAAGTACTGTTTTACTCCGTATTTTTGTCTTGCTTTCCAGTACAAACTTCTAAAACACTCCTTAAAATGCATCAGGTGAGTTTATTCTTAAAACAAGAAGAAAAAAATGTAATTGGGGTAAGAAAAAATAAACAAGATTATCTTTCTTACCCCACTGACATGTTTATTTTTTCTTGATTAAAGAAAGCTTATTTACTTAATTTTGATATTTTACTGAAAATACTTAATTTCTTAATTTTCCTACTTGGATAAATGTCTTTATTTAGGCATTTTTAGACAAAATGCAAAGAATGAGTTTTTATTTTTTGATTGTGTGCTTATGATTGTGTGCTTTTGACTTGCTCCAGTAGGTAACCACCTATAGCAACCACCCCGAACACCCTAGAGACCACCTAGCAACTACATGGCAACCTGCTAAACATCGTTCAAAACACCTTTGCAACATCCTGGCAACCCTAGCATTACAATGGTGAATTGAATAAGGTCCAAAAACATCTCTGTCTGGATGAAAGTTTACTAGCAAAATTAAATTAATAAACAGACACTTAATGCCAGTCCTACACTTCTCTCTCTCCTAATTATAGTTTTTATATTTAGATCATGTCTGCTGGTTTCTTGACCAAAGTCAAGTTATTTATAGTATCGCAATGTATTGAGGCTATATAACATAGCTAAATGAGAATGACTTTAAAAACCTTTTGGAGTTCAAGGATTACTAAGGCTAAAAACTTTTGCATCTGCCTCATAAATACTGATGTGAGCAGCAAATTGTGCGTTTGATTGGCTGGAGAGGTAATCAATCTTCATCTGATGGACACGCCTCCTTCTCTGCACTAATTTGATCAGTCTAGTAATTATTGTGAGCAGCTGCTAGTGTGAAGGTCGGTTATAAAACCTATTTTTCTGGGATGAGGAGACGAGAGAGTTGCATATACAAAAATCTATAAAATAGTGGAAAGATTTTCACTCAGTCAAATTAAACTGTGAAAAGAAAACAAACAAACAAACAAAAAATCATGTAATAAGAGTGATATTATATATGGTGTGTGTGGTCAGTGTAGTTAAGTCACATTTGTTCTCACCTACTTTTTTCCAAGCACCCCAACTCCATATAAGACAACTTGACACAATCACATGGCACACAAAGGATGCAAGCCATGTACACAGGAATTCAGACTGCAGCTATATTTGGAACAAAATTCCACCCCTGAGAACAGGCTGTGAACTTTGAAGTATTGTATGATTATACACTCCAGCACAAACACGCTGACAGATGCCCTTTAGTAACACAAACCCTTTAAAATGGAGTAAAACCATCTAGTTCAGCAGTGTTTTCACAGATTCGCCTATCCAGAAAACTCTTCAATATATAAGTGGATTTACACTGAAGTTTACTTCAGCTCTTTGCGGGTCATGTGCTCACTTCCGAGTGACGCTGGAAGGAACAAGACATTCTGTTGAAATGAATCATCGTTCCAAAAACCACAATCCCGCCCTTTCCAGTGGTTAAAGTAGTGCTGCCTTTGTGCTCCCTTCAGCTAACAAAAATCTGTTTCCATGAGCAGATCATGCCAATACTTAAATCTTGGCCCAGTACAAATACAGTTTAGGCCATTTTTAGTTAAAGTCATGGCCATGACCATCTAAATGTAACCCTTTCACACTTCTCTTTTTGTCGTGGAAAACTGAAACGCTGGACTCTGATTATAAGAGCTAAGAGTTTAACCAAACAAAACATGCTTTGAGACAGATGTGCATCTCAAACTTTAAACACCATGTTAGATGTGTTTACATCCTTGAAGGACTGGATTTCATCCATGTTTTATACACAGCCAGCTCATGATTTAGCCTCCAAGATCTACACTCTTAAAAATAAAGCTTCCAAAAATGGGTTTTGCAGTGACGCAATAGAAGAAACATTTTGGCTTCCTGAAAGAACCTTTCAAAGAATTTTTTTTTTTTTTTTAGTATGAAGAACATTTTTGTAATTTAAAACTTTTTCCACTATAAAGAACTTTTCATGCAATTGAAATGTTCCATGGATTTTAATGGTTCTTCATGGAATAGTTTGCCAATAAATAACCTTTGTTTTTAAGAGTGTACTCGCTAAACTTTGTCTGTAAAGCAAATAATTCAAGTGCCTGTGATCTTTAAAAGTTGCAGTGATCCAAGATGCAGCTGCTTTCCAGAGTAAAGCTGCATGACATTCCAGTTTCTAAATCACTGGAGGAAAACCAACTCATACAGTGAGGTCCAAAAGCCTGAGATCACATTGAAAAGCTGGATTTGTTGTTGTTGCTGTTGTGTTACTAAAACCAGCAAATAAATGTAAAATGGATTTTTTTTTTTTTCAGTTAACCTAAAATGGAAAGGAAACGCTTAAACTGCGACACTGTGAACTCTTTTATACAGATGGTCAGAACTTCTTGCTTTTATTAAAACGCAAGAGGTTCTTGCATCATACTGGTGATATGATTATAATATTTTGCATGTGCTGCTGTCATTAAAGCAAAAGGTAGAGAAGCCAAATACTATGAAATTCATATTTTCTTAAAGTTAGGCTTCTTATATTGTTATGCTGGCAACATGTAGTTTGTAAAATAAACTTAGTATTAAAATAGTAATAAAATAGAAAATTGCATAACAGTAGTGCTTTCAAATCTTTGGACACAGCTACGCTATGCTATGCTAATATCTGATTATCTATCTGTCTTTATATTTTTTTTAGAATATAATTATTAGATACTTGTTAGTACTTGTTGTAATGTTAAACAGACTAGATACAAATATTCCCCATTATACACCATGTAAAGTATGAACACAAAACACCTTAAAATGCCTTAAAGTACTCTAATTATCATATTCTAATATCCAGTGAAATTGACCATCAATCTGCCGTAACATATGTTTCATGATATAAACATTAAAATGGTATCAGAACTGATTACTCACCCTTTTCAAGGAGAAAGAAAGTGAAATGTTGAGGTTTCAAACGTGATTGTAAAGGAACCACCCGTAAAGATCTGATCTAGACAGACTGAAACCAACACCCTACACCGTCCGCTCAACAGGTTAGCTCAGTCCTGAGTGGGTTGAGTTTTGAATGAAGGATCTTTTCTCTGGGAGAGCAACTCTGATAGTTTTTAGTTTGTCATGCACACTCAGGCTGAATTTATTCTGGGGCGTGAACACAACGATCCAACAGAAGTAGAGGAATAGAACTCTCAAAGAAAAGTTTGTAAAAATATGAGATAATGTAAAGGAGTTTTTAGTATTGATTTTTCACAGGTGTTTTACTTTAAACTACGCATTGTACTGTGTTTTGCTTTACATTTACATTTACATTTATGCATTTATCAGACGCTCTTATCCAAAGCGACTTACAGTGCATTCAGGCTACACATTTTTTTTTGAGGGAATGTGTGTAAACTTTTTAATTTAATGGTAATTTTATGCCTGGACATTATCATTCCATGGATTTCAATGTTTGCAACATTGAGAAACAAGTCAAATAAATATAAAAATAAGCACTTTTATTTATGTATTTATTTATTTGAAATCTTCCCTCTATGTTTTAATAATGCATTTCAGCATTTGATTGATTGTACTTTGATTCCTACTACAAAAAAAAAAAAAAAAAATTGACTTTCATTTTGCACAAGGCCAGCCAGTGTTTGAACATCTCTCATCCAAAAAATAAATTCAGGCATAAAAAATGACAACACATGCAATTTTGCAGGCCCATAACTGAGAATCTTTATTAAAGCGCCACTTTGAGAGATTGCTAAAATTCTACAAATTCAAAATAACAGCAGCTCAGTTTTTTGGGCAGGGACTGTGATTAATGCATAAATTAAATGGATGAAAAATATTGAAAAACTGGAAAATTTAGAATAAAATAAAGTACAGGTGAGAAGCTGAGCTAGTTAAGCCATCAGCAGTTTCTTCTACTCAGTCAAAAATCCAGTGGAAAGTTTCAGCAGATGAAGTCCCTGATCTTTAAATTTTGCTTGCGTCTTCATCATGCCTATGTCAAAGAGATGCAGTAATTATAGCATTGTTCTCTATTAATCATAACTAATATTTTTATTTCAAAATGTACATGATTTTATGTGAATATGAGAACAGGTGACCTACTTTCTTTTTGGTTTGCACTGCCCCCCTGTGAAGAGAACAATCTGTTACTCTTTCTGCATATAATGTCAAACATAAGGTTTTTTGTTAGGTAGAAAATGCATGTGTAAAAATTCAGAGCTACTTACAACAGAGAACTCCAACCCCTCCGGCTACAAGCAGGGCTGTGAAGATCAAACCCCCGATCCTCAGCGCCTCATAGTCTAAAAACAGAAGCATTTTTAAAATTTTTAAAATACTTTCAAAATTATATATTATTGTACATTTATATTTATTATATTTATACATTTCTATATTTATTATAAAAAATAAATGTTATATTATTAGGATCTCCTGAGCATCTGCCTCAGAGTACTTACTGTAAACGAAAGGATCTGCAAAGGCAAAAAAAAAAAAAAAGGAGAAAGGTTAAATTGCTCTTGAAAACAGACAAAAATTATACCAGAAAATTAATGTTCTTAATGCATGAGACTGATAGGCTCAAAAGTTGAATAGCGTTACAGTTGAATAAAAACAAACAAACAAACAAACTCTTTTGCCTTACTTGCTTCAGCTTGACCGAAGAGTGCCAAGAAGACTGTAAATGAAAATAAAGATTTGTGAAAAATCATACACGAAGAATGACATTACCAAACAAATAAACTATCAGACATTTGGAGAAAATGTTATACACTCTAAATATTCCAGTAGTTTTTTCAAGATTTAGAATAAAAATATATATTTTGTTCTGTAAAATGAATAAGCTATTTAAGTTAAAAAACAAAACCACGATTTCTGTATATCATAAAATATATACAGTGTGCATGTTGTATATTGCAATGAGAACTTAATTTTGTTTTTAATAATTTACTATTTAATTTACTAAAAAGCTATTATTTTTTCTTCCATCAAATCATTAAGTCCTAGTATACTGTAAATGTGGATAGAAAGTCTTTGAAGACTTGACCTTCAGGCCCAAGGGCACAGATCTGTCTGTGACCTTTACTGTGTACATAAATAGTAATGACTTGCCTGTAAGAAGAACTAGTTCTGTGAGCTGGCCCATTTTTACCCCTCCTGATCAAAGACATACACACACACAATCAGACAATGTATTTTTTGTCTTGCAGTAATATTTTACTCAAAATTTAACTGCAGTTTACTGAAAACGCCTCATGTCATTTGAAACCCAATATAATGACAGTAAATGAGGACTGGTGTTCCAAAATGACAAAATGAATCATAAATGTGATTCATATGAGTTTTGTAAGTCCAAGAAGTCATACAGGTTTGTAACATCGTGAGAGTGAGGAAAAGATGACAAAAATCGAATGTTTTGTTAATTTTCCCCCTTAAACATATTAAACAGATTTCTTTTGAAATAATTTATCGGTATACATCAGCAAAATGTCTGTTAATAATGTTAGCTACTTGCAGCACATATAATTAGATGGAATATGTTCCGTTCCCATGTACAGGTCAACAGTGAGATGAGGAATGTTTGTTAAGAAACTCCAGCTGTAAGTACAGCTGAGAGAAAACAGCACTCGTGTTTTGAAAGTAAACAGAAAGCGCGGGTTGACGCAGTCGGGACGCAGCACGTTCCAGGACACTGCTGCGTACCCTTGAACGCCTGGAGGTGTTTTGGAAAGTTTGCCCTCCCACCTCCTCTGGTTATAGAATCGTCTCGAAATGCTTTGGATTTGTAGCTCAGCACTTTCTCGATCTCACTGACCACACATGGGCCCTGAAGTCTGGATGCCATTTTTGTTCACTCGAGAATGACAATTCTGACATTGTTCTCACCCTCAAGTTGTTCCAAACCTGTATGAGTTTCTCTCTTCTGTTGAACGCAAAATATATTTTGAATATTGTTGATAACCAAACAGTTGCTGGTGGCCATTGACTTCCATTGTCCAGACGTTTGTCCAGCAACTGTTTGGTTATTAACAGTCTTTAAAATATCTTCTTTTTGTTCAGAGGAAAGAAACTCATATAGGCTTGGGACAACTTGAGGGTGAGTAAATGATGACAGAATTTTCATTTTTGCATGAACTATCCTTTTAAACAAGGCTTTCTAGGGAATATTTACAGAACTTTCATGTAGAACAGTTCTCGAAAAGTCCACATATCCAAAATGGCAGGTGTGAGGTCACCTTCATCTATTGACCTGATTCTGAGACAGAATCTTTATCTAATCACTGTTAATTTTTACTTAAACGAATAACTACGAGCTGGATTACTTGTTAAAAAGCAAACGGCAATGAATCAAACATTAATGAAGATTTTTCAAAGATCCACATTGGCATGCAAGATAAGTAAATACTATTAAAGGAAGTAATTCTTCATTGCATCATTCCCATGTCACATTTAGCACAATCCAATATATCAGAAGACCCTGATCTTACCTTAGCAGAGGAACTGATGGCTCTCTGAGCAGTAGATGTTGGATGAGGCTCCTCAGGTGGGCTGATCTCACAACCTTTCTGTCTTTTCTATAACCTTTAAAGAAAACTCCTCCTCACTGTATACACATAAACACAGCACAGCATATCAGATCGATGCATTTTGGGTGTGTGCATCATCACGTCATCATGTCCGCTGTTTTGCCCAAAACATGACCTGCGTGTTGATGAATTACACACAGCTTAAAAGTTGTTTAAGATGGAGGCTGACATGAGTACACCTACAAATCAGTGTCCTTTAAATGTTCTTTACTATAGGCATTAAAGCTGATGCCCTTTACCCAACAGTCACCAGTAATGTGACACTGGGGGCAGAAGTGAGCATCACTCTGAAGGGCAGAGTACATTACATGAACACTTTGAAGGGTGCAAGGCATTACTGTCTCTGTTTGGTTCAACCTATAGAAGCACATACATCATTGGCACTTAATTTTGAATTAGAATGTTACCTTAATAAGGTAGCAGCAAAATCAATGTTTAGACAAATTTTTAAAAAACATTTGCACCAAATATTATTTAACTTTAAAACACACACACACACACACACACACACACACACACACACACACACACACACACACACACACACACACACAAAGGAAAAAATGTAGGAAAATAAAAAATGACAATAATAGTTATACAGTATATATTTATATATAAAATACTGTAATATTGTATAATATATATATATATATATATATATATATATATATATATATATATATATATATATAAGGGCTGTCAATCGATTAAAATATTTAATTGTGATTAATCGCATGGTTGTCATGAGTTAACTTGTGATTAATCACAACTTAATCACACATTTTTATTTGTTCTAAATGTACCTTAAATTAACACTTTTCAAGTTTTTAATACTCTAATCAACATGGGCATGGACAAATATGGATGCTTTATACAATATATGTTTATTATTAGTGAAACCATAGTCAACATAGAGCATGAAGTCTAGACATGTTTCAAAGGTCATACTGTAGATGTTTTTCAAATAACTTGTTCATGTCTTTTAGACACATGAAAAAATAAATACCAGGTTCCCATTACTTCTCTTTCTTTGCACTGAGCAATTTACTTACACAAACCTGTTTACATTTTTGCATGACAGGGCAGCTCACTTCTTCTGAACATGCAAAATGTACATTTATTATTTATTATTAAATTTGTTTGCTTCTGTGAGAAGTGTGTGTGCGCGCCCTGGGACAGCAAGTCAAGGTCAAGTACCAGCCTCAGAAACTAAATAAGGTTTGGGCAAAACCTAAAGATTTGTCGCTAGGCGCCTTTTTTGAAGGGGGGGGGGGGGGCTGGGGTCGCTAAAGGGGTCTGCAAAGTCGCTAAATTGGCAACACTATGCATCTCCATTTCTCCAACTATGGGCTAGATCACGGGTCAAACAGAAAATGCACTCTGCATCATGTGTTAATAAAATTTGTGCCGTTAAAATGAAAATGAACTTTGACAGCACTAATATATATATATATTAGTGGTGGGCATAGATTAATTTTTTTAATCTAGATTAATCTCACTGTAATTTTGGAATTAATCTAGATTAAAATGGCTCATTTGAATTCTGCCAAGTAGATCAGAATAAGTTCACTACTAGTAGTAAACAACTAGCACTCATCAAGAATTTAATATTGATAATAACATTGAAGACATTGTATGATTATTCCTTAAAGATAAGGTTTTAATAGTTTTAGTAGTAGTAGCCTATTACGTTCTGCCCAATGTCTTCAAGTGAAACCGAACTTTTATTTTGACGGGTTGCCGTGAATACCTTTACATTTCTGTGTGTATATGATATGGGGATAGTTTTTCTCAAATGAAACGCTCGAATGCTCATGAAGTGACTCTCAGAGCAGTTCTGGAGATGTTGTTCATGTATTTATGTCCTCATTTAGTGAGACGACAGACGTTATCACCGCAAGCGTCACGCGGGCTTCTGTATGAGTAGTGAACAAACCCGCGCGTCTGCGCCATACATTAACACAGAGACACACTGAAGTCATATTTAAATAGACGTTTTGCGGCTTAATATTTACAAAAAGGAGTGGGAGTGTGCTCACTTTTGTTTTGTTTTGTGTGTGTGTGTGTGTGTGTGTGTGTGTGTGTGTGTGTGTGTGTGTGTGTGAAGGTGTGAACCGGGGCGGAACTCCGCTGTGCGCGCGATACAGAGAGCGCGACCATGTAAGGAAGAGACAGAAATGACTTGCCGTTCCCCTTCAATTCGGTCACTCTACATTGCTATGGGAAAATACCTTTTCCTCGAATATTACTGAAGCCTTATTGAATCACGCCAGTAAAACTGGCCAATGACGTTCAAGCGCGCGAAATATGAGCGGGATCCCACTCTATATAAGGCAGTGCTTGTACGTCATCCATTCAGAATTTTTTCCTTCAGCAAGAAGCCTATCAACGATCTTCTACTCACCGTGATCTACACTCTGCAGCGGACACGCCTTCTCTTCCCCTGCTGTGTTCCGGTGAGCTTCGGACGGATAAAGATGACCTCTCGCGATTGCCTCTCCTGCGTAGAGCCAATCGAACTCTCTGATGGCCACGAATCGTGCGTCTTCTGCCTGGGTCGCGCCCACGCAGAGGCGGCGCTTGGGGGGTCGGACTGCCCCCACTGCGGAGATATGAGTCTCCGGACTCTCAGGCTCCGTGTGGCCATCGTCCAAGGCGATGAACTCGCCCAACAAGCTCTGCCGCGCTCTTCCTCTGCAGCCTCTTTTGAGCCAAGGAGTAAAGTGCCGCGAGTTACTGATGCGGATCTGTCCGGGTCGGGTGACGAGACCGCGCCGGCTCAGTGCCCACGCGCTCCTCACCCCCCTGCTGCAGGTCCCCTTCCAGTGCGCTTCATGGCCGCTAATCTCCGCCCCTCCCCCAGCGCGCAAGATGTGGTGTCTTTCGGAGCCACGGAGGAGGATGAGGATGATGCCATCTCGGTGGCAGCGTCTGCGAGAGAGGAGTGGTCCAACAGCCCACTGGATTACACTGCGCCCATCAGTGACGCGGGGGACCTCCATCACAGTGATGTTGAGCTCCTCCGCGTCCTGACCAAGGCAGTTGATGAGCTCGGTCTGGAGTGGGCGCCTCCTACCGAGCCGGCCAGAAGCCGTCTGGACGAGTGGTTCCTCCAGTCGGATCGCGGCCGAAAGGACACCCCGCGGAGGCCCGGCCCCTTTTTCCCGGAGGTGCACGACGAGATAGCGAAGTCGTGGAACGCGCCGCTGACCAGTCGAGTGCACAATCCGGGATCCTCCCTTCTGTCGTCTGTGGACGGCGCTGACCGAGCGGGGTATGTTAATCTCCCCCCTGTGGAGGAAGCTGTCGCTGCCCACCTCTGTCCTGCAGCCGCGGCCAACTGGAGGGTGCGAAACAACGCGTCTCTCCCATCTAAACCTTGCCGAGCCACCGCAAACTTCGCTGGCAAGGCTTTTTCAGCGGCGGGCCAGGCAGCTTCAACGCTGCATGTGATGGCGATACTTCAGGTGTATCAGGCCAAGCTCCTTCAGTCCCTGGATGAGGGTGGCCCGGACCCTGAAGTCTTCAAAGAGCTCCGACGCGCCACAGATCTGGCCCTCAGAGCGACGAAGGGGACAGCTCGAGCGATCGGCCGCAATATGGGTAATCTGGTGGTGCTGGATCGTCACCTGTGGCTGACTCTGACCGAGTTAAAAGACTCGGAGAAGACGGCTCTTCTGGACGCTCCAGTGAATCCCTCAGGTCTCTTTGGAGCGGCGGTAGAGACGTTCACGGAGCGCTTCGTTGAAGCGCAGAAGCAGTCGAAGGCCATTAGCCACTTCTTACCAAAGCGCGCCGGCGCGAACCCTCCTGCGCGTTCCCGCTCCTCCTCAGCGCAGCGCGCGGGAAGACCGTTCGCCCCTCCTACTGCTGTTCGGCGCGAGCATGAGCCGGCGGTGAGACCAAGACAGCCATGGCCGAAGCGCCGCCAGGGCTCCAAGGGCCAGAAACCCCGCCCTGAAAGAGACAGCAGGCCACCGGCTCCGGGATCAAAGCCGCGTTCCTGATGCTGTCTCTCGGAGGAGGAAAGCTGCACTCAGCGCCGAAGACGAGCCACTGAGAAAGTCTGCTCGCTCCGCTGTGTGTGTTCACCACGCCCCCCTGCCTGTTGCGGGCGGCAAGAACGATTGTCATGTTTGTGTTTTGACTGTTCCACAGTGCAGTGCAATAAAGTAAAAAAAAATACAAAAATCACCTCAATATCAGGGCAATTTTCCTCCTCTCACTCCCCTCTCCCACATCACTCATTCTCACACTCGTGTGGTATTAAACTCCCCGCCCCCCAACGGCGAGTTATCCCTCACGGTGTGCAGTCCGCCTCGCCCGCTGTCACAGTTCACAGAAGCGTGGCAGGGACTGCCAGGGGTATCAGAGTGGGTTATGAAATCAATAAAGAACGGCTACACGCTTCAGTTCTTTCGCAGACCGCCCCGTTTCAACGGTGTGTTAATGTCCACTGTGCGGGAGCAGAATGTCTCAGTTCTGCGAGAGGAAATACACAAACTTCTCGCAAAGCGCGCGGTAGAGGCAGTGCCTCTCACAGACCGCGAGAGCGGCTTCTACAGTCGATATTTTCTGGTGCCAAAGAAAGACGGCGGACTCCGCCCAATCTTGGACCTGAGGCCTCTGAATCGCGCGCTTTCAAAGCGCTCATTCAAAATGATTACGCTGAGACAAATCCTCTCACATATCAGACCGGGAGATTGGTTTATCTCGGTGGATTTAAAGGATGCTTATTTTCACATCCAGGTAGCCCCCCGCCACAGGCGCTTCCTGAGATTTGCATTCGAAGGGATAGCGTACCAATTCACGGTCCTGCCCTTCGGCTTATGTCTGGCCCCTCGTACGTTTACGAAACGCATAGATGCTGCTCTCTCTCCTCTGAAGCAGAACGGAATGCGCATCCTGAACTATCTGGACGACTGGCTAGTGTTAGCCCAATCAGAGAGCGCGCTGCTCAGCGACAGACTCAGACTCCTCGCTCATGTTCAGAGCTTAGGGCTGACTGTAAATATGCAAAAGAGCATGCTGATACCGAGCCAGAAAATTTCCTTTTTAGGAGCGGAGCTGGACTCAATCAATATGCGAGCGCGTCTGTCGGAGGAGCGCTCACAAAAACTGATCAGTTCTCTCGCAGTCTTCAAATTAGGGCGTTCTCCCCCGCTGAAATGCTTTCAGAGGACCCTCGGCCAGATGGCTGCTGCCTCAACAGTGTGCAATCTAGGGCTCCTACATATGCGTCCGCTTCAGCTCTGGTTAAAGAGCCGGGTGCCACAGAACGCATGGCGCACGGGCACCTTGCGCATCAAAGTGACGCGCAACTGTTTGCATACACTGAACCCTTGGCGCGATATGGCTCTGTATCGCCAGGGTGTTCGTATTGGTCAAGTGACCAGGAGAAAGAATGTTACGACAGATGCGTCGAGTACGGGCTGGGGAGCCGTATGCGATGGCAGACCAGCCTTCGGGACGTGGTCAGAAACGGAGAAGTCATGGCACATAAACTGTCTGGAGCTCCGTGCTGTTCACCTAGCGCTCGAGTGCTTTCTTCCAGACATTCTTCAACGTCACATTCTCATCAGGACGGACAGCATGACAGTGGTGGCGTTTATAAATCACCAAGGCGGTGTGAACTCGCGACCGCTGCTGCAGCTGGCGAGAGACCTCCTTCTGTGGGCAGATCGACACCTCCTCTCCATCCGGGCAGTACATGTCCCCGGACGCCTGAACTACGGCGCGGATTTACTGTCGAGAGGCGGGATAATCCACGGGGAGTGGAGATTACACCCTCTGACAGTCAATATGATTTGGAGTGTATTCGGCAGGGCAGAGGTGGATCTCTTCGCATCAGCGAAAAACACTCACTGCCCGCTGTTTTATTCACTGACACACTCTCCCCTGGGAGTGGATGCACTAGCTCACAGCTGGCCAAAAGTACGCAAGTATGCCTTTCCTCCAGTGAAGCTTCTGCCTCGCGTGCTTTGCAAAATCAGAGAGGAAAAGGAATCTGTTCTGTTAGTGGCACCGAAATGGCCCAATCAGCCGTGGTTCCCAGAACTGGTGGAGATGCTGGTAGCCCCCCCATGGATTATCCCACTGAAGAGAGACCTCCTCTCTCAAGCACAAGGAACGATTTGGCATCCGAATCCGGAGTCATGGAGCCTTCATGTCTGGCCGCTCGACGGAGCTTGCCAGTAACAGACGCACTTCCTCAGCGGGTGTTGAACACTATCTCTGAGGCCAGGGCTCCTTCCACGAGACGTCTTTACTCACATAAATGGAGAGTTTTTTCAAGTTGGTGCGTATCGCGGGGCGAAGACCCAATCAGCTGTCCAATACCAATAATCCTTGCCTTCCTTCAAGAACGATTTGATAGTGGTCGTATGCCATCCACATTGAAAGTGTATGTGGCCGCTATAACAGCCTTTCACGTGCACATCGAAAATCGCCCGATCGGCAGAAATGACCTGATCATACGATTTTTAAAAGGAGCAAGAAGGCTGAACCCTCCTCGCCCTTCTACCCTACCCACTTGGGACTTGGCGCTTGTGCTTGACGCTCTCACGGGACCCCCGTTCGAGCCCATACAATCAGCGAGCTTACGAGCGCTCTCTCTCAAGACAGCGCTCCTGCTCGCGCTGGCCTCTGTTAAGCGAGTTGGAGACCTGCAGGCGCTTTCAACTGACGACTCGTGTATTGAATTCGGACCAGGTGATTGCAGACTCACCTTGAAGCCTAGAAAAGGTTATGTGCCTAAAGTGCTTTCGACTCCATTTAAAGCGCAGGTGATAACACTATCTGCTTTCCGCCCCGAAACACCGGCCGGGACGGAGCCGCTTAATACACTCCTGCTGTGCCCTGTACGCGCGGTGCGTACTTATATTGAGCGCTCTAGACAGTTCAGACTCTCGGAGCAGCTATTTGTATGTTTTGGTGGACGTACAAAAGGATTGCCTGTGTCCAAGCAAAGGCTGTCACACTGGATCGTCGACGCAATTGCTTTGACTTATAGCTCTAAGGGCGTGGAATGTCCAATAGGGGTTCGGGCCCACTCAACCCGCGGACTCGCGTCCTCCTGGGCCTGGGCAAATGGCATGTCTATCCAGGACATTTGTATGGCGGCAGGCTGGTCGTCACCCAGCACTTTCGCGAGGTTTTATAACCTAGATGTGTCGTCGCTGGCCTCGCATGTACTGTCAGTGCACGCGCCTACTCAACCTCAGCTATGATCTGAGACGTGTATCAGAGTGGTTTCGACTAGGTCGTATACACCCTGTATTAATGCACCACTAATTCAATGCTGTTCACGTCAGTTATCACAGTGTTATGGTATAGTTCACCACGTCTTTATGACTTGGCCACCATCATACCGATATGGCAGTGCATCATAACATGATTTCATTAAAATTAAACAATTAATCTATATGTGAAAGCGCCGAAGCCGCCGCCATTTCACTTCTCTGTTTCACCGGAGTTAACTCCGCCCCTGGTGTGACGTGGCATCGTCTTGCTGCCGCGCCCCCTGACTTTTACATGGTTTCGACTAGGTCCTGTAGACCTGAGCTGTGTTTACGAAGAGCGCCAATATCATTGCCGCTCTCATTACGGCTCTGGACGTAAAACTTGACATACTTGTCGAACCAGGCTCCATCGCTGTGACACGGCGGGATTTTATACGTTCCCATAGCAATGTAGAGTGACCGAATTGAAGGGGAACGCTCTCGGTTACTAACGTAACCTCGGTTCCCCGAAATGAGGGAACGAGACATTGCTGTTATTGCCGTGTCACCGAGCTCAGGATCTTAGAATGCCAAGTTGCTTCAGTCAAAGATTCTGAATGGATGACGTACAAGCACTGCCTTATATAGAGTGGGATCCCGCTCATATTTCGCGCGCTTGAACGTCATTGGCCAGTTTTACTGGCGTGATTCAATAAGGCTTCAGTAATATTCGAGGAAAAGGTATTTTCCCATAGCAATGTCTCGTTCCCTCATTTCGGGGAACCGAGGTTACGTTAGTAACCGAGAGCGATTTCTATTGGGAAGCTTCTTAAAAATAAATTTTCCCTGAAGCAAACCCGGCGGCTTCATAGCTGCATCCATGTTAGCACGTCACGTTTGATGTTGTAATTTCACAGTAGACATACACACAGGTTCGAAGACTCGTTCTCGCCCCCTACTGTGCAATTTGGCTACATCCGCGCTCAAATATCAAGGTGAAAGTCATCGTAGCTTGCGTAGTATAGACCCAGCTCCCAACCCAACTTTGAGAATAGATTAACGGCGATATTTTTTTTATCGCCCGATAAGAGTTTCACTTTAACGCAGCACGTTAACGCCGATAACGGCCCACAACTATATATATATATATATACCGTATTGACCCGAATATAAGACGATGTTTTTTTCTTGGAAATACATCTGAAAAAACGCGGTCGTCTTATATTCGGGGTCTAGACTTTGACATGTCAGTAATACACCCACAACAATAGGTGGCGCCAAAAACGCATAAAACGAGTGTGCCATGAAATATGTAATGTCTGTGTGTTGTAAAGATAACTAGTGAAAACAAAAGAAAAAGAAAAGCTTATAGCGGCATAAGTCGTGACTGTCATGTTAGTCTGATGAGACCAAACTTCCTCTGTAAGTGATTTTAAAACATAAGACAGTACCCAGATTTGAAGACTACAATAAGATTTCACTTCTACTGTTAATACAATTTTGGTAGGCTACTATGAGATGAATAGGCTAAATGTTATATAATTCAGATGGGCTACCTGTTATTTCAATAGTATATCAAAAAGTGCATATTTTTCAATGTCATTGTTGGTGCATTTGACCAGCATTTACCATACTTTCAAAACAAAAATTAAAATAGGAAAAACAAGCAATTTGAAAATGTTTTACAGAGAAGAAAAAAAAAAAACAAGATTTGGTTTTCAAAAAGCCTTTTTATACAAGGTACATCTGGAAAAAAGAGGGTCGTCTTATAATCAGGGTCGTCTTATATTCGGGACAATACGGTATATATATATATATATATATATATATATATACACACACACACACACACACACGCACACACTGTAAGAACTATTTTATATACTGTAGATATAGATCATAATTCTTATTACAATATTTCAATATTCTTATTTTTTCCATAAATGTGATAAAATTTCTTCAGAAATGTAAATAATCTCACATATATCTTGTCTCTCTCTACCCATTCATACATATTTATGTATATACAATATATTGCAAAATATTTATAATATTTTATAATGTATAACATTATTATAATTTTTATATTTCTATTTATTTGTTTAACATACATAATATATTATATATAATTACATATTTTGTAAAAAACATATATATATATTAATGCTGTCAAAGTTAACGCGTTAATGCAAATTAATTTTAACGGCACTAATTTTATTAACGCTGATTAAAACCCTCATCCGGACCGTCCCTCCCGAACCTATAACAAAAGTATCCCTCGTGGGTCAAATTGACCCGAAGACCCTCAGCGTTATATATAGCCTATTTTTTTCCCAGTCTTGAAAAAAAAATTTTTCTCTATTTTAATTTATTTATTATTTCTAATTATTTATGTAGGGTTTGTTATTATTTTTGGTGATTTTTTTTATTTTATTTTCCTTAAATTCCGTATTTTTCATGAAAATTAGCATATTTGCATACATTTTTTCACCAAAAAAACAAAACAAACAAAGACACAATTTCTACTTTAAACAACATTATCCATCAGGAACTACATCACTGAGTGTCTGGCTGGGAAAAATGAAAAAAAAAACTGCATTTATACTTTCAGCCACAAGATGGGCGTATTGAACCCTATGGAGATTCTCAACTGAGCCCAAAAAGTGAAATCTTGAAAACTACACAAACTTGTGGCTTCATTTAGCTTTCAGATATGTATAAGGCTTTGAGATATATATAAAAACATTTTAAAAATATTTTGTAAATATATATATATATAATATATATGCATATATATGTATTTTAATCCAAACACATGCATGTCCATAAATTTTCATAAATATGTAATAAATATAAAAAAATACATTTAAAAATATAAAAATGATATCAAATCATTGGTCCTCAACTTATCACTCAGATTTAACTGTGTTTGGTCAAAATGATATTCATTTCCCAGCAGAAACATTATTTATGTTATAATGTATGTCTATGGGAGTGTGTGTGTGTACCGTTTGTGTGTGTGTGTGTGTGTGTGTGTGTGTGTGTGTGTGTGTGTGTGTGTGTGTGTGTGTGTGTGTGTGTGTGTGTGTGTGTTTGTGTGTGTATGTGTCTGTGTGTATGGGTATGGGTATGGGTATGGGTATGTGAGTTTTTTCTGCATTGGGGACATTCTGCAGTCTCAGTCCTCAGTCTCCAGTCTGCAGTTTTTTTCATAAATTTTAGTCTTTTTTGGCTCCGGGTCGAATTGACCCGTGAGGGACACTTTTGTTACTTTTTTTTCACACCCACTTAACATCTTTGAATCTACTCCAATTTTTTTGTGTGTGTCCTTGCTGTCCCAGCATGCGTGCACACACCTCTCCCTCTCTCTCTCTCTCTCTCTCTCTGTGCGTCTGCTCTGTTCAGCGACCGGCAGAGAGGAGCAGCGCTTTCAGTTAAACACAGATATTATGATGCTTCTCTAATTTTACATGCAAGTAGACTATAGCCGAAATCACAGCACAGCTATTGTCATTATCTTATGTGTATTTGATTTCATCAGACGACGGCTCGATTATCAGGATTTTTGTGCAGATTAACATCTTGGAAAGGAGAGCTGGTTATGTAGTCTCAGTGGGTTGCGTTTCAATCACTATTTCATATTCATTCTGTTGTCTGACAACAGAAACAGTGAAATATATCAATGAAAACAGTTTTATTGAGAATTTAGTAACACTTTAGAATACTGTTCCGTCGTTAATGAATAACTACACAGGAACAAATGACTAATGCACTATTAACATTGTAGTAACTACTATTAACTAACAATAAACTCTTATTAACAATTTATTAAGTAATAGCGCTAAGTTGAAACTGGTAGATCACTATTAGCTAACCATTAACTACTATTTTTTCATATATCCTGAGAACTCCTAAGAACTATTTTATACAGGTTCATAATTAATGTGAATTATACATAATTAATAAATAATTCTAAAATGAAGATCATTGTAACCCACTAGTAATGACTCAAGTATTACCAAATCCTTCTAAATGAACTACTAATTACTTGGATCAGTATTCTAAAGTGAAAATCATCATAACTTCCTAATATTGACTGATGTGATTGTGAGCTTTTGAGATATATGTAAGGTTTTGGATAGTAATGACTCAAGTGTTACTACATCCTTCTGAAGAAACTACTAATTATTTGGATCAGTATTCTAAAGTGAAGATACCAGTAACTCACTAGTAATGATTTAAGTTTTACCAAATATAGCAAAATGAATTACTAACCAGGACCTTACAAAAACCTCAAAAGTTTACAATGACTTCAGTCATTACTAGAGAATTATCATGTTATTCACTTTAGAATACTGATCTAAATAATTAATTCCTTCTGAAGAATTTGGTAATACTTGGGTCATTACTAGTGGGTTACCATGACCTTTACTTTAGAATTAATTATACATTATGTATTATGCAGTAGTTCTTAGTAGTTCTTGGGGAGGTATGGAAAAAATAATAGTTACTGAATAGTGAACTACCACATTTGACTAAGCACTATTACTTACTAATTCATGAATCAGAGTTGCTTGTTAGTTAGTTGTCACGAATCTGGTCTGTGAACTTCCATTCCCTCACCACCAGAGGTCACTCACTCACCACAGTTACTTTTGCACTACACCCACTGTTGCACGACACCTCCGGACTACAGTTCCCATCATTCATTGCACTGACGACAGCACACAGCTCATTGCACTGATCACACACACAGCTGATTCCCATTTGCACACCGTACTTAAGCCATGGACTTTCTCTCCATCACGGCCGAGTATTGTATGCATTTATCGCTGCCCTACAGAGCCCTGTTAGTTTCCCTAGTCTTGCCTAGTCTTGGATTGTGTTTTCCCCTGCCTGGACTCTTGCTTACATTTTGGATTACCTCTCTTGTCAAGCCCCTTTTGATACTGTTCGCTGTCGTCTGACCCACGCCCGTTTTAGATCATTCTTTGCATTGCCTATGTTATACTTGTCTGCCATTGTTCGACCCTGCCTGTTAAGACCACGTCTCTGATCAATAAAAGCTTGCACATGGATCCGCATGTCTCTCGTCTCGTCAGCCCTGTTTTACTAGTAGTTACTAGAGTGATAATATTGCATTACTCATGTGTTCTTGTGCAGTTATTCATTAATTGATGGAATAGTATTCTAAAGTGTTATCGAGAATTTAGCTGTATCAAAATACAGTATGTGGGCACAGAGAGGCAAACAAATTTAATAATAAATAATAAATGTACATTTTGCATGTTCAGAAGAAGTGAGCTGCCCTGTCATGCAAAACTGTAAACAGCTTTGTGTAAGTAAATTTCTCAGTGCAAAGAAAGAGAAGTAATGGGAACCTGGTATTTATTTTTTCATGTGTCTAAAAGACCTGAGCAAGTTATTTGAAAAACATCTACAGTATGACCTTTGAAACATGTCTAGACTTCATGCTCTATGTTGACTATGGTTTCACTAATAATAAACATATATTGCATAAAGCATCCATATTTGTCCATGCCCATGTTGATTAGAGTATTAAAAACCTGAAAATTATTACTTTAAGGTACATTTAGAACAAATAAAAATGTGCGATTAAGTTGTGATTAATCACAAGTTAACTCATGACAATTGTAACCCGGGTAACCCAGGCTACCAGTGAGAATGTAATGAAAAACAATAATAGATATAAGTTTAGAGAGAATCATAAAGAAATTAAATGTGGTGATGAGCTCTTTAAGAGCTAGTAGCAGCAGTGAACTAAGCCCCGCCTATCTGCTACTTGCTGAATGCGCGAGAAAGCTCTCGGTTTGCTAGAGAGAGCGGGAGACAGTGAGACGAGGCAGCCACACGGAGCGATCTACAAACCCTTCCATGAGCTGTTGCCGGAGTAAGAAGCGGATGAGCGAGGACTTGTGAAACAAATCGATGCAGGCCCACGGAGCATCAAAGTGCCACATATGAACTTCTTTGTTGAAAATATATCAATTTCTCGCCTTGGTGAGTTACAGTTCAAGCAATAACGTGATATTTACGCGAGGAAAGTGCCGCGACTCTGATAGAGAATCGGTACGAGGTGTTTATATAGGCCGTGCCAGCTTAAGTTGATGAAACATGGGCTAAAGCTAACGCACGTGTGAAAATGCTAATGAGCTAACAAAGTATCATAAAGTATAGTATGTGTCAATGTGTTCAATAAGTGTCAAAGTGTTGAGTTAATGTGTTATTTGAAGTGCATACATGTAATTTGATGATGAAATTGTTTAAACCGAAGATTAATTATTGTTCTGCCTTGTTTCTACAAGGCTGGGTTTCTTTGTGAGATTCAAGTTCTTCCATGACGAGTTTCCTGATTCATGCTGGACGCACGAGGTGCAATTTGTATATGGCGAGCCACCCACGGAACTGTTTCGTCTGAACTGTGTTTTTGAGCCATCAAACTGGTAGGAGGATTCTTTCTTTTACCTTTGGACAAACGGGACTCGGACTCATTGAGATCATCTTGTTTTTCTATTTTCCTTTTTGATTTCTCAACGGAAGATATTAACTGTTCCTGAATTATTGTAAAAGAATCTACAGTTTTCTGAACTCATCTATTCAATTCATGAACTCAGGTTAACTGGATTAATCTATCCAATGTGAATCAGAGGCTCAGGATTTAAGACTATTGAGTTTTGAGGAGAACATGGTTCATTTTTCAACTGAAAGTGGAAATTCAGAACTTCATTTTGTATATTGAATCTATATTGTATATTGTTTATTTGATCACATTTTGGGGTGTTCAAGTTATTGAGCACAATATTTTGTTTGGAAACAGTCTATTTTCTTCTTTAATTGTGTTACAAGAAATCTGACACAGTGTTGAATTTTTGCAAAAGCTTTATTTTATTCTTTTATTGTGCATAAGTGTATGAGAATCTGTTCCAGCTGAGTTGAAAGTGTTCAAACTGCTTAGTCCATGTACCTGTAAAACCCCAACAAGAGTGTGGATATTGTAATTTATTGTACTTCAATTAACCGTTTACCTATGTGATTCACACATTTTGAGCAAAAAGCTGAGAGTACATCTTTTCCGAATACAAAATCAAACTGAATCAGAAAACAAGACTTTGTGTTGATTGTTCACTCACCTGCTGTGCTGTCTTCCTCTCTCCAGTAGTCACACCTTTCTTCTGATTAATTGGCTCATATTGAACGTTACGTTAGTGTGACACGCTAGACACGTGATACGCTACAATTCTTGGCGAGCCAGCCAGGAGAGAGGACGCAGCAGCTACTGAGGTGAATAATCGTTTAAATAAGCACATACAGTGAGCTAGGCAAAAAATGGATGTTTTGGAACGTGAAAATGTCAATGTGCAAAATGCAGTGATTGTCAGTGGCATAACGCTAACTGAACTAGATGAAGCTGTAGAAGCATATCTGCAGAAGTTCGGCTCTATTCGACAAAACTTACTAATTGATGACCCACGCTCTGAGTTTCATCGTAATGCAGTAATAGAGTTTTTGTGCAACTCTGCCATGTCCAACCTTGAGCCTCAGTTACCTGCGACCATCGAAAGTCCCACTGATGCAGACACAGTGTTCTATGTGCGCACCCTGAGTAGTGTATACACTCCTACCGCTAGTAGTGCCACCACAGTGTACTTGGAGAAATTGCAGGCAATAGCGAATGCTAATGGAGAATCCCTTCAGGATGTGCTCCAACGAGAGTTGAATAAGATGAGTGAAATTAGAACTTCAGTCGATGCGTCGTCCAGAACAGAACCTGAGATAGAGCACCACCCTTGTAAGTCAAGTTTTCTGACGCATGGCACTAGCACTCCTCAGCATCCAGTGAGCAAATCACCACCTCTACAGGGAACGGAATTTGCTGCAGAGACATTGGCTCACCCACCGAAGAATAATGAATCCAAAAACCCAGCCAAGGGAGCCATGGGCGCTGCATCACCGCACTGCTCAAGAGACCTTGATGACAGCACTACTGAGACAGTATCATTGAAATTGCCTATGACTGCTGCGCACCCTCCAGGTATTCAGAGGGTAGTAATGGAACATGTTATAAGAATGAATGACTCCCTGTCTCCACACAATGCTCCGTTTCGCCTAAGAGCTTTCTCTGGAAGGAGCCCCCGTCCAAGCAATGAGCCTGATTTTGACACCTGGCGAGCAAGTGTTGACTACCTGTTGAATGATCCATCCCTTACCGATTCACACAAGACGCGGAAAATTCTAGATAGCCTGTTACCACCTGCTTCAGATATCATTAAACATGTGAACCCAACCGCTCCATCGTCAGAGTGCCTTAAACTGCTAGAGTCCGTCTATGGCTCAGTGGAGGACGGAGACGAATTATTAGCTAAGTTTATAAGCACCCTGCAGAATCCTGGTGAAAAATCATCTGCCTACCTCCACAGATTGCACGTGATCCTGAGTGCTACCATCAGACGTGGAGGTGTTGCGGAGGGTGAACGAGACCGTTGTCTGCTGAAGCAGTTCTGCCGTGGCTGCTGGGACAACACCTTGATAGCTGACCTGCAGCTTGAAAAGGGGAAAGCAGACCCACCTCCTTTTGCTGTATTAGCAATACGCATTCGCACAGCTGAGGATAAGCAAACCTCTAAGGAGGAGAGAATGAGAAAGCATTTGGGTGTGAGCAAGTATCCATCAGCTCCCCTTAAACTGAGGATGGCAACACACCAACAGTCTGTTTATCCATCTAGCACATTTGAAGAGGATGTTGTCGAGACTTCAGCTCCTAGCAATGAAAAGCAGAAAGCACCAAAGCAGAAAGGCAAGGTCCAGTGTCCTGACATGTCAGAAGTGGGCATTTTAAGGAAGGAAATAGCTGGCCTTCAAAGTCAAATCGCAGCTATCAAAGCAGACACTAGGAAAAAAGAAGGGAAATATACTGAGGCAAATGAGATTGAGGAGTTGAAAAAACAGATAGCGGAGCTTAAAGTTCAAGTTGTTGCTTCTGGTGCACAGAGAAACCAACCTGAGAGATCCCCTCAATTGAGAAGCAGTCTGAGCAGATCAAATTTCAATGAAGTCAGCAGAAAGGAGAATGAAAGACCAAGGTACACTGAGACGAGATCCAACCGCCCTCGGCCATGGTACTGCTTCCGCTGTGGAGACGATGGTCACCTAGCCGCCAATTGTGAGAATGCACCAGATCCGTCTAGAGTTGAGGAGAAGAGGCAAAAGTTGAAGGAGAGACAAGCTGAGTGGGATCTTCACAATGGAATTGCAGCGGTGCCTTTAAATTAAAAGCAGTCTCTGTCACAGGGCGGATGGGGACTGAAAGGGAGAAACAAAGCCCTAAGCAGCGACAAGTCATTAATAAGCACGTTGGTGCTAGAAATTCTTTGAAGTTACCAGATGGATTAATAGGAATGAGATGCACTGCACAAGTCGGAGTCGAAGGGAAGGAAGTAAACTGCCTGTTAGACACAGGATCTCAAGTCACGACAGTCCCTCTGTCCTTCTACAACAGTCACCTGTCGCACCATCCTATGCAACCATTGGATCACCTGTTGGAAGTTGAAGGAGCAAATGGCCAGGCTGTTCCCTACCTGGGATATGTCGAATTAACTCTGAAGTTTCCTCAAGAGTTTCTAGGAACAGAGGCTGAAGTTCCAACGTTGGCCCTAATAGTCCCAGACCTGACACATCTGCCCCAGGTCCTCGTTGGCACTAACACTTTGGATATTTTGTATGCCGATTACGTGCGAGGAACCACACTCAAAGCCAAGTCGTGCTACCATGGATATCAAGCTGTGATAAGAGTCCTAGAGGCAAGGCGGCAACAAGCCAGTGCGAGTGTCTTGGGCCAAGTAAAAGTGAAGGGAGGCATGCCTGAAGTGGTAACGGCTGGAAGCACAGTGGTTCTAAATGGGTGTGTCAACATCGTCGGGCCACTGTCAGAGACCTGGGTGACCGTAGAGCCATCAGCTTCATCATCTTTGCCTGGCGGACTGCTAGTGGCTAGTTGTTTGCATTCACTACCTCCAAAGCGCAACATTCAGATACCAGTAGTGTTGAAGAACGAGACCCAAGTTGATTTAACAATCCCTCCTAGAGCAGTGTTGGCTGAAGTGCACACTGTCCAAAGTGTGATTGAGAGAAGAAACCCTGTGAGTACCCCTGTGCGCAAAGATGTGAGTCCTGCACAAGTTAAGATCGTCCCTGACTTTGGTGACTCTCCCTTATCAAGTGAATGGAAGGAAAGAATAACTGATCTAGTGAGCTCCATGCCAGATGTATTCGCACTGCACGATTTGGATTACGGCCACACTGATAAGGTAAAACACCACATCAATCTCAGTGACAACACACCCTTCAAGCAGAGGCCTAGGCCTATCCATCCCCAAGACGTCGATGCAGTAAGAAGGCATCTCAAAGAACTCCTCGATGCAGGTGTCATTAGGGAATCGGAATCACCCTTTGCCTCTCCGATAGTAGTAGTAAAGAAAAAGAACAATGATGTACGTCTCTGCATTGACTTTAGGAAGTTGAATTCACAGACCATAAAAGACGCGTACGCTCTGCCAAATTTGGAAGAAGCCTTCTCAGTTCTATCTGGCTCCAAATGGTTTTCAGTCCTTGACTTAAAATCAGGCTTCTATCAGATCAAGATGGAAGAGGCTGATAAACAGAAAACAGCATTTGTTTGTCCTTTGGGGTTCTATGAATTCAACCGAATGCCACAAGGGGTCACAAATGCGCCGAGTTCATTTCAAAGATTAATGGAGCGGTGCATGGGCGATCTTAACAGGAGAGAAGTATTGGTCTTCATTGACGACCTTATAGTCTTTTCTGAAACTCTAGAGGAACACGAAGCTAGACTCATGCAAGTCTTGAGGCGTCTGAGAGAGTACGGATTGAAGCTTTCCCCCACGAAATGCAAGTTCTTCCAGACGTCGGTCCGATATCTAGGCCATATAGTATCTCAGAATGGGGTAGAGACGGATCCGGCCAAGATTGAAGCTCTCAAGACCTGGCCAAGGCCCAGAAACCTCAAAGAACTCAAATCTTTTCTTGGGTTTGCGGGATACTACAGGAGGTTCGTCCAAGACTTTTCTAAGATCACAAGACCTCTTAACGACCTTACTATTGGATATCCCCCTCTGCAGAAAACCCAGAGGCAAGACCCAAAGAAAAGTACACAGTACCGGGATCCTAAGGAGCAGTTTGGGGACCGGTGGACCCAGGAATGCCAGCGGGTTTTCGATACCGTCATAGAGAAGCTGACTTCAGCTCCTGTCCTCGGATTTGCCAACCCCAGACTTCCCTATGTGTTGACCACGGACGCAAGCACCACTGGACTTGGGGCTGCCCTTTATCAAGAGCAAGAGGGTCAGATGAGAGTAATTGCCTTTGCGAGCAGGGGGCTAACCAAAAGTGAAACAAAGTATCCCGCGCACAAATTGGAGTTTCTCGCGCTCAAGTGGGCGGTCACTTCAAAATTTAGTGACTATCTGTATGGAGGAGAGTTCACTGTAATAACGGACAGCAATCCACTCACCTATATCTTAACATCTGCAAGGCTTGACGTGACCAGCTATAGGTGGCTGTCCAGCCTGTCGACATTTAATTTCAAGATCCAATATCGTGCAGGCAAGCGAAACCTAGATGCAGATGGACTCTCAAGACGTCCTCATGACAGACCTGTGGATGATTTTGTCTTCCAAAAAGAGTGTGAAAGAATCAAGCAATTCACTCTTCACCATTTAGAAGAATTGGAACAGCCAACAATTCTGCCGGCAGCAGTGAAAGCCCTTTGTGAGAAACACCAAGTGTATCAGGGCTGTGACGATCCTGACCTGTCATGTTTCCAGCCCACTGTGTTCGAGTCACTGTGCGTTAATGCTAGTGCAATACCCCTGGAATTCCAGCAGGAGGACGACCATGGTCTTCCGATTCTTCCCCAAGCATCTGACGAGGAGTTGAGGGAATGTCAAAGAGCTGATCCAGCGCTCAAAGAGGTCCTTAAGTACTTTGAATCTGGGAAAAAACCTGAAGGAAAAATAGAGCCTGTAGAGGTAGCCTTATGGCTGAGGGAGTGGAACAGATTGGAGTTCAAGAATGGGGTGTTATTTAGAAGGAGACAAGATCAAGGAGGTGTGCTGTATCAGTTGGCGTTACCTGTAGATCTTCGGAAGATGGTCTTGACAAGCTTGCATGATGACATGGGCCATCTTGGAATTGAGAGGACCCTGGACTTGGCTAGGTCCCGGTTTTACTGGCCAAGGATGGCAATAACTGTGGAGGAGAAGATAAAGGCCTGTGAGCGCTGCGTGAGACGGAAGGCCCCCCCTGAGCGTGCTGCACCCCTGGTGAACATAGTGACCAGCAGACCCCTCGAGCTAGTCTGCATGGACTTTCTGTCGCTGGAGCCCGATCGGAGCAATATTAAGGATATTCTAGTTATCACCGATCATTTCACCAGGTATGCTGTGGCAATACCCACCAGAAACCAGAAGGCTCAAACCGTGGCCAAATGCCTTTGGGATAACTTCCTCGTCCATTACGGGGTTTCCTGAAAAGCTCCTCAGTGATCAGGGCCCCGACTTCGAGTCAAAGTTGATCAAGGAACTATGTGGTATAGCGGGAATCCGTAAAGTGAGGACGACACCTTACCACCCCCGGGGCAACCCTGTTGAGCGCTTTAACAGGACGCTGCTTCAGATGTTAGGGACCCTGGATGAGAAAGGAAAGGCTTGCTGGAAGGACTTTGTGAAACCGTTAGTCCACGCATATAATTGCACTCGTAATGACTCGACGGGATTCTCACCTTACGAGCTGATGTTCGGAAGGCAGCCCCGGCTACCAGTCGATCTGGCCTTCGGTTTACCCGCTGATAAGTCGTCCCCATCTCACTCAAGTTATGTCAGGAATTTGAAGGATCGCCTGCAGGAGAGCTACAGGGTGGCAAGTGAGAACGCCTCAAAAGTGGCAAAACGTAATAAGAAGAGATTCGACGAGCGAGTGGTCTCTTCATCCCTTGAAATCGGAGATCGGGTCCTTGTAAGGAACGTCAAGCTGAGGGGAAAGCATAAGTTGGCAGATAAGTGGGAGAGAAAGGTTTACATCGTGATCAAGAAAGCTGTTGACTTACCAGTCTATACCATTCAACCAGAGGGCGAGGATGGGCCTCTTCGCACGTTGCACCGAGACTTGCTATTACCATGTGGATTCCTACGAGACAACGCACCTGAGGAACCAGTAAGACCAAAGACACCTCGCAGGCCTAGAACTCGAGCCAACCCTGGTACAGAAGATCCTGAATGTGTGACTGAGGATTCTGAATTGGAAAATGATAGTATGGGTTATCACACACCCAGGTACTTGCCAAGTGTTGAAGATAGGATTCTCTCCAATTCTGAACCTCAGAAGCAGTCAAGTGGAGGAGTGACAGCAGAAGTTTCTCCTGAAATGAGAACTGCGATTAATACAGACCATGAGCAACCTACTACAGTGAAGTCACAAGTGAACTTACCTGACTTACCTGACGCTGGGAAGGGAAGTCCGCTGGATGAGCCTGAGGGAGAAGATAAACAGGTGATGGATCTTGTAGAAGCAGATATGTTGAGTGACTTATCTGTGGGAGATGACCCAGGACTAGTGGAGCAGAGAGAGGAATCAGATGAACCAGCATCTAAGATCTCCAGTGCGGATGATAGGACTGATGTCCTGCCGCAAGACAATTTTGTTGATCAGAGAAACCATCAGAGTGACCAGACAGTGATTGACCAGGTTGGAGAAAGTGTTCTGAGGCGTTCGCAAAGGCGCCATGAGCCACCAAAAAGGCTACAGTACTCTCAATTAGGTAATCCCCTTTCCCTGGTCATACAGTCCTTACTGCAGGGACTCAGTACAGCATTCACTGCATCACTGGAGGAGTCTGACTGCCTGGAGGAGTCTAAAGTCTCTCCGGAAATGAAAATTGGATGTCCCTCTGCTGTGATTTCGCAGCCTGGAAGATGCAGTGGGACCTGCATATCTTCAAGGCGGGGAGAATGTAACCCGGGTAACCCAGGCTACCAGTGAGAATGTAATGAAAAACAATAATAGATATAAGTTTAGAGAGAATCATAAAGAAATTAAATGTGGTGATGAGCTCTTTAAGAGCTAGTAGCAGCAGTGAACTAAGCCCCGCCTATCTGCTACTTGCTGAATGCGCGAGAAAGCTCTCGGTTTGCTAGAGAGAGCGGGAGACAGTGAGACGAGGCAGCCACACGGAGCGATCTACAAACCCTTCCATGAGCTGTTGCCGGAGTAAGAAGCGGATGAGCGAGGACTTGTGAAACAGATCGATGCAGGCCCACGGAGCATCAAAGTGCCACATATGAACTTCTTTGTTGAAAATATATCAATTTCTCGCCTTGGTGAGTTACAGTTCAAGCAATAACGTGATATTTACGCGAGGAAAGTGCCGCGACCCTGATAGAGAATCGGTACGAGGTGTTTATATAGGCCGTGCCAGCTTAAGTTGATGAAACATGGGCTAAAGCTAACGCACGTGTGAAAATGCTAATGAGCTAACAAAGTATCATAAAGTATAGTATGTGTCAATGTGTTCAATAAGTGTCAAAGTGTTGAGTTAATGTGTTATTTGAAGTGCATACATGTAATTTGATGATGAAATTGTTTAAACCGAAGATTAATTATTGTTCTGCCTTGTTTCTACAAGGCTGGGTTTCTTTGTGAGATTCAAGTTCTTCCATGACGAGTTTCCTGATTCATGCTGGACGCACGAGGTGCAATTTGTATATGGTGAGCCACCCACGGAACTGTTTCGTCTGAACTGTGTTTTTGAGCCATCAAACTGGTAGGAGGATTCTTTCTTTTACCTTTGGACAAACGGGACTCGGACTCATTGAGATCATCTTGTTTTTCTATTTTCCTTTTTGATTTCTCAACGGAAGATATTAACTGTTCCTGAATTATTGTAAAAGAATCTACAGTTTTCTGAACTCATCTATTCAATTCATGAACTCAGGTTAACTGGATTAATCTATCCAATGTGAATCAGAGGCTCAGGATTTAAGACTATTGAGTTTTGAGGAGAACATGGTTCATTTTTCAACTGAAAGTGGAAATTCAGAACTTCATTTTGTATATTGAATCTATATTGTATATTGTTTATTTGATCACATTTTGGGGTTTTCAAGTTATTGAGCACAATATTTTGTTTGGAAACAGTCTATTTTCTTCTTTAATTGTGTTACAAGAAATCTGACACAGTGTTGAATTTTTGCAAAAGCTTTATTTTATTCTTTTATTGTGCATAAGTGTATGAGAATCTGTTCCAGCTGAGTTGAAAGTGTTCAAACTGCTTAGTCCACGTACCTGTAAAACCCCAACAAGAGTGTGGATATTGTAATTTATTGTACTTCAATTAACCGTTTACCTATGTGATTCACACATTTTGAGCAAAAAGCTGAGAGTACATCTTTTCCGAATACAAAATCAAACTGAATCAGAAAACAAGACTTTGTGTTGATTGTTCACTCACCTGCTGTGCTGTCTTCCTCTCTCCAGTAGTCACACCTTTCTTCTGATTAATTGGCCCATATTGAACGTTACGTTAGTGTGACACGCTAGACACGTGATACGCTACACAATCATGCGATTAATCACAATTAAATATTTTAATCGATTGACAGCCCTAATATATATATATATATATATATATATATATATATAATATTATACAACATATTTATAATATATAATTAAATATTTTAATTGATTGATATATATGTGTGTGTGTGTGTGTGTGTGTGTATACAGTATACCGATGCATTATGTACTATACAGTATATACTGTACATTTTTTTTAAATATTCTTAGGACCTTTCTACAAGAATGTACAGTAATGTCTGAAATTATATATATATATTTTTTTTTAAATATTCTTAGGACCTTTCTACAAGAATGTACAGTAATGTCTGAAATTATATATATATATATTTTTTAAATATTCTTAGGACCTTTCTACAAGAATGTACAGTAATGTCTGAAATTATATATATATTTTTTTTTTTTAAATATTCTTAGGACCTTTCTACAAGAATGTACAGTAATGTCTGAAATTATATATATATATTTTTTTTAAATATTCTTAGGACCTTTCTACAAGAATGTACAGTAATGTCTTAAATTATATATATATATATATAATTTAAGACATTACTGTACATTCTTGTAGAAAGGTCCTAAGAATATTAAAAAAATATATATATATATATATATATATATATATATATATATATATATATATATATATAATATATATATATATATATATATATATATATATATATATATATATATATATATATATTATTATTATTATTATTATTTTTTATTTATTTATTTTTTACTGTACCAATAACAGTCATGAACATAGAGAACAAATATCTGCCCTACTGCACCATTACAGAAGAAATGATATGTCCTAACCGCAGTATTCAAGCCTGGACAGGCAGGCAGGGAGGAGCTGCTCTCTGGGGCATCTCCAGCAAACATATGGATCAGGAGCAGTCAACCGAAAAATTACACGCAGAAACTCTCAGCTTATGCCGAGTTCACACTGCACGATTTTAGCCGACAGGTTTTGATAAATCGCCGACAAATGCCCGAATTCGGAGGCAAATCGGAGCTCGTTCACGTGAGTGACAATCGCGCAGTGTGAATTATCAAAGACGTGATCTGAGGGAATCGCCGACGCCTGTGAAATATTTGGCATGCTAAATATCTGGAGCTGTCGGCGATTCACAATCCTGCTGCGTGCAATGATTTCTGACTGAAAACTACATCGCGATGACCTTCAGCCAATGAGAGACAATTACAGGGCAGAGGGAAGTTCAGTGAGAAGTTATTGACCATATCAGTATTTTAATATGTACAATTATATCATACAGAAACAAGTACAAACGCTTGAACAGGCGCAACATCAGCATAACAGTTAGCCTACTGCAAAATTATTATTTACCACTCTTTGCAGAACACAATCCCTATTCCCTGCATCTCCCTCCTGCATAATCTGTTTTTGTTTTTGTAGCTGGAAATCAGCACACAGACAGTTTGCAGGCTATATTTTTTTAAATACTTCCAGTCTTGCTCGAGAACAATGGGCTGACGCACACAGGTTCTCGCGTGTTTTGTGGTGAAACGTAGTTTGCGGATCAGACAGTTGTCGGCGATTCTTCCTATTGTGAAATCGTGCAATGTGAAAACAACAGCGATCCGATGAGTTTGAAAATCGTGCAGTGTGAACTCGGCATTACGTGACTCTTTCATCATTATTTTGCTGTGATTATGGCCCAAACACCATAAAAAAATAAAACTAAATATTAAAAAATTTAACAAGTACCAAGACTGACTGATTTGAGCATAACATTTTCAGTTTAGGGTGAGTTTTCTGAACCTTTTAAGAAATGGCTATGAATAAAATTTGAACGTTAAAATTGTCCATGAAAAACTATTATCTGTCAGGGGTCTTAGAAACACCTTTAGTAAATGCAATGAATTTTCACATTTTATTTTTTTAGTTGGTGTACACACCGTAGAAATACACATCTGTCACTTGTTGATTTTTATTCATTTTATTGTATTATTCTAAAATGTATTTATACCGAGGTCAAACTGACCCCAAACAAAAGTCTCTATACAAGATAATCACCTTTATGAAAGTACACGCTGATAAAACAGAGAAGCCTCAATAATATCTGTCTACTGGGTTTTGATAAGGTCAGTGGAACATATTACAAGAATTTGAAATGAAAATAATAGGCTAATTCAATTACTATAATTATTTTTACACAAACAGCGTTGGAGTCTCTCAGGAGAACAGAAAGCATTAAAATAAAATCAAAATTAAACCATAAATAACATAAAATAAATGTTTTAGATCTGACTGTCTAATCTGATTTGAAATGCTCTCATCCACATTTCAGATGTTTACAAGGACGTTTACATTTTTAATTGATATGAGCACATTCTGAAAATATCATACAACATTAAACTTAAGTGTGACTGTGAGCTAAAGCAGATGGTTGTTGTGCGCTGTAATGTGACTTCTTGAGTGTTTACAAATGCCAGAGCACATATGCAAATTGTCAAAGCTTCAAAACAGGCTTAAATGCGCAGTTTCTGAGCCTTTAAAACTAAATGCACACAGACTGATATCTACAATGAAATGCGTAGTAGAATAGAAACACGGCCGTTCCAGGGTGCAGCGAACCACCTGTGTCAATATTGACCCATCTACTATTGATCTACTCAACGCAACCCAAAAGCCTCATTTGTGTGCTGTGAATTTTGTCATTTAACCTCTTAAAGCAGTATGAAATTAAATTAAATCAGTCAAAATTGTGCGTAATTTACATTACACTGAAATAAAAAACAACTAACTAAAATAAATGCATATTGTAAGCAGCATGACAATGACACAGAGTACTTGACTATTCATTAAACAGCAGATCCACGATTAAATAACCCAATCTTTGTATTTGTATGATAAAAGCTTGATGCTTAAAGCAGATTAGCCAATAGAACATATTCCTGGATCATATGCCTCTGATTTTTTTGTAAATTAGGGTTAGTTATTGAAATATAGTTATGATAGTAACTTAAAATGTTTCTCTATGACCAAAAAATGAATGAATAAATAAAAAAGGATTTTGAACCAGGAACATGAGAATCTAAAACATTAATGGCTGGGAACAGAGAAGTGAAGGCGCCCTCTACTGGACAAGACTGAAACTTGAGAAACACAGGCCTTCATTCAAATCTATAGAAACTAATTGTATGCTGTATATTACATATATTGTATTACAATGTTTGTGCTATGTTATTATTAGCCCTTCAAATCCACATTTGCTGGTAAAGAGCATGTGAGTGGTTTCAATATTGCTTAGATTGTGGCGATTGCACATCATCTTGGATTCCACCCACTGACCCTAAAAACGCAGAACAAGACCAAACTTTAGAAACTATCTGTCTTTATCTCTTCCAGTGAGTAAAACATTTAGAATCTAATGTGCAAAGTACATGAGAAATGAGAAACTTACTGAAGCAATGCTGTACTTTCTCTGATCTTTTCAACAGGACATAAGCCACAACGATGGTAATGAGGGCAGCTAAAAATCCTCCAATCACGTATCCAATGAGCTTAGCATAGTAGGAATCATTCTCTGAAAGAAACACAGACAGAGCGAGACTTGAAGACAAGTGTCTGTTCACATTGACACACACTTTTAATTGCTAGTAACATACCGTACACGTAAAGGTGTCCGATTTTGTCATCTGCACCACTGACTTTGCACAAAAAAATAGTGCCATTGTCATCTTTTGATGTTCCTGCGACTTCCCAAGCAGCTACCTCTCCAGCAGATTTTTTATAACAGTAGGCTTTCATTGACTGAAGAAAAGAGGAAGATTAATGGTTTAATATAATTTAAGGGCACTATGATTTTACAACTGAGAAATGAAAATAACTCTATTTCTTAAATAATTGTTTAAAAATATATTAGATATTATAGTCATACTATAATATATGTTATGTAAAATTAAAAATAAAGTTCAAATATATAAAATATATACAAAAACGTGTTAAAATATGTTATAAAAATTATAAAAATATTTAAAAATGAAATTATTAAAAAATATTCAAATTAATTGAATGAAAATTAAATATTAAATTGTTATATTTCATTTAAAAATGACACATTCCATAAATTTATGACACCAAGGAAATGACAGTAAATAATATTTTCTTACACAATTTGTTGTGTTCAGCAGTTTTTGTCAAGCTCATCCATTTACACTCGTTATTGTAGAAAACAATTTTTTTCCCGTTTGACTTAGTTTAATTCATATGTTCAAAATAACTACAAATTTTATATATATATATATATATATATATATATATATATATATATAAATAATAATAATAAAAACAGTTTAGACTTTACTGAGGTTAGTTTGGAATAATTGTAATGATTTTGACAATTTTCTGAAGGTAAAATAAGTTAGTAAGTAAGTAAATAAACAGAGTGTTGAGCCCTATTTTCATGGAAGTTCATTTAAAAAGTATCCTTGGATGCACCATATGAATGTGCAGAGATGTAATCTACACTCTTAAAGATAAAGGCTCTTTTTGACATTGATGGTTTCATGAAGAACTTTCAACTTTTCCAGAACCTTTCCATTCCACAAAAGGTTCTTTATAATGGAAAAAGGTTCTGTATTTTATTCAAATGTTTTTTACACCAAGAAAAAAAAATGGTTCTTTTAAGAACTGATCACCGAAATGTTTCTTTGGAGGAAAAATGTTTTTGTTTTTTTCTATTTCACTGCTATGGAAACACCCAATTGGAGCCTTTATTTTTAGGAGTGTAGGCAAAGTCTGGCTAGTTTATCATCTGGTTTCGATTGTAAATCACTCCATTTGTGTCCAAACTCGACTGCTAGTGTACAGTGTGTGCACCACAATAGTTTAAAGAGAAGTCACCTGAGCTGGCAAGTACTTGGTTTTGCCTCCTGGACAAGACACAGAATCATTGACCTTTGAACCCATAATGTAAAACTGGATTTTTTGGTCGCTCAATCCACTAACACCACATTCAAAGGTGACAGTTTTTCCGGTCTCCGAGGTCAAATTCTGAGGAACTATAATGTAATTCACACCTAAAGCAGAGCAGAGAAGCAAAAGTGTAAGGAGGAGGGTTTCACTCATTTGACTAAGAAATGATGAACTTGACTATTCTAATGACCACACCTGTAAACTAACTAGTCAATAAAGTTCAAATAAAATAAAACACTCTCATTTTGAGCCATTGAACAATACAAAAGATTGAAACATCCTTCTTTACCAATAGCTGTTTGTATTGTTCTATTAAACGCAACAGCATATTGAACTTAAGTTTAAAAGTCAAGTAACGTGAACTATCCATATCTATCATAAAACAGTCAACTGTAAGCAAATCTAAAAACAGACCTTTTGTAAGCGAAGCAAACTGTAGCACTAAAATCAGAAGCCACATCAGATGGACAGCGGTTTGGGTCTTCATCCTTCTCATTTCATCAGTCGTCACAGGGCCAAGAAAAGCCCTCTCTGCTGGTCCAGTCCCTCGGGCGATATCTCAGTAGCGGAGTGGATGAGAGCTGTGCTCTTTCTCAGTAGACAATGCGCTGAAAAACACCCTGTCGGATGGAGGATGATCATTTGCAAGGAGCTCTTCCAAGAAAGTTTTAGGCTGGGCTGGGACATACCCTGTACCAACCTTTACTGCCACGCGCGTCGCTCTCTTTACACTTCCTTGTGTGCTTAACACTGATTTCTTTATGCTTTCCCTTCCTCCTAGCATTACTGGACTGCCATTTGAGTATAAGGCATTTTACTGCCAAAACTAAAATTTACATCAGCCAGAAAGACACATTTTTTCCATCCAGCAATGGGTGATATGTGTTGCATTCATTTGTACAAACCTTAAGATTTTACAGAATTTTAAAAATAATAATAATAAGAGTCTAACGTTAGAGCTGTTAACAGGATTGCAATAACTAAAATACACATATACCATATTATTATTATTATTATTATTATTATTGTTGTTGTTGTTGTTATTGCTTCTACAATTGCATTAATAATAATATTAATAATAAAGCAATTAAGCAAAGATTAATATATATATATATATATATATATATATATATATATGTGTGTGTGTGTGTGTGTGTGTGTGCATATATATATATATATATATATATATATATATATATACACGTCAAGTTTCTAAAGCACAAACAAAAATAACTAAACTATAAATAAAATGAATTTTATATTTGTATATACTTCAATTTGAAAATGAAGTACTTTATTTATAATATATAAATGTGTTTGTTTGTTTGTTTGTTTGTTTATATATATTTGTTTAAAAATTAAAATGGCTCATTTGAATTCTGCCAAGTAGATCAGAATAAGTTCACTACTAGTAGTAAACAACTAGCACTCATCAAGAATTTAATATTGATAATAACATTGAAGACATTGTATGATTATTCCTTAAAGATAAGGTTTTTAATAGTTTTAGTAGTAGTATCCTATTACGTTCTGCCCAATGTCTTCAAGTGAAACCGAACTTTTATTTTGACGGGTTGCCGTGAGGATAGTTTTTCTCAAATGAAACGCTCGAATGCTCATGAAGTGACTCTCAGAGCAGTTCTGGAGATGTTGTTCATGTATTTATGTCATCATTTAGTGAGACGACAGACGTTAATATCGCCGCAAGCGTCACGCGGGCTTCTGTATGAGTAGTGAACAAACCTGTACGTCTGTCTGTCTGTCTCTCTGTGTGTGTGTGTGTGTGTGTGTGTGTGTGTGTGTGTGTGTGTGTGCGCGCGAACCGGGGCGGAACTCCGCTGTGCGCGCGATACAGAGAGCGAGACCATGTAACGTAGAGACAGAAATGACTTGCCGATTTCCATTGGGAAGCTTCTTAAAAATAAATTTTCCCTGAAGCAAACCCGGCGGCTTCATAGCTGCATCCATGTTAGCACGTCGTTTGATGTTGTAATTTCACAGTAGACATACACACAGGTTCGAAGACGTCTCGCCCCCTACAGTGCAATTCGGCTAGGTATACATCCGCGCACAAATATCAAGGTGAAAGTCATCATAGCTTGCATAGTATAGACCCAGCTCCCGACCCAACTTTGAGAATAGATTAACGGCGATATTTTTTTTTTATCGCCCGATAAGTGTCTCACGTTAACGCAGCAAGTTAACGCCGATAACGGCCCACCACTAATATATACATTACAGGTGCATCTCAATGAATTAGAATGTCGTGGAAAAGTTCATTTATTTCAGTAATTCAACTCAAATTGTGAAACTCGTGTATTAAATAAATTCAGTGCACACAGACTGAAGTAGTTTAAGTCATTGGTTCTTTTAATTGGGATGATTTTGGCTCACATTTAACAAAAAATAATGGCTGAATAAAAACAAAAGAATAATGATAAAAGGATAATAAGGATTATGTATCATACCTGGTGGAAGTGTGAAAGGTTCTGTTTCCTTAAAGGAACACTCCACTTTTTTTGGAAATAGGCTCATTCTCCAACTCCCACAGAGTTAATAAGTTGAGTTTTACCGTTTTTGAATCCATTCAGCTGATCTCCGGATCTGGCGATTGCACTTTTAGCATAGCTTAGCATAGATCATTGAATCCTATTAGACCAGTAGCATCGCGTTCAAAAACGATAATCCATGATAGAATCCATGATGCCATGTGTCTAAACAAGATGTCCAGGACCTCCAGCAGAAATATAGGCCCACAACATCAAAAATACAGCAGTATATTTCATTGTACACATGGGGTACTTTTTACCCCTGTGTTCACCAAACCCATCTTGAGTGTTTGCTGCTAAAAAGCTCATTTTTTAGTTTCATCTGACCATAGAAGCCAGTCCCATTTGAAGTTCCAGTTGTGTCTGATAACTGAAAATAGTGGAGTTTATTTTTGGATGAGCGAGGAGAATTTTTCTTGAAACCCTCCCAAACAACATGTGGTGATGTAGGTGCTGTTTGACAATTTTTTAAAAGGTTTTCTGACCCCGAGACTCAACTATTGTCTGCCATTCTACAGCTGTGGTCCTTGGAGAGTCTTTAGCCGCTCAAACTCTCCTTCTCACTGTGCATTAGGATGGTATAGACACATGTCCTCTTCCAGGCAGTTTTGTAACATTTTATGTTGATTGGAAATTTTTAATTATTGCCCTGATGATGGAAATGGGAATTTTCACTGCTCTAGCTCTTTCCTTAAAGGCACTTCACTAATTTGTGAAGCTCAATTATCTTTTCCTGCACATCAGAAATATATTCTTTGGTTTTTCTCATTGTGATGGATGATTAAGGGAATTTGGGCTTTGTTTTCCCTCCTATTTATATTTCTGTGAAACAGGAAGCCATGGCTGAATAATTTCATGTTCATAATCACCCTGGAGTACTCAAAATTGTGAATATGAATGGGAATATACTTCAGAGATATTTTACTCATAAGAATTTCTAGGGGTGCCAATAATTGTGTCCACCGTGTATTTGAGAAAAAAAAAAAAACATTTATTTCATAATATTTCCCCCCATTTAAAATTCTTATCATCCAATGAAAGGTTAGGTTTTTGTGAATTTGTAAAATGAAAGATGAAAAGGATTAACAATGCAGAATAATTTTCACAGCCTTTTTTGATCATATTTACCAAGGGTGCCGATATTTTGTATATACACCCACACACACATTAGATATATACATTATAACACAGCAAAGACAGATATTTTTCATTTATTTAATAAATGTATAAGTATATATTTAAATGTTTACATGCTTACATGATTTTATGTCAAGTTTCTAAAGCACAAACAAAATAACCACAAATGATTACTTTTTTTATATAAAAAATTAAGTCTTTATTTCAGCATTTAAAAGTCATATTATGGATGCAGCATTTGTATTTGGTTGAAAAGAACTGAAAAGAAGAAGTAGTGAGATTACTATATATCAAAAGTCAGAATTTCTGTATTGTACATACAGGTGCATCTCAATAAATTAGAATGTCGTGGAAAAGTTTATTTATTTCAGTAATTCAATTCAAATTGTGAAACTCGTGTATTAAATAAATTCAATGCACAGACTGAAGTAGTCTTTGTTTCTTTTAATTGTGATGATTTTGATCACATTTAACAAAAAATCTCAACAAATTAGAATGTGGTGACATGCTAATCAGCTAATCAACTCAAAACACCTGCAAAGGTTTCCTGAGCCTTCAAAATGGTCTCTCAGTTTGGTTCACTAGGCTACACAATCATGGGGAAGACTGCTGATCTGACAGTTGTCCAGAAAACAATCATTGACACCCTTCACAAGGAGGGTAAGCCACAAACATTCATTGCCAAAGAAGCTGGCTGTTCACAGAGTGCTGTATCCAAGCATGTTAACAGAAAGTTGAGTGGAAGGAAAAAGTGTGGAAGAAAAAGAAGCATAACCAACCGAGAGAACCGCAGCCTTATGAGGATTGTCAAGCAAAATCGATTCAAGAATTTGGGTGAACTTCACAAGGAATGGACTGAGGCTGGGGTCAAGGCATCAAGAGCCACCACACACAGACGTGTCAAGGAATTTGGCTACAGTTGTCGTATTCCTCTTGTTAAGCCACTCCTGAACCACAGACAACGTCAGAGGCGTCTTACCTGGGCTAAGGAGAAGAAGAACTGGACTGTTGCCCAGTGGTCCAAAGTCCTCTTTTCAGATGAGAGCAAGTTTTGTATTTCATTTAGAAACCAAGGTCCTAGAGTCTGGAGGAAGCCCAAGTTGCTTGAAGTCCAGTGTTAAGTTTCCACAGTCTGTGATGATTTGGGGTGCAATGTCATCTGCTGGTGTTGGTCCATTGTGTTTTTTGAAAACCAAAGTCACTGCACCCGTTTACCAAGAACTTTTGGAGCACTTCATGCTTCCTTCTGCTGACCAGCTTTAAAGATGCTGATTTCATTTTCCAGCAGGATCTGGCACCTGTCCAGAATGTCAAAAGCACTAAAAGTTGGTTAAATTACCATGGTGTTGGTGTGCTTGACTGGCCAGCAAACTCCCCAGACCTGAACCTCATAGAGAATCTATGGCGTATTGTCAAGAGGAAAATGAGAAACAAGAGACCAAAAAATGCAGATGAGCTGAAGACCACTGTCAAAGAAACCTGGGCTTCGATACCACCTCAGCAGTGCCACAAACTGATCACCTCCATGCCACGCCGAACTGAGGCAGTAATTAAAGCAAAAGGAGCCCCTACCAAGTATTGAGTACATATACAGTAAATCAACATACTTTCCAGAAGGCCAACAATTCACTACAAATGATTTTTTTATTGGTCTTATGAAGTATTCTAATTTGTTGAATGGTTTTTGTTAAATGTGATCCAAAATCATCACAATTAAAAGAACCAAAGACTTCCAAACTACTTCAGACTGTGTGCATTGAATTTATTTAATACCCGATTTTAACAATTTGAGTTGAATTACTGAAATAAATGAACTTTTCCACGACATTCTAATTCATTGAGATGCACCTGTATATTCATAACAATTTCAAGAACATGAAAACAGAAAATAAGCATATTTATAGAATAAAAGCTAAATGCTGTTTGAGTTTTATTGTTGTCATATTCAGCAGTCCTAAAGAGCTACCAAATTATTACATAATGTAGGTTCTGGTACAAAATCTGGATAACAATATAGCAGCTTAACATACAATTAGATATAAAATTGAATTAAACAGTGCATCGCATAGTAAGGAAGCTATTCATATGTACAACAATATAAGCAACAATACTGACTGCCACAGCGATGAGTTTATTTATACTGCTTTCTAAACCAGTCTTTGGTTTGAATCTTTACATTTAGTGCTCGTCACAAAAATCAATGCTAAACCCATCTTTCAAGAAAAAAGAAGAGAAAACAAAATATATTACATGTAAAACACATGAAAGTGAGGTTTTCATGAAACATTTTCAAATGTCACCGTTCTGGCCATTTCAATTTATAAAACCTATTTAAGTACAAATTTAATCATGGCACATTTCACAAAGGCCTGTATTATTCGGTGAAATCCTTCTTATAAGTTCATGTACTACAGATCTGACTTATGTACCTGTGCCACTAGTAAACAAATTGAGATAAATACTGTAGATTGATATAAAGTTGAGAGTCCTTGTCAGATTTAGGAATGTGCTAAAAATAAATTGTATTTTTTGTGTATGTTGCTGTCTGGAGACTATATTATGTATTTTCGTATAGCATTATATTATTTAAATGAACAGAAAAATATGTTTTAATTTTTAATTTTAATTTTATTTATTTTTTTACTGTTAAATGAATAACAACATTTTTGCAATCTGAGCTGAACATGACAATGGATTTAATTTGTTTTGCTACCATACATTCTGTACAAACCTGTAATAAGGTAGGATAAAAATACCCTATACTCTAAAAATATATATTTTTTTATTTACGTTTTTGTTGGGAAATAATACAGTATATATGTTAGTGCTGTTAATCGAAAAGTTTTTGTTTACGTAATATATGTATGTGTACTGTGTATACTTATTATGTATATATAAATACACACACATACAGTATATATCTAGAAAATATTTACATGTATATACATTTATATTTTTAGATTTTATATTATATATAAATATATTTAATATATAAACATAACATATTTTTCTTAAATATGCACATTCATGTGTTTGTATTTATATATAAATAATAAATACACACAGTGTACAAACATATTATGTAAACAAAACTTTTATTTTAGACAGCACTAATATATATTTAATGAGTGTTTTTGGGTTCAGTCAATATTGCTAATTTGATTACTCTATCTTATTATACTGTATTTTGGTATTTTGGTAGATTTTCAGAGAAAAATAGCATATTCTATGTTAATAACACATGCTATGTTCATAAACATATTTAACCAAAGTACAGCATCAGAAATGGTTCTTGGCCTCCATGAGTCAGATATTGTCCTTGGGACAGGTTGATCATCACAGAACATCTGATCAACACCAGACGTCTGATCTCAGACTGATCCGAGCAACACATCTGACCTCAACAGGCAACATTTCAGTCTCATATTAAACATTTTTCCACTCTGAATGGCTATGGTGTAACCGCCCGTGCCATTTTGTGCACTCCTGGGGAGTTTTCATACATCTATGGAGGCAAACATGAGAGGAGGTTTGCTTTTATGTTATATAGACATGCTGTTAAAATTGTGATCCTGCATCACTTACCCTCATGGCTGTGGATATCCAGGGCAGAAAGCGTGACACACGTGTGTAGACGCCGGGCTTTTTGGCCATGGCACAGCCTGTGCCCCAGCTCACCACCCCCAGTAAACGATAGCGGCTGGTCTTAGACAGGACATCTGCAGCTACGAAAGGACCACCACTGTCTCCCTGACATATGAGAGACAGTATCTCATATCACTTCATTATTCCACACAGCCACATCATGCACACTAGTTATGAATGTCGCCCTCTAGTGAACATGTGCTGCTCTGTCCACTGTACTGATTTCAGAGCTGAGTGGCAGATACCTGGCAGGAGTCGGTTCCTCCTTTCTCATAACCGGCACAGAACATGGTGGTTGTGACCTGGTTGTCATAATAATCCGGGCCATTGCACACCGCATCGCTGATGATGGGCACGTGGGCTTCCTGGAGGGCGTTGGCTTGAATGCCTGAGAGAAATCAAGTGACGTGAAGGAGGGTGAAACTGAAACTTTTCTGAAAGTCCTTAAAGGCATATTCATTCATTCAAACTAATGTCTGTTGCTGACTTCATGTCATGTTGGAATTGCCATATTTAAAGGGACTGTACAACCCAAAATGAAAATTGTGCCATCATTTACTTTCTTTATGGTTATGTGGAACATAAAAGAAGTTGCTTTGAAGAATGTTGGAAAAATAAAGTTATACAGGTTTGGAATGAGTAAATGAAGTCAGAATTTTAGTTTTTGGGTGCACTATGCCTTTAAAAGCATTGTAATTTGTTACAAAATTACATTACTATTATAAAAACAATTAATCACAGTTTATTTTGAGTGACATATGTACATCCAGCTAACAGGAAATGTTCTCAGAACTTTGCTTTTTGCTAAATTTTCTCAAAATTATGAACAATTGTTCTTCCAGTAATGTTAGTAGAACATTTCTTCAAAGTAGGTCTTTAATAACATTCTCAATATTAGCACAAAAATGTGATTTATGCATCATTCATTCATTTATTTGAAGGTTTTTTAAATGTTACTACTTGTGTCAGATTGTTCAGTCAGCATTCCCATAATGTTTGCAAAATAGTAATCCTTTAATGTTTTTGCTAATGCATAGCCAGCAATTATTATTATTATTATTATTTTAATATTTAAAAAAACTGGACGTTTTGAACATTAATAATAAAAAAAAAAAAAAACATTTTCATAACTTAATGGAATTAAGTTCAAATATGTGTTTGTTAGCTGGGAATGTATATATAACTGACCAAGACCAAATGGTTCATGCATGATTCGCACCAACACGTTTTCCATTTGTAATTCAGTTGCAAATTGGCAATGTTTATGTGCACTTCTTCTCTTGAATATGATCTTTCTGACATGACATGAAGGCAGCCAATACATCACATGCTGTCAATTACTGCACAGACAATTATAAATGACCCTCAGTGTTTATGAACAAACAGGAAATGTTTATGAACAAACAGTAAATGAAGGCTTAGCAGGTAAGTGGACAAAGTCATGAATAAACATTTAAAACATGCAACTTTTCCAAAAAAAAATAAAAATAACTATATTTTATACAATTTCCTAAAAGTATAGCCATCATAACTGAAATACACTAGAATGATAACGATGCAGTGCTATTTAGTATTATATACTATCATAGAATTTATTCATATTTCAAATAGGCTTTTCTTATTCTTCTTTTTTTAGTTTATTATTATTTATTTATCTACTTTTTAAAATTCTGTTAAGATTTTATTTTAGTTTAAGTTGAACCTTTTCATCTAATATTTACAGTATATTTTTTTTATTTATTGAATTTTTTTTAATTAGCATAATTTTAGTTAATCTTGTGGAAAAAGTGCACTCTGGGATACTTTATAAAAGAGTACTTATTATGGAAAAAATATATACTTTTGTTATCAACTTTTTTTATTTCCATACACAACATCCATTCAAAATAAACAAAACAAAACAAACAAACAACAGACATATAATCAATACTTTAAAAGTCCAGTCAAAAAGGAGAGAGAGAGGGAGGGGGAAAAAAACAATATAATATATAATCTTTATATAATCGATTATGTTAAAGAAAAAACCCTGCCAAGCATCAGTAGTAGAAGGCTTGGCCCCATTAATTCATGCTGTTATACATTCACAAGTCACTATTTTCAGGAGGCTATGGATCCAATATGTTTTTCCACACATGTGCGGTGTAAACCAGTTGTGTATTATTGTCTTCTTCGCAGCTGTAAAACCAGCAAACAACATTCTCTTTTGTATTAAGATTATATAGAGACCGGAATCATCATTAAGATGACATAAATCTGGGTTAGCAAAGCAATCACTTTGTAGTAAGGAGGATAAAACCAGGTTTACATGTGTCCATAGATTAATGACGATAGGACACTCCCAAAACATATAAAGAAAAGTACCTGATGATGCAGTATTACATATATGGCAGTTAAAATTTGGTTGTAGTTTCATTTTGAATATTTTGTAAGGAGTTATGTATGATCTATGAATGACTTTGAAGTGAATAAGACGATGAACCAAGTTTTTAGATGTTAAGCTGAGGTTAGACCACACTCTCTCCCAGTCAACAGATAAATTAAGGTCAGATAATTCCCTATTCCACATAGATTTAATAGAAAGAGGTTTTGTAATGCAATCAATAGTTAATTATATATTAAGGAAACAGTTGGCCGACCAGAAGATGGTGCAATCCAATCCCGCATAGAATGAGAATGGGAGATGCCCAAGGAGAGCCGAACGTAATTGAAGAAAGACAAAATATGTGGATGCTGATAAGGAAAAAATATATACTTTAAAAGTAAATACTAGTAAATAAAAGTAAAGTTATTTACAACCCGAATTCTGGAAATGTTGGGATATTTTTTTTAATTTGAATAAAACATTTTTTTAAAAATCACATGAGCCAATATTTTATTCACAATAGAACATAGATAACATAACAAATGTTTAAACTGAGAAATTTTACAATTTTATGCACAAAATGAGCTCATTTCAAATTTGATGCCTGCTACAGGTCTCAAAATAGTTGGGACGGGGGCATGTTTACCACAGTGTAGTATCTCCTCTTTAAACAGTTTAAAGACGTCTGGGCATCGAGGTTATGAGTTTCTGGAGTTTTTTGTGTTGGAATTTGGTCCCATTCTTGCCTGATATAGGTTTCCAGCTGCTGAAGAGTTTGTGGTCGTCTTTGACGTATTTTTCATTTAATGATGCGCCAAATGTTTTCTATAGGTGAAAGATCTGGACTGCAGGCAGGCCACTTCAGCACCCGGACTCTTCTACTACAAAGCCATGCTGTTGTAATAGGTGCAGTATGTGGTTTTGCATTGTCTTGCTGAAATACACAAGGCCTTCCCTGAAATAGACGTTGTCAGGAGGGGAGCATTATGTTGCTTTTCAGCATTCATAGCGCCTTCCAAAACATGCAAGCTGCCCATACTGTATGCACCCCCATACCATCAGAGATGCTGGCTTTTGAACTGGATGCTGATAACACGCTGGAAGGTCTCCCTCCTCTTTAGCCCGGAGGACACGGCATCCGTGATTTCCAACAAGAATTTCAAATTTGGACTCGTTTGACCATAGAACACTTTTCCACTTTGAAACAGTCCATTTTAAATGAGCCTTGGCCCACAGGACACAACGGTGCTTCTGGACCATGTTCACGTATGGCTTCCTTTTTGCATGATAGAGTTTAGTTAACATCTGCAGATGGCACGGCAGATTGTGTTTACCGACAGTGGTTTCTGGAAGTATTCCTGGGCCCATTTCGTAATGTCAATGACAGAATCATACCGATGAGTGATGCAGTGTCGTCTGAGAGCCCGAAGACCACTGCCATCCAACAAAGGTCTTCGACCTGGTCCCTTACGCACAGAGATTTCTCCAGGTTCTCTGAAACTTTTGATGATGTTATGCAATATAGATGCTGAGATTTGCAAAGCCTTTGCAATTTGACATTGAGGAACGTTGTTTTTAAAGTATTCCACAATCTTTTTACACACTCTTTCACAGATTGGAGAGCCTCTGCACATCTTTACTTCTGAGAGACTCTGCCTCTCTAAGAGATCCCTTTTATGTTAAAGACTTGATGTCAATTAACTTAATTAGTTGCTAGATGTTCTCCCAGCTGAAACTTTTCAAAATGTCTTGCTTTTTCAGCCCTTTGTTGCCCCCGTGCCAACTTTTTTGAGACCCGTAGCAGGCATCAAATTTGAAATGAGTTCATTTAGTGGATAAAAGAGTAAAATTTATCCGTTTAAACATTTATTATGTTCTCTATGTTCTATTGTGAATAAAATATTGACTCATGTGATTTGAAAATCTTTTAGTTTTCATTTTATTCAAATTTAAAAAAACGTCCCAACATTTCCGGAATTCGGGTTGTACATTTTACTCAAATTTTATTATAGCTTAAATTTATATTATATTACTTCTATTGTCTTTGTGTACTTTCTAATATACTTTAAATGTCATTTTTATTACTTGTATGTCATGTATTTATATACTGGTAAATACACATTTCTAATGAAGTTGCAATTTAGAACATTTAAAATATATGGCATTTAAACCGCAATATTGAACAGTTACATATATAGACAAAAACTTGTTTGTATGTTAGTCAACACATCAAAATAAGTGTACTTCTTTACACCTTGATGAAATGTTATTAAAACAATGATTCAATTGTACTTTAAAGTTAAACTTTGTTTGACAGCATTATAAAGTGCACTTTTTTAAAGTGTGCTATGAAAAAAAACATGAAAGTGTACTCTCTTTAAATAGACTTAAATAGCATTTTATTTATTTTAATATTATATTAAATATATATCTGCAACAGTTTTTAAAAATATACTTAAAGATTTGTACACTGAGATGAGTACTTTACAAGAGCACATTCAAGATTATTAAGCACACTTCTTTTTCACAAGTAATAACAACACTTGAATGATGTGATAACCCTGTTAGGCTTCTATCATAAGTGTACTTGTAAGGGAAGCTGAAATTATTGTCTGATTATCGATATCTGGTCACGCATGCGGTACATTTGATCACAAACACACTCACTCAGGTCACTGACACAAAGGTCAAAGCCAGACAGACAGACAGTCTCCAGTTCCAGGTAAAGTGATTATAAACACTGGAATGCAGCACTTCAGTGACCTTTAATTAAAGACACAGAATGAGATATTACTAACCATAATACTCCACGTTACCCCAGCCGGTTACTGTACCCATCTGCCCATCCGCCAATCGCTGGCCATAGGTAGGAAGACACACCGGCTGGATATAATCTAAAACACCAAAACAAAAGATGTCAACTGAGAGGAAAACACACAAAGTCAAACGCAATACTGTGAAACGACACTAGAGGGAATGAGGAGCGATTTTTTAGCTTCTCACACTCAATTTCCTTCTATTTACAATGAGAAACAAATGCATTTCAGAATCAAATCCATCATATTTCCGCAACATTCTGGTTAATGGTTACAGAAAACTGTGGATATGAGGAAAAGCTTTGTCCTTCTGGAAAATTCTGCCGGTATTGTCTTTTGTTTCGACTCAAGGCCCCTTGGAAATAGAGGAGCTTTGTTCTCAGGACGAGCAACCTGAGACCAGAGCGAGGTTTTACTATAATGCTGTGTTCAGACAGACAGGCCTGTAACATACCAGTACCTAATGAAAAACACCTCAAAACAGACTCTGATTAAACTGCTGCCAGTAAAGACTTGTTCTTGTTACACAGAACCATTTCCTTTATGAATGCATTCTTTTATGAACATACTTTTGTATTGAAATGCCTTAAAATACTGCTCGCAAAAAACCCAACATGACATTGACAGTAACATTTAAAAGATACTTTTATTCAGAGAGCTAAAAACAAACATTTCCAGTCATTTTTCTGTCCAAACTGAAAGCGAGCATGCATAATCACAGCCAATCAGGACATATATGATGTTTGCTATGCATCTATATAGAGCAGGATTTCTGCCAATGAAGTTTCAGTGTGGGCGGGGCTACGTGTTTCCTGTTGCTCTGAGTTAAAACTCACCAGTGAACTGCAGAGGTTTTGTCAGCGCCAGGACTGCTATGTCCCGACTGTTGTCATCAATGTTGGCGTCGACGAAGGGCAGGTAGCTGCTGTGGTAGACAACTGTCTTCACTTCAGCGATCACAATGTTTTTACGGATGGGAGTGTTGTAGATCGATCCCATCAGAACCCGCCAGCGTGACACATGACGATACCTCCTGACGATAGAGGCAGCAAATCAGCATATTAGAATGATTTCTGAAAGATCATGTGACACTGAAGACTGGAGAAATGCATCATAGGAATAAATTACATTTTAAAATATATTCAAATAGAAAACCATTATTTAAAATTATTTCACAATATTGCTGTTTTTACTGTATTTTTGATCAAGTAAATGCAGCCTTGATGAGCATAAGAGACTGCTTTCAAAAAGTTTTCAAAGGTAGCATAAAGTTTTGTAAATTGTGTGTTGCATATTTTGCAAAGGGATTATATTTGTCTAACTGTCACTAGAAAACAGCAAAACCCTCCTTGTGTGGAGGATCCACAACAAAATAAATGTTCTTAAAGCTATTGTAAGAGATGTTTTTAAATACTGTAAAATATCAATTCACATTTAACACTTTAAATTGCTTAAAGCTTCTTTGAAGTGACAAAAAGTTTTTTTTTTTTTTTTTTTTTTTTTTTTTATCTTTCTCCAAATTTTATAAAGATTGAAGAATTATATTTTGTCAGACAGAGGTGCATACTATATTGTAAAGTCTGTAGACAAATTTTGATGTTGGCTAGAGAAAGCCTAGCCCGAATTTAACCTTTAATTTCAAGGTTTTAAAGCAATGCAATCGGTATATACAGACATTGCTACCATATTGAGGGCGAAACTAATACGTTTTAGCTTGGTTCTAGATTTTAACATGTTGCCAACATGTTTTAGCATATTTGCTAACATAAGTTAAGATTTAGGTTTTTAGCAGTGGCTATGCATTCCATGTTTTTAACACATTTCTAGTGTTATTTAATGTTGATAGCAAGTTTTAGCACATTGTTTCTCACATGGTTTAACACACTGCTAACATATTTTTACCATATTTTCTAGGTTATTATAGCACACTGCTAGTATGTTTAAGCACATTGTTAACATGATTTAAGATGTTAATTGTCTCCCAAATGAAGTAGGCTTCTGTACTCCACCATCTAGTCTATGAATTATATAATGCTATTCTGTCACCCAATATCAGAGTCTGATAGCCTCTCGCCCTCCATTAGATAATTAAGTTGATAACATGTTTCTAGCATGTTTTAGTAAAAAGTGTGTGTCACTCACTCAGGAAAGCAGTGTGCGGCACTGACGATCCAGCGATCTGAAATGATGGATCCACCACACTGATGAACTCCATCATACTGTAAGCTGACCTGCCATGGCCACGATCCCTGACGAGCATCCTCTCCCCCCACGATCCGCTCCTCAGGCAACATTCGACGACCACAGTCTACGGCGATCGAGCGAACAAATCACACATTTGCAGTGCAAATATTCAATATACTACAAATATGCATGATTTGTTGCACTTACCCTGACAAATCACCTCAAGTATCTGACCTTTGTCACATTTACTGAAACAGAAATGAAACAACAGAATGTTTTAGAGAGGTTAACAAAACTGCAACTGTTTGAATTGTGTGATTGATGAATTGTGTGATTTCTGCACCACTAGCGAAACCAAATGAAACATTGGCTCTTTTCAAGGACTTTTGAGTCTCTCATGCTCATCAAGGCAGCATTTATTTGATCAAAAATACAGTAACAATGTTAATATTGTGAGATATTAAAATAACTGATATCTATTTTAATATATTTTACATTTTTTGTGATGCAAAGCTTAATTTTCAGCATCATTACTCCAGTCTTCAGCATTACATGATCCTTCAGAAATCATATGATCAAATGAATACGAATCATCTAATATGCTGATGACCTTGATGACCATTCAAAATTAGTCCATGGTGCATATATTTAGTTTTAATGGTATGTAGCTTACCAAGGATAAAGGGCTGTTTTTATCTTCTTCCCATAAGTTAACTCACTCTCTTTCACACAGAAAAAATCTCGGTCACCACCATTATCAGGAGCACACGTCACTGAGAAATTCACTGCTCTGAATAGAGAGTAAAAAGCAAATCATGTCTGAAATAATGATAAATTCCATGAAGTCATATTTTAAATTGACTTGACTAAATTTCTCACAGTTAGCTGTGAGCCTGGTATGTCTTGTGTGTTTGTTACCTGATGAAGCCCATCTCCTCACAGCTGATGTTGGCGATGAGCTGGTTGGCGTTGGATGAGCAGACGTGTTTCCACCTCCGCTGGGTGGAGTCAAACACTCGCAGCCTCTGGTCTGCTGCGCTCACCTGCACTGCAGGACATGATCGACACAGTGAGAATGTTCATACTAGTATAGATGACCCAATGCACTTTCTATGTTGCATGAGAATACAGCATACAAGCAGAATGCACTGTGCTGAATACTGCATGATACAATGCAATGTGTTCAACTTGACCTTCCATCTATCTATCTGACTCTTTCTATCTATCATCTATCTTATTTTATTTAAATACGATTACAAATGAACAATGCTTACCATCAAATAATCCAGTATCTTCTGTTGTTCTGAGATATGTGACTAAAAAACAAACACAGAAATCAAGTGTAAAGTGTCTCTGAAGTGGCTGCAGTATTCCATTAAATCAGCAAGCAGAAAGTCTCACCAAGGGCCCAAATAGCGGCTCCCAGCCCTCCCAGTATGATCAAGATCAGAGCTACCGCAGCGGCCACCCGACACCAGCTGAAGATGCTCATCCCTGGACTTCCTGTAGGACAGAAACCTACACTTTCAGTACAGGACGAAAGCATATACTTAAAGAAGTAATGTAAGATTTTTGTGAACCTTACAATACATGCCTGTGCGCAAACACATAAATCATGACAGAGCTGATGAAAAGAACAGAACCATGAACAAGATCAATAGTCCAAAGTCATCAATTCCTCACTGCTAAAGTAAACGTGGGACTTCATCTCAGTGCCATGATCAGCTCGCTCTCTCTCCACGCACACACACACACACAGACCAGTGTCAGCATGTTCCTAGAGATGTAGCCATGTCAGTGGTAAGTGATCAATGCCACAAAGACAGTCATATCCAGACCCGCATGCGCTGAGCATTCACCACAGCTACTGTTTACAAGCATTTCATTCTACTAGACCAGTATTGCTCATTCATGACCATTACCATCCTAGATAAAACACATAAACATATAAATATGACTTTAATATACGCATGTGGTGTCCTGCTTCTCAGATGTTTATCCTGAAATAAAAAGACCCTAATTTTATAGTAAGACCTCAAAGATTTTGATTTGTTATTAATTATATATTAGCAGCTCTATTCTTTAAAGGATGTATATTTATTTAATTTTTAATTTAATTTAATTTAACTTAATGTATAACATAAATGAAAATAATTTAGGTATATTATAAATATATTAAATAAATATAATATACTTTTTATTTATATGAATATGAATTGAATTCATATACACATCTGAGATCATAAATTCATCTTTATGCTGTTCTTAAGTTTACTTTTTTTTTTTTTTTACTTTTATTCAAAGCTAACAATATGACAGTATAAGGAGAAAATATTGTGGATTTCCTGCATGCGCCTGCATGTGTCAAAAATGCAGCTTCTGTCAAAAATAATATTTTTTAAGAAAATAATGTACAGGTTTGTGCAATAATGTACAAGTTTTGTGAGCAAAAAAAAGGGCAACCTCTGAGCAATAATCTTCCTTTGGGAGTAGTAGAAATATATATGCCAGATTCGAACCAAAATTTGCAAGCACATGCATTACTGTACCAATGAGCCATGGCTTCAACCAACATTCAATGACAAGACTCAATATAGTCCACTTAAAATGAGCAGGGATCAGCAGAATTAACTTATGGACTTTTAAAAAAATATTTAACAAATAAAAAGGAGACGAGGCAAGTGTATAGGATTTTGTGATTGATGGGTTTCAGATTCTGGTGAAATGCGCAGGGGTTTCTGCACATGCGGCTGCCATGTGGATCATCACAAAATGTGTTTTCTTGACTGTGAGGAGCTTGTGCAGAAGCTCTGGTGTGATGATTAACAGTCGGCCCATGCAACATCAGACTACAGCAGAGACTGTGCTGTCTGATAAGCCCAGAGCAAACAAACACACAAAAAAGGTTGCTGCAGCTCTGAATCAGGACTGAACGCACAAGCCTTTGGGTCATAGGGACATATTACGTAGAAAAGTCTCTTTACAGTAGTTAAAGGAACTTACGGTCCTCATGACCCAAACAAGCACAAAAAATGGAACAAATCTGTAAATCCCTGAAGGTTTTAAATTACTCAGTCTACACAAAAATGAAAAAGACAAAAGAAGATATTTTGAAGAGCATTTCGGCTCCCATTGACTTCCATAGTATGGATAACTTCTTTTGTGTTCTACAGAAGAAAGAAACTCATACAGGTCTGGAATGACAAAGTAAGTGCGTAAATGATGACATAATCTTCATTTTTGGGTGGATTGTCCTTCAGGGAATGATGTGTGATGTGTTTGCTGGGAAATTCGTTCATGCCAGAGCTTGATGATTCATGTTCTCATCAGCTCTGAGGGAATCGCAGGTCATGGTTGCAGATAAATAACACAAGGAAAGAGATGTTAGACTGATATTTCTCACACGATGAGAAAAATGGTGGTGGGCTGCTGTTTTTCCTTTTACTGAATTTAATTTTAAACACCAAGGGCTGAGACCTGAAAGTCACTAACATTATTTCTTACATACACTACAGTATTTCCATTTCAAATAAATTATTTTGAGCTTTCTAAAAGAATCCTGAAAAAATATATAATTGTAATAAAGAGAAATTAACAGTGAGAAAAATCAGGAAATTAATAAATTACATTTTACAATTTATATAAATAGAAAACAGTTATTTGACATTGTAATAATATTTCACAATATTACTGTTTTTGTTGTATTTTTGATCCAATAAATGCAGCCTTGGTGAGCATAAGACACTTCTTTCAAAAACGTTTAAAAATCGTATACCGACCCCAGACTTTTGATTAGTAGACCTTAGTCTATTAGACAAAGAGAGCATCTAATAATACAACAAATTGTATTATCTAGATTAAAAGTTGGGCTGAAACTATCTGAGAACTTCTGCAAGCTGATGCAAACTGTTAAACAATGGGTATGAAACATATCAGAGTGTTGAAAATGAGACCATCCATATCTCACCTTGACTCTCAACTGACTGGTGACGTTTTGTCCAAGCCGAGCTTTGAACAGTTACATTAGAGTTCAGAACAAAACTGAAACAGTGTGATGTTTGCCTGTTTGCTCTCTCTGGTTTCATTCCTAAGGATTTCCCCACTGCCTCAGACCGTTTCTACAGCACCTGCAATGACCCACTTGACCGCAGAACAAGAAGTACTTTTGTCTGAGTGGGGGTTTGTATGAGACAGAACTTCTTCATGGTACACTGCTCTCTCCCCCTCCCTCTCTCTCTTACTCAAGATGGTCATACCTGGATGATTCAAGTTTTGTAGCCAAATTAAAACATCACAACGACCTTTAGCTCACGGCTCTAAAATGGCCTCTACAATGAATTGCATCGACTATGAAGGACTGTTTTGGTCTAGAACATTGCTTTAAAATAATAAACTGCTAAACTACATCAAGCAAGCAGCATTTATAAAAAAAACTGAATTAAAAAAATAAAATAAAAAAATGCATGTTTTACTGTACATACATAATGCATAATCCACAAAGGCCGTAAAAAGTTCTTAAATCAGAGCATAAAGTCTTAAACAGTAAAGGTTATCTTTTTGCAATGGAGAGCTGTTGCTGTTGGCTAAAACTAAAACCATTAAAAAAATAAATAAATAAAGTTAAAATAAAGGTTCCCAACCTTAATTTATTCCTGATTTCTTATCCATTTAGACAAGGGCGTAGAATTTGTCCCTTCCAATATCCAGCGACTACTAAATTGTCCTTAACAATAATTTTGATCAAACAATTAAATATGTATATGTAACCGCTGTTGTTGTAATTTCGGCCATATAAGTAATACCATTGATATCACCAGAGAAGTTTGTTGCACTGTTTTGTATTCAACTGCTTCTCCCATTTGCTCTTTTTACATTGACTATCACTCTAGACTAATAAAATAAGATACAATGATTTCTCAAATAGTTAGTACAATATTTACTGATAAATTTGGACATCCACTTCAGTGTATGAGGTGACTGGATGCTTTCAACTGATTTCCTCTTGAACTGTCACCAACTGAATTGCAGGGGCCAAACCATTCAAAATATAGTTAATTAAGCTACAAACTCAATCATAATGAGTGTTACAACAGTGAGTGTTACAAATCGATCACAACAGTGTTTCCATCTAACATGTATTCTGAGGTGCAGCTCATCATTTTGTGTGTTTTCCCTAGTTAGCACAAAACCGGATACTTCACCTGAATATGTTTGTAATTTTGTGTTGGATGATATATTTGGGATGGAAATATTAATATTTATAATGGAAATATTAACATTAATATTAGATCAAAAGGGCTATTCATTTTCGAATTTTGACATCACTTGTAATTTTAAAATGCATGCACAGTGTAGAAAATAATTATTTGACCCCCTGCTGATTTTGTAAGTTTGCCCACTTAAAAGAAAAGAAGGGTTTATAATTTTTATGGTAGGTTTATTTGAACTGATAGAGACAGAATATCAAACAAAAATCCAGAAAAAAAAGCAGCAAAGAAATGTAAAAAAAAAAGATTTACATTTTAGTAAGTATTATTTTCCCCACTGTGTAGTGATGGGTGAAATAACTGAATCAGTTAAACCATTGCGTCGCAAAATGATTTAGTGATCTGAAGCACTCCAATCGGATCTCGTATTTCTAATCATTTGATTTAGAGACTTCGGATCTGAACGATCTGAAATGATGGTTGGCGAATCATTATTCAGATCTGGACTTCGGAGTGCAGATCATCAACCATTTGATTCAGATCGGAACATCAGTTCGCGAATAATTTGATTCAGATCAGAACTTTGGAGTGGGTTCATGAATCTTTTGATTCAGATCGGAACATCAGTTCGCGAATAATTTGATTCAGATCAGAACTTTGGAGTGGGTTCATGAATCTTTTGATTCAGATCGGAACTTCGGAGCGCGGATCGCAAATCTTTTTTTCTGACATCTTTTTTAAATGTTTATTAAACAGTACAAACCATCAAATCATTAAGGCAGTAGGAAATTAAGGAAATTAGTCTAACCATGTCATTACACTAAAAGTGTAGTAACCATGTTTTTTGTATAACCACAGTTTTACTACAAATAGCCTACCATGGTTAAACTAGGGTTAGTGTAGCAAAACCATAGTTCATTTGTGGTTATAGTTTAACTATAGTAACTTTTTTTAATTTTCGTAAGGGATGCGTTGCCAGGGTAACCAAAAAAAAAAAAAAAAAAAGTAATACATTTACAACTTGAGAGGACACATAGGATAAATATAGAAGCAGTTGTCACTGTTTTAGCATTAACAGAGCTTTGGATATTTGGATATATTTGGATATCTTCCTCATACCAGTGACAAAACCAGCAACTCACTCCAAGTTTTTTTGTGAATAATTATTCTGTTGTTTGCCCTCTTTATATTTAAGGAGAGAACTTTAGTTTCCAAAGTTGGACATCCTTTGTTATGATTTAGAATGTTATGTTATGTTTGTTAGGTTTTGCTATGATTTAGGTTGTAGAATTTAATAGAGTCCCTACCAATATCCAGCAACTACTAAATAATAATTTTGATCAAAAAATGAAATGTCTGTTGTCTGCTGTTATGATCCCCACCGATGCCAAAATCAAACCTGCACCCTTGTATTTTTCTGTGCAGGTAAACAGCTGAATGGCACATCACGTCATGTCATGTCTTGACACCTTTTGGCCTTTTGTCAAAGTAATACACAGATCTAGACTGACCAAAACAAATCGAGTACATGACCCATCACTGTTAATATTTAACACGGCAGTCGTCTGATGTCAAAAAGGAGAGAAATAGCTCAGTACTCACCAATCTTCTTCTCTGGCATCTTTATCCAAAACAGAAAACTGAAAAATAAGCTTGGAACAGATTCCAATGATTCCTCCTCAAAACCTTGATTTGTTGCTTCTTCAAACCTGAAAATGTCGAGGAAAATGCTCATAAAAAGTAATCCGACCGCTGTCATGGACAAAGATGGGTTAAGCAAGTTAAATAAACCAAAGGGCAAACTGAGAAAAAATTCTGAGGGTTACAGTCTGTGCTGTTATTAACAATCACTGTAAAAAAAAAATATATATATATATATATATATACATTTTCAACATAATAGGAACACAAACTAATTTTGTTGCCCTAAATTTAATTTGTGCATTTATTTATATCCTTGATACTAACTTTTACATTTTTTTAATTGATAAATAAATTTGGTTGAAGCATAATGAATTTATTACTGTGATTTGTAACTTTACATTTGGTTGAATGTCTTTAAAATTAAACACTGTTAGAGAACTGAAAGGTGTCTAGAGTTCTGTAACTTGTGTTCAGCATATTCACTTTTTTGTTTGTTTGTTTCCAGAAATTCACATTTATTTTAACTTTTGTTTTTCAATTAAGTTTAAGTTAAAAGTGAAAAAAGTTCCATCCAAGAATGAAAAATCCAATTCTGTCGAATTCTATCCTGATTGCCCGTTACATAAAGTGGAAAATATCTGGAAAAATAAATAATCTCACAAGTAATTTTGGCATCATTATTGGGTGGAAAAGATCATATTGGGAAGAAGATAAAAGATCAATGTCTTATTCGTTTACTTCCAGTTTCATCAATGCTCTTAATAGTAAAAACCAAAGTTCTCACCTGTACCTCTCCACTGCAGGTTCTTGGATAAATTCCTGAATAAGAAACAAAGAGGTGAAGAAGTAAATCAGCGGTTTCTTCAGGATATTCGCGCTGACATTTCACTTTCCCCGGAGTCCTTCGCTCTTTTATTGTGTTTTAAATGAAGCTATTCTCCGGCAGGCAGGACAGCGCTTCTCCTCACTTCACTCTCTCTGCTCTTTCTGCGCTGTTCGCTGGAGTGAAAACCTCCCTCTTCCGGTCAGCAGCGAGTCTCAGGAGAGCGCAGGTGGACAGGTGACTCTGTGAGCGCGCCCCTCACCTTCAGCAGCAGCTCGCCGCGAGACGACTGCGAGGTACATGATGCCATGAATGGTTTTTATAGATTTTCGCATAAAAACGAACCATTGAAGGCGATCAATAATAATACAGATTTTTATAATATTTATAATATGTTATTCATTATTTATGCCCTACTTCTTTAGACTTAATAAAAAAAGCATAAACATGTGGTCTATGCCCAATTTATTATTTTTCAACAAGAATGATAGTAATTATTATTAAAAGCAGGTGTTATTAGTAATGTAATATTAAATATAAAATAATTAGTATTTAACATTATTTATTAAATGATATTATTCTCTTTTAAATATTAGTAATAGGCTGTTGTTGTTCATAAAATAACATATCATGTGAATTATGTAGTAAAACATCATGAAACAATATATATATATATATATATATATATATATATATATATACATATATATATATATATATATATATATATATATATATATACATATATATATATATATATATATATATATATATATATATATGTATATATACATATATACACACACATATATATATATATATATATATATATATATATATATATAAATAATGAAAACATAATTTTATTTAATATAATACTCATAATATAACATTATTATTATGCTCTTTAACTCTGTAAATTGGTCAAAAATACCATAAACCATGCATGCTATGTGCCCATTTTATTTCTTTCTAACAATAATAATATCATCATCATTGTCATGGCTATTATTATTTTTAATATAAAAATAATAAAATGTAAAAATTCTAATATTTAACATTACATATTAATTCATTACATGTTATTGTTCATTAAAAAAATTGGGAATTATGTAGTAACAAATATTTTTAACAAAATCATGAAACAGTGGGGGGGGATTGAATAATATAATATCAATAATTAATAGCAATATTCGTAATATATTATTATTAGTATTATGCTCTTTAGTTTATAAGATTATCCATAAATACCATAAATATGTATGCTCTATGCCTAATTTAGTATTTTACTATAATAATAATAATTATTATTATTATTATTATTATTATTATAACAATAATCACAGCTATTTTTATTAATAATGTTACAAATTTATTTAAAAAATAGTAAAATAGTAAAAATGATGACTAATATATATATATATATATATATATATGTACACTCTAAAAAAAAATGCTAAAATACGGACAAATAATGGGTTACTGCCCAGAAGTGCTGGGTTTAATATATATATATATATATATATATATATATATATATAATAGATAGACATGATTGTGTTGTTGTTCATAAAATAACATGGGACTTATGTAGTAACAAAAAAATCATGCAAAAAAACAAAACAATACAAATACGTGAATGGCAACATGCAGGAAATAATGACATACTAAATGACGAAAAAGGAGGAGGAGGAACAAAAACCAGACAGGGTGATTTTCACATCTGTTTAAGGAAACACTCAGGGCTGCAACAATGTTTATGAATCTCCTTGCAAGCATATGGACCCTGATGCCGTTGATTCTATCAGGTAAGACTTACTGCAGAAGTTTAGCTTCTGCTGCTGAATTCTCTAAGACAGAATATATAAGTCGTCTAAGCATGCAGAAGAATGTTGTTTAGACTGTTGAACCAGCTGTTTCAAATTAGATTCCTTCAGAATTGCTATGCTTCCATTTCAGGCGCTCTTGCTGCTGACTGGATAGTGCATGTTCCCATGGATCCAGTCTACGCTCCTCTTGGTTCTTCTGTAGTTCTGCAGTGCACCTATGACTACCCTGAAGAGTCCGACCAGGGAATACCGCGCAAAGTGCTGTCAGAGATGTGGTGTCTGAATGAAAGCCACTGCATTACTTCAAGATACGTGTACCACAGTGCAGGGATATTCCCTGAGCCCTCATACCAGAGCCGAGTCAAGTACTTAGGGCAGATGGGGAGCAAAAACTGCTCTCTGATGATTTCTGATGTGAGGTCAGAAGACAGCGGCGTGTACGTTTTCCGGTTCATCACCGACCACCTGAAGGCCAAGCTACCAGGACAGAGAGGGGTGAATCTACAGGTCACACATCAGACAGAAAGTAAGAACAGTTTCTTATGCTCTGGACATGCAATATTTTAGCTCACATTGCACAAAAATAAAGGCTCCAAAAGGAGGATGTTGCACAGAATACGTTGCATTTTGGGTTCCTCAAAGAACTTTTCAGTGAAGCATTTTTTCTTAGTGTAAAGATAAAACTTTTGTGCAATTGAATGATTCCATGGATGTTAAAGGTTCTTCACTGAACTATTAAAAATAAATATCTATCTATCTATCTATCTATCTATCTGAAGAGAGTGAGAAGCACATTTATTTAAGTTGCTCATTTTGATCAATGAATTTCCAAAGTTTTCAGTCATTTTTCAGTACCTTATTTAAAAATCATTTTAGGATGAGAATAAAGTAAATTAAATTAACTTACCCCCCCCCCCCCCCCCCATTCTAGGAAAGCCTGGAAATCACAATTTTAATATTTCCTAATATTTTCAAAATGTGTAAGATACCTTAAGCAATTTTCATCCTGTTGATATCTTTATGAATTTATAGATCATGTAAAATATAAAACTTTTATATGATATAGCAGCACTGATTAGTGTGGCATTTATATTATTTACTGTATATGTTAACACTTTAAACACAGGTCTTATTAGTTACTGTTTGTTAATGTATTAACTAATATTAACTAAAAATGAGCAAATAAATGTTAAAGTAGAAAGATTTATTAATAAAGAGTTAATAAAAATACAACTATTTTTTGCTAGTTCATGTTAGCTCAGGTCTATTAAATAATATTAACAAATAAAACTTCTCATTTTAATAATTTATTAGCAGATTCTGTGATTTTTATTAAGATTAGTTTAGTACTAATATAGAAGGATACTAATATAAATGACCCCTTATTTTATTTTATTTTTGGCATTTTATTGTTTACCAACAGCAATTTCTATAGTTTAATATATCCAAATCATATTTAAAATTAAGAATATTGACAGTTGACAAACATATGTGAGAAAAAAAGCCAAACCAAATGAATTGGTCAATATCTTTTGTCTGTCTTCTGCTGAGTAAAAGCAAAACTTCCTTTTTTAGTCCACAGCAAATGTCAGCTCTTCACAAGAAGACATGTTTCCATAAAGTAGAGGCACTTCCTCAGATACATTTGTCTTGCTTTCATAACCTTTACTGCGGGAGGTTTATTTCGAAAACTGTAACCAGTTAACATGACATTTAGCACAGTTAAACACATTTGTCAGCCGCATTAATGACACTTAAATGTGTAAATACTGTTGTATAACCAAGTAGATAGGAAGTCATTGTGTGCTTGTAAACTAGCCTGTTAATGTCTTTCTACATGATATGTTGTAATAATAATAATTCTTCACAGCAAGAAGTGCATCTTCATCCACTACTGGCATTGTGCTTGGAATTATTATCATGGTTATCATAATAGCAGGCATTGTGATATTCATCAGACGACGGAAGTCACGGTAAGCAAAGCATCTGCTCAATACGTGTCTTGTCTGGCGTCATTTCTGGTCTTAGAAACTAATGGAATATGGCTTTGTTTTTCAGGGGAGAGAGGACAAGATCACTTTAAACAAGTTATTACCACAGAGGATGAAAAAAACTTGCGACTCTGATCAAAACAGAGATATAAACCAATAGTGCTGCTTTTTTTTCTGTTTGTGTGCTACATTTTACATTCATTTATGCATTTTTTATTTTTATTTTTTTGCATCCATTACAGAGTCTATTATTTATCTATTTATATTATTTTCTGCATACCAAACGGTACGTTTCATTCATATTTTTAACTTTTTGTATTCCTATTTCACCTTTAGTAGACTACTGTATTATCGTATTGTATCTTACATTTTGCAAGCCACTGCCGCTGTGTTACATATCAGGGTTACACTGCCCTCAGCCACTGAACTAGAGACTGAACAACACGTTTTCTTCACAGAGTCTGTAAAAAGAGAAAATAATGGTTATGTTTAGATGTTTATAATCACCTCACAAATGAAAAAAACGTTCATTAAGGGAAAAGTTCACCCTAAAAAAACATGATTATCAATCTGTTGTTATTTACTCACCCTTGAATCTGTAAAGAATCTTCACACAGTTCCAGGTTGTTAAAAAAAAATAAATAAATAACGACGGATATCCCATGTGGTCTCAGTATTCCGAAATGCCAATAATGCCAAAAATATGCATATAGCTACTGTTTGTCTTTTTTTGTTTGTTTGTTTGTTTGTTTTTTTGAGTGTGTAACAAGGTCAACAGTCAATTGTCTTGAATAGAAACAGCCCAGTACTTAGTATTTAATTTAATTTTCAGCAATTGCAATAAATTGTGCATTATTGCCAGAAAATGTATGAAAACAGACTCTTTGTTGCCATTGTAAGAAATTATTATTTATTTGGAGCTTCCCATGAATTTATCATGTCAATTAAATTGAATATTTAAGTGGGATGATTTTTTTATGATGCATTTAATCGTGTCACACTCAAACATATAGCGGATACACTACCTTTCAAATGTTTGGGGTCAGTAAAATTAGTTTTTTGAAATAACTTGTTTTTTCAGCAAGGATGCATTAAATTGATCAAAAGTGACCGTAAAAACATTTATAATGTTCCGAAAATTTCTATTTCAAAAGTTCCTGAAAAGAATGTGTTTTCACAAAAATATTAAGCAGCACAACTTTTCAACACTAAGTTTTCAACATTAATACGAATAAGAACTACGAAAATTAGACTGATTTCTGAAGCATCATGTGACACTGAAGACTGGAGTAATGATGCTGAAAATTACATTTTAAAAATGAATAAAAGCAGTCATTATAGATTTGAATAATATTTCACAATATACCTGTTTTTGCTGTATTCTTTATCAAAAGAAATAAAAAAGAGCATAAGAGATTTCTTCCAAAAATATTTTAAAAAATCTTACTGACCCCAAACATTTGAACAGTAGTGTGTTGTTTTGAGCAGCTGGATTTGATTAGGGCAAACTGCAGCTGGACACAATTAAACAGAACATCCAGTGGGGATTTTTTTTTTTCTATTTTCAAGTCTCTGACATTCAGGCTACATCAAGTGGTCCATAAATGCATATAATTAAAAAAAAAAAAAAGTCCCAGTGTGGTTTTACAATTTTTTTTCCATCAGTTGACCGCTTTAGACTCTAGATTCTTCCATCTCCTCTCTCGTTTGCTTGGCGAGAACAGTATAAACAACATTAGGACCATCTTTGAGCTTCTTGTCTCCATCTAGAGGTATGTTTGTGACCTTCGCCTGGTCCCGACTGTAAATAAAGATGACACAATAACTATGGCATTAATATGACAGAGGACTGGCGTAAACCAGCACACATGGACTGTGTAATTGTGTTTAACCTGGGCATGCGAGAATAATGCACCGTAATGTAGTTGATTTTTCCCTGTTCCTCAGCTTTCCGAGCGGCTTCTTTCAGGGGCACGATGGAAGGGTGGCTAGTTTCATAAATCTCCTCCGGCTCCTCCTGAACCAGGCACAAAATAATAGACTGAGTATGACTCAGTTCATATACTATCCATCCGTAATATCAAGACTACAATTAGCGCATCACAAATCATAGAACATTATAAAACGTACTGAATAGTGCCTGTCGTGCAATACTATTTCTGGTAGATTTTCAAACTTTCAAACACATTCATGATTGTTTTTGGATTCATATTGTTAACAATTAATTGTGCAATGGAAGACAATGAGGCAATGAGAATTTATATAAGTACAAACCTAAAAGTTATGTAATGATGAATTCTAAGCTAAAGATAATGTCCAGTGGTATAAAGATTATTTTATATATAGATATAGTACTATTTTACTACATATACTGAAAAGTATATATATATATATATATATATATATATATATATATATATATATATATATATCTAATTGGGGAAAGTATATATATATAGTTTCCAGTGCACATACTTTTAGTGTGTTGTATTAATATGTGAATCTGGACACAGTGTATATACAGAACATATAGGCTGTGTTCCAATTCACACATTTATACAACAGAGACTGCCATAATAGTGAAGGAAGATCTGAGCAAAGAAAACTCACCGGAATGTCTGACATTTTTGTGCTCTTGAGGAGAAACATCTCTGAAGTTGATTCACTAAACAGAGTATTGTCCACTGGCAAGTCAACTACTGGTGAACACTGTTTTTTAGGAGAAACATGGCATTGGATTAATATGATAAATATAGATTAGATTCAATGCATACAATGACAGAATAAGATGACCTGTTTTTCTTCCTCAAAATTTTCAGTGTCCACGCGATGCATGTTTTTACTGCAAAAGAGATGTGAAATGATGTGTGTAAGATCAGCAGAGAAGATCAAATATTTACAATTAAAGCCAGTAAACGTAAAATCACCTGATCATGACGACCACGGTCAGAGATATTAATCCGACAGAAACGCCCACTGCAGACGCCAATGCGATCACCTTCAGTCGGCCTGAACATATAAACCACAGCAGCTCAGTCATGGGCAGACAGTACATGCACATCATTCATCTGATAAACAGTAAGCCACACCATGGAGCAACTATATTAGAAGTTCATCTCTTTACATACACACACACACACACACACACACAACTGCAGTTTAAATGTTCATGTTTTCGAAATAAGTCTCACCGAGGCTGCATTTATTTGATCAAAAATACAGAAAAAAAATGTAATATTTTAAAATATTATTACAATAAAAAACTTTTTTCTATGTAATTTATGTAATTTTATATAAAGCTGAAATTGCAGCATTTTTACTCCAGGCTTTAGTGTCACATGATCCTTCAGAAATCATTCTAATATTCTGATTTGCTGCTCTGCTGTGTGTTATGCACTGACCTCGAACTTTCACCGTCAGAACCGGGGAGCTGTGCGCTCCAATGCGGTTGCGGGCCTCGCAGTAGTACTGGCCGCTGGCTCCAGGGCTGACCTCAGCAATGGTGTAGCTGGGACCCGATCGAGTTTCCCAGGCGTCAGCCGCATTGATCCGGTGCCAGGTGTAGTTCTCCACCACCGGATTGGCCTGACTGATGCAGGTCAGCGTCAACGAGCTGCCCGCTTCGATCACAGTGGAAGGCCGAGCCAGCACAGAGGTGTTTTTGGGGGCATCTGAGAGAGAGGGAGACAGAGAGTGGTGGGGAGATTAAATAAAAGAAAGAAAAAGATGGGGATCCTTAGACAACTGGAGGACTGAGGTATAAAAATCCAATAAGTTTAGCAGTTCACAGAGGTACAGTATCCACCTTATTTTGCAATGTGGAAGTAACCTAAGTAAATAACTAGAATACGTGCATTAAATGGTCTGATTATTCACAGTTCAAACCAGTGTGTATTTTATGGAAGCTTGTTTCCACTACTAGATTAAAAAAATAAATTAATTAAAAGATAATTGCGAATTTTTATCTCACAATTCAGACTTTTTTTTAATCTCACAGTTCTGAGTTACATATAAACATAGGGATACAGAGATCTAAACTCAGATTTGCTAGATATTAAAGATATTAAGTAAAAAATCTGAATTGCTTGATATAATCTCACAAATCTGAGTTTACATTTTGCAAAAAAAAAAAAGTAAAAAATAACAAATCTGAACTGTGAGAAAAAAAAGTTTGAATTGTAAAATAAAAAGCTGCAATTTTGTATTTTCTATATGGTGGCAAAAACAGGATTCCTTAGAATTATAAAGTGTAAACTTGCAATTCTGAGGGGGGGGAAAAAGTAAAAATAGTGAGATATAAACTTCCAATTCTAAGTTTACATCTGGCATTTCTAACTTTTTTTTATATCTCTAAAACAACTGGAAATGGATGACACCAGAAGCAATGTATGTTCAAGTTACAAAACTCTTAGACCTATGTTAAAACTTTATAATATAATTTATAATAAGTATAAACTTACAAAGTACTATAAGAGAAATAGTGGGCGATGTCCCCATGCCGAACACATTCCACGCAGTGCAGTAGTACTGTCCGGCATGATGGGAACGCACACTAGGAAAGGTGAGATTTTGCGCAGTGCCTTTGGTCCAGGGCTGACCACCGTTCAGTTTGTACCAGGCGTATTTCTGCACAGGAGGGTTGGCGTTGCTGCTGCAGGTCAGATTGACAGCAAACCCTTCCTTGATGTCTCCTTTAGGACTGATAAAGATTCTTGTGTTCTTTGGGGCATCTGGAAACAAATATAGTTACATTTTACAATACATCAAATTCTCACAAATACGCTAATGATGGTGATGAATGAATGAATTTAAAATAACCGTTATTTATGCAGTTTATTTCTGTGAATTTTTAGCATCATTACTCCAGTCTTCAGTGTTACATGATCCTTCAGAAATCATTCTAATATGTTTCTATGTGGTTGCTAGGTCATTCTGATACTCTTTTTAATATATGTCAATCACCAGCTGAAAATTCTAAATGTTAAAAAGCGGTAGCGTAGTTGTCCTACATAAACCAAACAATATGACGTATCGGTCATGCCCATGGCATAAATAATGTGGGACAAGTCACGTACCAAAGTTTAATATTGAATCATTTTAACACACCCCTAACCCTAAGCATGACTAATGCTAGTAGTGATGTTTGACTTAACAAGTGAAAACAGGAAGTAAATACTCCTTTCATGGCTGAGCATCATGTGGTTTCCCGATCTGCCCTATATTTGTACACTTGATTTGAACTTTGATCTATTAGAGGGTGGCAGACAATGTGACATAATGTCCTGCCAAAATTAAAGTTATTACACAAGATCCAGCAACTAAAATAAATCTTTGCACTCACAAAGACATCAGATCAGCAATAATGAAAATAAATGTCTAATTGGGGAAAGTGAAAAGTTAAAATGTCTGGTGACATTTTTCAAAATAGGCTGTCATTTTGACCTATTCACTGATAAACTGCATATCCTGCAGTTTAAAAGCTGCAATATTTAGAGATGCATGTTAATAAAATTGGTTATACACTTAAAAAATAAAGGTTTTTATTGGCATTGCTTGTTCCATGAAGAACTTTTATAATCCATGGAACCTTTCAATTGCACAAAAGGTTCTTTGTAGTGGAAAATGTTTCTTTAGATTCTTATTATGAAATGGTTCTTTCAAGAACTGTGCTGAAAGGCTCCTTGGGGAATTATTTAATTATTTATTCTGGTTACACAAAAATAGAGGTAACCTACAGGTAACATTAAGTAAAAGCGGTCTGGATCGGTCTGTGCCGAGTGGGTTGCGGGCCACACAGAAGTACTCTCCATGGTCCCTGTAGTCCAAACTCCACAATCTCAGCTCAGGTTTAAAGCTGTCTGGCACACTGCCACTCTCTCCTTCTTTAAACCAGGCAAAACTTTCTGCTGGCGGAGCTCCATCACTACTGCAGGTCAAAGTCACCGAATCGCCCTCCCTGACTGCCTCTCGAGGGGTGATCTGTACCGTGGTGTAGCGAGGAGCATCTGAGACACAGGAGAAAGAGAGAGATCAAATGCAAGTTCTAATGGGAGAGGGCGGTTAACAGTAGAATTCAATTGAACACCCTGCTTTAATCACTGTATTTACAAGTTTTATGTATTTAACACACAATATTTAATGCACAGTTGAATCCTTGAGTGGCTTTTTCTAATAATACGTGTAAAATCAGCCAATTTAGATGTTACCACATGCAGCACATTTTAGACATTTTTATAGTATGTCCAGTAAAGTATATGTACTATTCAATTATGTTTTGTTGAATGTTTATTTCTGTTCTTATGCTCACCAAGGCTGCACTTATTTGATCAAAAATGCAGTTAAACAGTAATATTGTAAATATTACACTTTAAAATAACTATTTTCTCTCAGTATATTTTAAAATGTAATTTATTCCTGTTGTGACAAAGCTGTGTTCAGTTACACATACAGAACTATTGTCTATATGCATGCACAATACTCACATCCAAGAGCCAGGGTGACTCCTGGTGACTGAACGTTTTGAGGGGGTATTGGACGGCAGGTGTAGGTACCTGCATGCTGGCCGTCAAAGTTATAGATGGCCGACAGCTTGTTGGACTGACCCAAGTTGATCCCATTCCGATAAAGGGCAAAGTTCCTGCCAGGGGCGGCACAGCCTCGTGCCACACAGCTCAGGAAGACCGTCTCGCCAGCAGCAAACATGTTTCCTACTCTCGGTGGATGTGTATGAACCTGAAGCTCTGGAACCAGGACAACATTTCACAACATTAGCTCCATGCTCCTTGCTAAATTATTTTAGGGACAGTTAGGTGGGTTTTCTCCACAGTTATATGCAAATAAACAACAAAAATCATTTTAAAAAGTTAATTTCTCCCTAATTACTAGATTTTCTATGGAAAATGTGACGGCAAAACTGCTACAATTAGATGGTGTTGCCAGGCTGTTGCTTTGTAGTTACTAATGCGTTTCTAGGTGGTTGTGTAAATAACACTCCATCCACCATTGGTCGAACAGTCAGGTAGCCCCGCCCCCCAAAAAACACTTGCTTATATACGCTACCATTCCATTCAAAAGTATGGAGTCAGTAAGATTTTTATTAACATTTTTAAAAGAGGCCTCTTATGCTCGTATGATAAGGAAAAAAAAACAGTAAAAAAATTTTCTTTTACATTTCAAATTGTATTTTGTATTTGAATATATTTTCAAATGTAATTTATTCCTGTGATCTAAAGCTGAATTTTCAGCAGCCATTTCTCCAGTCTTCAGTGTCACATGATTCTTCAGAAATCATTTGAATATTTACTGCTCAAGCATTTTTTTATTATTATCAACATTGAAAACAATTGTGAGGAATATAATATTATATAATAGAATATAATATTTTTTGTAGATTTGTTTTCACAATTATTTGAACATTAATTTGAAATAGATTTTTTTGTGTGACATTACGAATGTCTTTACTGTCACTTTTGATCAATTTAACGAATAAAAGAATTGTAAACAGTACTGACCCCAAACTTTTGAACAGCCGTGTATAGTTGCATATTAAACTTGTTTTTATATTATTTAACATAAAAATAAAATGTGGCCTGACCTGTGACGGACAGTGTGATGGCATCAGGAGAGGTCCATCTGCCCTGCTGGTTGTCGGTCTCGAATCTGAAATGGTACGTTCCTGCATCACTCAGCTTCGCGTTCGTGATCTGCAAACTGCATCTTTTGTGGCCCCCCATGTATTTGATCCTGTCCCTGTATAAGGGGCTCAACAGATTCCCATCAGTATGGTAGGCAACCTCCCGTCGGCCCTCTGCTGAGATGTGAAACCACATGACCCGTGTAGAGCTGTAGGGCGAGGGGTAATCATAGCGGCACGGCAGCGTTACCGTGGTCCCGGCCCAAACGCAGATGTCCGTCCTGGAGAAATACACCAGCCATTTACTTGCCCCGACTCCTATAAAGCAACACAAGAGTAATCAGAGGCTGGTATTGACCTTAGCAAGGTGTGCGCTGTCGACGCCAAGGATAAAAACAGGAAAAAATACAGATCAATACAATATAAATACCCTGTGCACCAAGGGCACTCAGGTAACATAAGAGCACAGATAAGTCAGAGTAGCTACAATCACAACCATTTTATTGTATAAAACCCAAGATAGCTGTCCAAAATTACCTGACAGAAGAAGCACAGAGGTCACAATTACACGCACCCACATCTCAGCCCTGTTTGTGCATAAAAACAAGAAAGACTGTAAGTAACTTCAAGAATAATCAAGAAATTGGTACCTGGTTTTGCTCTAACACTACCTGGTTCTGATGTTCCTCAGCAAGCGCTGCCAGCCGTCTGTGGACACATGGACACGCACATGTGTTGAAGAGGGAGCCGAATGGCACCAGACGCACGGTGTAGGACGCTGAGCCAGAGAAAGCAGAAGTTGAAGGGTGGTGATAGGCTGGCCATCCCACTGTCTCACCTCCCGTCTCTCTGAGCCTCCAAACTCTGTCTCTGTCTCCAGTGAAACTCTACGCCACCTTCAGCAAGGTGCACGCGGCAATAACCACAAGTTGCTGACATCCACATCCCTCCTGTTCACACACACAAAAAACATGTTAAGGGGAACTGGGGAAGCACGAAGCATGTCTTTTAAAACACATTCACTTTGCTGCCTTCCTTAATAAAAAATAATATACAGTTTACGCAAAGTCAATCTTTCCTTATGTTAAAGGCTCACAATGTTTTCTTTGCCCTGCCATTTTTGAGACAGTTGTTTACAGTTTTATGATGTAGGGAACATACAGTAGGACATTTTTAGGCTTAAATGATTCATTATTAGCATAACTTCAAAGAATCTGTTTTGGAGGTGTCAAGAGAATTAAAAAATATTCAAAACCAAAAGTAACCACAGCTTTTTATGAAAGTTAACCATGGATTTACCGCAACTAATGTATTCACACTAAAACAGTAACCACAATCCTTCACTAAAATTGGTTTTACTACAGGAAAAAGAGGTATTTAATGTAAAATCATTGAAACAACAAGTGAAGCTACCTTTTACTACTAGAACAATATTTTACCTGTGGTGTTTATTGTGAAAGCATAACCACAAGTAAAACCATATTTTATTTAAATCTAGCCTACTAATATTTTACTATAATATTTTACCAATTTAAATTGAAGGATTTGTTGAAAACTCTTAGTAACCACAAGCAAAAAATCTTTTATTTAAATAAATTATGGTTTTACTTCAGGAACAAGAGTTGAAATGTAGTTTTTGTTGTAAAAGCAGTAACCACAAATGGCCTAAGTCTACTATGGTGTTACTACAGGAACACAAGTTAACTGTAGTATTTGTTGCAAAATCACAGTAACCACGAGTAAAACTTTATTTTATAGAGATTAACTGTGGGTTTACTACTGGAACAAGAGTTTAACTGTGTTATTTGTAGTATGTTTCATGGAAGTTAACCATGGTTTTACTACAGGAAGAAAGGTTTAACTGGTGTTTGTTGAAAACCCATAGTAACCACAAGTAAAACCTCCTAAAGAAAAATTTATTTCTCTTCAAGAACTATAGTGTAACTGTATTTGTGCTCATGGTTGTGGATTCATCAATGTAGTGGAAATGATTCATCAACGATTACAGCCTCAGGGAGGTATGAAGACATAAGATTATGTTTTTAAAACACCCCAGCGACCTCTTGAGGTAAGAAATTGGAAATGCAGCAGAAAATTAAATCAAATACAATTTCTTTAAGAGTTATTTTAGTTTTACATCAAACCAATATTATTATGAAGTTATTAATATGAAAAGCAAAAACTGTTAGACATCTTACTTGATTAGTGTAACCTGAATTGCAAAACTAACTGGTTGCTGACAACATTTTGCATTAATAGGTTAACAATAAATAATAATAAAATGAGTGTGACTTTAAATCTGTCATTAGGACACTGATATATTTTTGTCTGCTTACATCACTTACATGCACATATTCAAATTTAGGCATATATGTTTTTCTTAGTCTTAAACTACAATAGCAGAAAAATAGCAACTTGATTTGTTAAAAGCAGTGAAATTAACGGATTGAAAGGGGCCAAACAGACGTAGCAAAGATGGTGAGATGGGCTCTTCTTTGTAACCTAACGTTAAGTACCCTTATTAATATTCATAAACGAAATCGCTTCCGGTGTTTAGATGCTGTTGTTTCACTTGTGCTGCACTTATCTGTATGGCAGTAAATAAAAAGTTAAGTTTTCCTTCAGGAGGCGCACTGGCGCTCAGGATGCCGAATACTCCATTGAGCGCCATTCAAATCTCAGGATATTGTAGAGCTTCGTTAGAGACAATAGCACAGTAAAACATATGCATATTTTAAATACATAAATTCCAAGGATTGTCATCTGTAATTCAAATAGAAATCTGTCCCAGCAATCGCTAAAAAATGATTTTTCAAAATACCTGATTAAGTCAACACTATCGACTGTGATTGGTTCTTCCTGAATGGCGCTGAGAAAAGTAACACTTAGCTCGTGACAACATCTCATTTGCGCTGTTTTACTAGCGCTGTTATTAAATACAATAACAATGGCAATGAGAAGTTACAAAAGCACTGAATTGAAAATGCACAATGGAAACTTCAAATAACTTTTACCCGACCAATAAAGACAACAAATGCTCAGTCATTAGTCTCCTCCCTTTACGATGAAGCTCAATTCCATTCTATCCACTTGTTTTGTGTCTGCATTTGAAACTAATGGACCTGCTACATGTGACAGCATGAGGAATTGAAGTTTCGCTCAGCGATGGACTGACATGATCCACTTTTTCTCTCTCAATAGCACGCCTGTCTTCCGTTGAGGTGAAGTTAAGATTTATGTCAAACTTGTATAGCGATGCTACTTTATTTTCTGTTTGTAGTTCAGTCATGCAGTTTGTTATTATTAGATCATAAGCAATATTACACGTAGCCTACATTAAAACTATAAAGTAGGCTATTAAGTGCGGTGAACCACTATGCCAGAGTTAGGCTAATATTCAGATTGTTGACGTGCAGTTTTGTAACCGTTTAAAAGTGGTTATGAGAAGGTTTGTTATTGTATTTGTACATTTGATCAACCCTGACAGACAAATGAATGTTGCACTGTTTCAGGTTCTTTCACTTCCATCATGTTGCTTCATGTTCTGCTCCTCCTTCATGCATCAGGAGGAGCTTCTTCCTCCATCTCCTGTTATGATGATCAGGGGAAACCTGTAGACTGGTTTGTATGTTTTTAAATGGCCTAAAAACAGAAAACATTCAGCATATTGAAACACAGTTGTAGAGGCAGCAGTTCATGCATATAGGTTTTATTCAGTGTTTTTCATACCATATTCCATAGTTTGAAGTCCTAGTGCTACAGTATCATTTCTATGGTTATGATGGGTAGCTGACGTGTCAAGCAGTGTACACTACTGTTCAAAAGTTTGGCATCAGTAAAATGTGACAGTAAAGACATTTATGATGTTAGAAAGAAATTTATTTCAAATAAATGCTGTTCGGTGAACTTTCTATTCATCACAGAAAAAAAAAAAACTGTATTCCACAAAAATATTAAGCAGCACAATTGTTTTCAACAACATTGATAATAATAAGAAATGTTTCTTAAGCAGCAAATCAGCGTATTAGAATGATTTCTGAAGGATCATGTGACACTGAAGACTGGAATAATGATGCTGAAAATTCAGCTTTGCATCACACAAATAAATTGCATTTTAAAATATATTCAAATAGAAAAAAAAATAGATTGTAATAATATTTTAAAATATCACTGATTAAATTAATACAGTCTTGTGACCATAAGTCATTAAAAAATGGTATTGTACTTCAGCTAAAACTACTTGAGTAACATGTTTTTAAATTATTTTCTAATTATTATATATGCAGTTTCATGACCTTATATTAATTAAACAAATTGTTTATTCACAACAGAACAATTTAAGTAAATATAATGGCTACTTAATGTAATGTATACACCTGAAAATATTTGGTGTAGGATTCACAATTTTCACTAAGAAATTAATAGTAAATTTCACAAATAATTACACAAATATTAAGTAACACATTGAATTTAAGATGAAAGTTTGAATTAGAAAAGCTGAAGTGGTCTATTTTCTTGTAAAACTTTTTTTACAATTTCTTGTATTTCAATTATCTTTGTTTTATTTACAACTTGGAGAAATCTGTTTTTTGTTTGTTTTTTTTACAGTGTAGGTTAATACATAAAATAAATATAGTCTATGTAAAATGTTATCAATGTGAAGGGTCATCTTTCCCTCTGTTCTGTCTTTGCTTACAGGTTTTACTTGTACAAACTTCCACATCCTCCTCATGAGCCTGTGCAGGAGGGGCTGAAGTATCTTTTCATGGATGGAGAGAGTGAAGGATGGATGGATGGGAAGACTTTAGTTAATGACAGTCAAAGTGCTGTTGGTCGAACAGTAGGGCCTTTATATGAGGTACAAGTCACGCTCTATACATAATATAAAGTATCTACATTTAAAAAAATGAAACGTTCAGTTTTGCTTAAACCATCTTCTGTTCTTCTTTCATTAGTAATTTTCTGGCTGATTTTAGAGAAGCTTACTCAGCTTATCCTGTTCTGTAGTCGGCACATTTTTCCAGTTTTGCAGAAGTATAAAAACACTGAGTTTGCGTTTACATTTAATTATAAATCTATTGAGATTTATAACCACATTTAAAAGTAGCACAAATCAGATACCAAACAAGTTTTTGCTGTTTACGCTTATGCAGCAAACTCAAAAGTGTATTTGTAGCTTTAGGTGCACATGCATATTTCATAATAAAAGAGGAACTCATGCTTTAGATCACATGCTCATCATAAGGGCCTCTGATCTGCTGTCTCATACAGTCATGTTTATTATGAAGAAGCTTTGAGCTTTAACTTTCTTCCAGGGCGGTGATGTTGGATACATTTTATATAATGATCAGCCACCGCAACAACAGAATCTTCTTGGAGATGCAAACAGGTCTTGTGGCCACACCAAAGGTGCAGTTTGAGTGCAGTTAACTGCTTGAAATGATATTAATGGGACACAAACAAACATTTATGGAGGATGGAGTGTTAATGTATACTCTTTTTTTTCTTTGTTCCAGGAGTTGTTGTCTTTGATAAACAACAGGGCTTCTGGTTGGTCCACAGCACGCCTCATTTCCCCCCTCCTAAATCACAGGGACAGTTTTCATACCCCAGTTCTGGCATAAGTAATGGACAGAACTTCATCTGCGTCACATATCCTTTCGAGCGTTTTCAGACCATAGGTACAACTCCAATACATGTAACGAATTAGTGATGGTTAAAAATGAGGGGTTTTTTTGCATTACACAGGGATAGTCCACCCCAAAATTTAAATACTCACCCTCATGGTGTTCATGACCTGTAAGACTTTTTTCAACAGTACATAAAAGAAGATATTTTGAAGGAAACTGGTAACCAGTTTTGGCTCCTATTGACTTCCATTGTATTTTTTGTCCATGTTTGGTTACCGACATTCTTCAAAATATCTTCTTTTATGTTCTGTGGAGGAAAGAAAGTCATGCAGGTTTGAAATGACATGAGGGTGAGTAAATTATGTCGGAATTTTTATTTTTGGGTGGACTATCCTTTTATGCTATAGTTTGTGACTACAAGTATGAATCAGGTGTGTTAAAGTGAAAAGGATTAATATGATCAATGCATGTTTTATATTTTCACATGCTTGTTTTAAAGTGAGTCTGATGTTGGCGACGCTGCCTGAAATGCTTCTCACCTAACCTTTTCATGTGCAATTTCTAAAGACAAAACATTTATGGGATGCAGTTGCCATAGTGACTGTTAGAGTAATCGTCTGACACAGTAACCATAGTGACAACACCTCTCACTGAGATCCTCTTTAGGTCCATTTAGTCTTGTGTTTGTAAATCACGGTGTTGTCAGACTTAAGAAATAAGCTAGCGTTTCTCTGTCCTGTTCCTGGAGACACACCAGCAGCACACATCTTGAAATATTCCTAAACAAACACATCTGATTACGCTCATGGAGAAACTAAGGCCTGAAATGAATGGGTCGGCTGAGGGAGACATACAAAATGTGCATTTTTGGTGTGTCTCCAGGAACAAGGTTGGAAAAGTTTGTACGAATCAAGGCAGTATGTTTCAGAAGTAGAGTGCCTTAAACTCCTTTTACATGGTTTTAAGCAGCTTATTTATTCTATAAAACAATAAGTAATATGGCAATTAAGAACAAAACATTTAACAAAATATTACTAATATCGGAAACCAAACCAGCCCACAGTTAGACAACAACAATAATAATAATGAATGCTATTGTTATTATTTGTTGTTTTTGTTGTTCATTTTTGATATCTTCTGTGATTTGTCTTAAGGTAATATAATAGATTTTCATATAATGTAATTTATTTATCTGTAATATATTTCCTTATTATTAAAATAAAAAAAATTAACAGTAATACTAATTATAAAAACAACAACAATAATAAAAAAATACTTATTAGTATTAGTAGTAGTACTATTATATTGTAGTTTAATTTAGTTGTATTTATTTCATATCCACTGTCATTTGTCTTTCTTATGGTAATGTAATATAATTTTGTGTAATGTAAATTATTTCTCTGTAATATATTTCCATATTTTGGGAAATAATAGAAATATAAAGTAATAATAATATTAACAATAATAATAATTTTTATTAACATTTTAAACAACCATAATTGTGGATTATCTTCCTTATGTGGCAATGTAATGTAAGTGCACATGTCTATCCATCTATCATCTATCCATCCATCCATCTATCTATCTAGCTATATATAAATAAATCTGTCTGTCTGTCTATATATATATATATATATATATATATATTATCCTTCAAAGTTCTTATCATGAATTTAATTTGTGTGTAACAGGTGAGCAGTTGAAAATCAATCAGCCTCACATATACGACTGCAGCATCCCTGCTTCTTTGGCCGCTGCTGTACCTGCTATGGCTCAGCTCTGCAAACACACACTGGGCAGATGGGACAACACTTCCTCTTCGCCATCCAATCGCAGTATCTCACTCCTCTCACTGGCTGGAACAGAGTTCATTAGCTTTGCAAAAGGTGCATCATTTGCCAATGGTAAGACTCAATTTTAACACTGATGTAATGGTGATAGTGACACTCTAAGGCCAGCCAGTCAAAGTGTTAAACGGTCAAGATTTAAACATTTAGCTCTATTTGTTGAATAAATATGTTCTGGCCATAGTGAGGATGGGTTCTTTCATCCGTTTTCACTGTTGTTTAATCGTTTTTCTATGCAAATATGTACTAGATTGACAGTTGTGATGCACATTGCTGTTATTTTGTTATTGCTCTTATACACACATGGGGCCCGATGAAATCTGCTTCGTTTTTCCGTTTTCCATTTTATGGTTTTCCCCAATTTTTTTATTTTATTTTTTTCTGTTTAAGTTTTCATTTTTCTGGACTCTGAATGGTCAAATAAATTCTGAATTAATATAAAATCAAATAAACAAAGTCTAATTATTAATTGAAATCATGAAATGTCTATTTTTGTGACTGGATTCCCCAATTCCCCAATTTATTTTTTATTTTTTTTGCATCATAAATCATAGGGCCCTACATACAGCTTTATGTCAACTATACTGACAAAAAAACATTTATGTAGTATTTACTGAAAACAATTTTCACTCAGAAATTGCTAGTGAATTTCACAGATAATTACAAAGAAACTGCAGGTAAGATTGAAGTAGATGTGACATTTTGAAAAACTGAAATACAGTAGTATTTTCTGATCAAACTTACCCCAACAGTCTCTGTTTTATTTACAAATATGAAAAGTATTATTTTATTTTTTTTACAGTGTATGCATTTTATAAAAAATAAGTAATCATGACTTTTTCACTGTTTCATTCATAACCAGACCTGTATCACTCCTGGGTTGCGCCTACGCTTCAGTCCGACCTGCTGGTTCAGTTCTGGCGTCGCTCCACGGGAATCCTGCACTCTGACTGCTCTCCAAGCTGGAAAGTCCTCAACATAGATCTCATTTCCCCAGGCCAGAGCATCACATTCAAGGCTACAGAGGACCACTCAAAGTGGGCCGTCAGTGTCGGCGGCGGCAGCGCTGGAAGTGGGACGTCTGGCGGCTGGGTCTGTGTAGGAGATATCAACCGCGACGAGGCGGAGGAGAAGAGAGGCGGAGGTACGGTGTGCCGTCAGGATGCTGCGGTGTGGAAGGCCTATCGCTCGGCCGCCCTGCAGTGTGAGACCTGCGATGGAGAAGTGCAGACGTGCGATAAATCCGCACGGTATCACCGACCAAGCGGGACACAGCAGAAAGAACAACAAAATCAGGGTCATGCAGAACTGCCTGTGTAGGTGTCACACAGGTTTGATTATTAGGTCAAATACTTTTTTTTAATATATGTAGCAATTTTAGGGGAATAATATGTGAGGTAATTAATTTAAATGCAAATGCAACAAGACGGCACATTTTATGATTGATATCTTAAAATCGTTTCATGTATAACTTCAGGAATACAGGCTATAAATTTGATTTTAATACGGTACAGCCTTGTTTTAAATGTGTATATAGAAATATTTTCTTTTGCTATGATTACATCATTTTTTATTTTTTATTTTAACAAATAAAGGGTGTTAGAAGGTGAAGTCTGTAATTTCTGCAGCATTATTACACGCATTACCTTGAACCTCAAGAAGCCAGAAGTGCATTATGGGAATTAGGCTGGGATGTGTATGGTAGGGATGTTTTTAATCCTTCAAATTGTGTTGCTGTATTACATTGAGGAAATAAAAGCACCTCATGTGTCTGTAATTACATTTTCTCTGCTTTAGCTTTGCACAAATTCAGGTGTAAAATATGCTGAATAACTCAGAGTGGCTAAAGCATCCACTCCTGAGCCCAAAATAGGCCTACATTAAATAATATATTGTAATTTATAATATTAATGTTAATATTGAACTTTAATAATATGTACAGTATATACTACCAGTTTTCAATCAAAAATACAGGAAAAAATCTTGTGAAATTTCTATAAAATTCCTATATTTATGTACTGTGTGTGTATATATATATATATATATATATATATGCACATTTATATAATATAAATATTGTTTTAATAATAAAATAATATATATATTATATATATAAATGGGGGGAAAATAGAAAAAAAAAAACAGTAAAATTACAAAGAAGCAAGTAACACTTGACACTTAATTAAATGTGAAATTTTGATGTAGAAAAGCTGAAATAGTATTTTCTTGTAAAATATACCCCAATAATCTTACGTCTTTACAGGTTGATTAGAATAATCTTTGCAACTTAAAAAAAAAAAAGTTTTACAGTGCAATAATTGTAAAATTAATTAATTTAAATAAATAATTTACTGCAGAACATAAACGAATAAGCAGGGCACTAATAAACCTGCTAGCCACAACATCATCACAGGAGCCTTGTAAAGCTCTCTTCTACACCAACGCAGCTGCTCATAATCAGCACTTAGGTGTTCTCAGTGGTGTAGGAGGAATAAAAGTGCTTAAGCAATCAGAGAGCGATCATTTCTCTGACTGCAAATACACACACAGAATGTTCAGAAAATTGTATTACTGTGGTTCCTTTTAGTCACTATTTTTTTAGCAAATTTATTAAATTATTAAAATTTCCCGTAACATCAAAATGATAAATACATAAAAGCCTCGAGGTGTCAGGGAATCGATAGAATAAAACAAATCAGACATTTTTAGCAAGTATAAATGTTTCTATTTGTGCTTGTTGTGAGTGCAGTGTCTACAAAACTATTTTAAACGACAAGTGACGTTGCAGTAATTGATTTTCACAGGTACATGTAATGAAATCCCAAAGTCATGAATCAGCTCTGAAAGCTGTCAGTCGTATCAAAATTAAAGTTTATTACAAGAATAGGAGGTATGTAGTGCATAAAGTTGTCAGAATACAGATCTGACGGTACAGAACTGAAGCTGTAACATGCTTTTCACTGCGCAACACACCAGAACAACAATCACACACGAGCACCTGATAATAAGGCACTTAACAAACAAGTGACCAAAAACAAAGACTACGATCGGAATGGAATACTAGCTTACTGCTTACTCAATGCATACTTTCCACTGTTTTCTTTAAAGGGTAATTGAAACAGTCATCATTTTTCCAAGATCTCAAACAGTAGTATGCTACATCACATCACATTGCATGTGACGTCCAGTTATCATCTTAGAAAAATAAAAGCTCTTTTGTATACTACACATTGTAGTAAGTACACAGACCATCGCATACTATATGTAAGTGCAGTATGATAGTATCCTATTCCGAACATAACCAGAGACTGAGATGAAACAGACCCCTCTTCCTTGCTGTGAGCTCTCACATGCCTCAGTTCCCACAGAGACGTCAACAGCATACGAGAAAGAGAACGCAAGGTTCATTAGGATACGAACAACTGTGTTGTTTTCTATTTTTGATGATCGTAGCGTATGAGGCACAGCTTTGTTGCATTTTTTAAAGGAGTTGATTTGGTATCGGAGATCAGCCAGAACCGGAGACCTTCAGTTCTACACACTGTTGGCTCTGTCCCAAAACCTAGTGAGCTGCCTACATAGACAGTGCTACACACTCAAAACCTGTAGGCTGCATGATAATGCTGCCGCCTTAGTCACTTTGTGAAAAAGGCATACCCAAAATGTGGAAACGATTACAATTTCATTCAATACTGCAATTTATTAAATTAAAAAAATAGGTAAATACAAATAAAATTGACTATATTACCCAATATTTTTGTGCTACTGTGCATACATTACCATTCAAAAGTTTGGAATCTGTAAGATTTTTTTTTCTTTTGATGTTTTGAAAGAAGTCTTTTATGCTCACCTACAGTACGCTGCATTTATTTGATCAAAAATACAGTAAAAATAGTAATATTGTGAAATAATGTTATAATTCACAATGTATGTTATATATTTTTATATTTAATTTATTAATGTGATGGCAATACTGAATTTTCAGCATCATTACTCCAGTCTTCAGTCACATGATCCTTCAGAAATCATTCTAATATGCTGATTTGTTGCTCAAGAAACATTATTATTATTATTATTATTAATGTTGAATATGTTTGAGGAATCCATGATACTTTTTCATGGTTCTTTGAAGAATAGAATGCATAAATAAATAAATAAAAAATAGAAATAGATCAATTTTAGATAAATCTTTTGATCAATTTAAAACATTATTGCTAAATGGCCATGGTATTTTAGTACCATTTAGATACAATTATTGTTTTTATGAATATTTTGAATCAGTTTTTATTTTTATATTTTCAGTTTTTATTTTCATTTTATTTATTATTTTTGTTTTAGTATATTTGTTGTTTTTGTAATTTTTTTAATACATGTCTATGCAATTTTTATGAATTTATTGAAATGAGAAATGTTGCTTTGGCAATTACCTGAAATAACAAGATATGTTTCAGTTAACGTTTAAGTAACAATTTTTATGGTTTTAGATTTAGTTTTAGTTTGCGGAATAAATGTGTTAATTTCTTTTGAGAATCTTACTGGCCCCAAACTTTTGGAAAGTAGTGTATTATTATTCTCAGTATATTATTCTGCTGTTAGCTTAGAAAAAAAAACACCAAACTGTATTGAAATCAATTGTAAAGTCTCCCATGTGCGGCCTAAGAGTTGCTGCCAATTTAGAGTGATTCAGATCGGTCTCTTTTGAGGATCCGTTTCAATTAGTTTCCTGCCTTAGATTTACACAAACTTTATACTAGGTTTTGGAACAGAGTCTCGATATTACCATAACCATAATGAATTCTGTATAAATATTTAAAGAGAAAGCACACAGCAAGCAATTATCAGTTTGCATACTTGGTAAAGACATTGGAGAGCGGCAGTGTTTTTGCGACTCGTCTTCAGGTAGGTGGGTGTTTTTCAGTAGCTTTTTGCCCACGCAGAACAGCTCAGTGTTTTGAAATGTTAGACAGGTGTAAGTACCTTCTGTAAGTGTTTATTTTATTATGCTGGGATCTTTTAGCTGCTCTATCTCCGTTTGATGTTCATTAATAATGCAGAATATTCTGCAACCAATGGACTGCTAGATTTAGAGGTAGACGGGGGAAGTACTGGAAATGCTGGCATCAGCAAAAGGTAAGTGAAATCGGTCTTGAAATTCATTTTGGATTTATGAAATGCAAAAATAGTGCAACGTTTAGCATTAACTAACATCTTAGAGCCATTTCAACCAAGCTTTCACTCAAAGTACTATTATTAGGACTTATGAAAATTACTTATTTGAGTCAATTCTACAGAGTTGAGAGAGCTCTGAATGAAATATTTTGTGTCTTTTCTTTTGAAAGTACTTGGATGTGAATATCCTGTTTTTATGTTAAAACAGTGTCCGGACTAGTCTTCTGCCCTTGGCTTTGATTCGTGGAAAGGTTGCGCTGGTTTCGTTGCCAAGAGTCGGAGACCCTGTTGGTGTATTTCCTCCTCTTCTCCTTAACAGGAAGTCGACGCTAGCTGAAGACATGGCATAGAAGGCGTTTCCTGTGGGAGGTATTATTAACTCTGTGGAGAGAGAAATGAAAGACAAAGAGATACTGTGTGAAAAAAGTGTGTTTTTCTTAAATAATCAGTTTAAATAATTTTGTTAAAATATTTCATTTTTAAAAAATATATTTCTATAAATAAATAATTTACTTTGGATTAAATTTAAATTAATTAAATATGTTTAATATGTATTTATATACAGTATATTATCTGTTCAAAAGTTTGAGGTCAGTAAGGTTTTTTTGGAATGAAGTTCACTTTTTTGAATAAAAACATTTACAGTATGTCTATTTGAATATATTTTAAAATTGAATTTATTCTTCGGATGCAAAGCTGAATTTTCAGCATCATTACTCCAGTCTTAATGTCACATGATCCTTCAGAAATCTTTCTAATATGCTGATTTGGTGCTCATTTATTATCACTGTCCATGTCTAAAACAGTGTTTGATGAATAGAAAGTTCAAAAGAACCGCATTTATTAAAAATAGGAATCTTTTGTAACATTATAAAATGTCTTTACTGTCACTTTTGATCAATTTGTGTCCTTGCTGAATAAAAATAGTAATTTCACATGTGAATGGTAGTGTACGTATAAATTCATTTATATTTTATTTCATTGTTTTATTCGACTGACAGCTGCCTGTTTGATTTTCAAATCCATAATGTCACTATGTCCCATCAGTATGCCCAGAATAATGTTTTTCACATTTTATGCTGTGTTTTCAAAAAACAGCACATTGACATGAAAAATGTGACATCACCTTTCCCCTCCGGCAGCAGTTGGATCAGCTCGTATTTGGAGGCTTCTTGAGCATTCTGGTTGTGCTTCTCTAATGCAGAACTGATTACTGTGGGTGTTTTATCATTACTGGTGACCTGAGGCAGCACAGAAAAGAAAGCATGCATTAGAACAAAGAGCGACTGCATTCATATTAAACAGGAGCTGACGTGAAATGCCAAAGAATGTCTGATGTAACACTGGACTGGTGCTGTGAAACACAGGGGTTTCAAAGCCCCAAATGTGGGAGCACACTGTGGTTTTTCATTTGAAAATTTCTTGTATTTGTGTTTGCTAGACTACCAGAATGCTTCTGTATAAGTTGCCGTCATGTAAATCCATCCGTATCCTGACGATTCTCATATCAGGCCCCGCCTGTGGCTTATTATTGGTGGGGTTATTGCCGCAGGAGACAGACCGCCGATGTGATTTGACAGCTGTAGTGGGTGTGGTCAGAACAGAGGGCGTGGCATCGTTGGGCGGCGGTGACAAATCAACATCCAGACAGGAAACGGATGGGGATTTCACATGCTGAAATATAGGTAATTATGACAGTACTTTTAGGAATAGTTCAACAACAAAAAAAATCAAAATAAATAAAACTAATTTTTTTTTTAATTACATTCCACATAAGAAAGAAAGACATTCGGGTTTGGAGCAACATAAAGGTAAAAGATAACAGACTATTTTTAGGTGTCAAAAAGAATATTGGTCATAAAAGGCAAGTATGAAATTACTATAATATATTGAAAATAAATGGTTCTACACTACCAGTCAAAAAGTTAGACACATGGTTTTTCAAAGATTAATAAAAGATTATTGGATTATTGTTTGCAAAAATAAAAATACTATTTCAATCTTTCTATAATTCCATGTTTAATTCAATTTTACTTGCAGTTTCTTTGTTATTAATTGAGTGAAAATTGTTTTAGGCGCATCCTACACCAAAAATTTCATTTTCAACAATTTTCACTGTAAATATCATAATTAATTACTAAGAAAAACCAAGTTACACACTGAATAAACTTAAAATTTTAAGTAGAAAGACGGGTTTTTTGTACAATCTTAATTAATAAATGCATTATTATTTAATTCATTAATATTATTGTGATTAGTATTAAATGTCTACCTTTTAGAATAATACGTTTTATCCGGTAGTTTGAATTTTCATGCAAGAAAAAAGTGTCACATGATAAAAGTGTGGCATGGTTCAATGCGAAAAAGCAACTTTAAATGCTATAAAGATCCTCAGTGAGCTCTCAAATAATAAATCTCTCAAAGTTGCTGATAACAGCCGGGCTTTTAAAGACCCATTACTGCAATGTAATCAAAATGAAGCTCTTTATTCGCCCTTACCTTGTAAAGCCTGGAGAGCAGGTGATTGACAGGAGACGGGAAGTCAAATATGCCATCAGCATCCATTGTCGTATTTGCCATGGCTGAGAGTGCGCTGTAACGGGAGAACAGAGCAATCTTGTCACAAACTTGAGGCTCTTTGCCATGTGCTGCTTATGACATTGATTCTTTCTGAATAGACTGTAACCTAGAGTATAAATATAAAACTCCAAACCAGCAGCAGCAGTAGCTTTGAAGTCAGACGCTAACTGCAGACGACAAGTGTGTCTTTGTCCTGCTTTAAAACTTCATTTGATTCAGCTCAAGCAGCATTACGGCGCTTAAGAGCTCATGAAAGAAACATCTGTGTGTGCATGTCAAGGACTGAGTCTGATCCTCAGCATAGCCAACAGGAAGATTGTTATTTGAATAGTTGAAAAGTTGAGCCCAGGATTCACAAAATTAGAGCAACACATTTCATACTATATAGTAGTGTTTCTAAGCTGGTGGGTCGTGACCCAAAAATGTGTTGCAAATCTGTTCAGCAGAGAAAAAAACAATGCCGAATGCAAAAAATAAAATAACGTAATCGTGTTTAGCACATGCAATTCTTCCCATTTCTTTGGCAATGTCTGTGCATCCAGTCAAATTCTACTGTATTTTGGTGCAAATGCATCTGTCTCTTGTTAACACTCTTGGACACTAACATGGACAGGTTTGCTGTCCTCATAGGAAATGAATGGGTTACCATGGTAACCAGGATTCCTTTTCCCTGATGCTAAATCACAGCATCAGTATACGATGTGTTGTTGATTGTAAAGAAAATGCAATTTTGTTCAATTTGATATGCATTTTTAGATAAGTTTATCTTAGTGAAATCTAATATAAATATAAATTTATACATTTCCCCTACAAATTCTAAATATTTAATTCGTCCTAAGACCAGTGTTATTTTAGTATTATTTATATACTACTATGGTGTTTTATTAATATTGTAAATTAGCTTTTAGTTTTATACTTTCAGTTTTAATTTTAATTTTAGTTAAATTTTACTGTTATGCGTTTTTATTTCAGTTCTAGTTTGTTTTATTTTTATTATTTATTTATATTTTATATTATTTCCAGTTAGCAATTTGAGTGCTTAAACTAAATGAAAATGAGAGATGTTGCCTTTGGCAACTAACTAAAATGTGTTTAGTTTTCAATGAACTTATTTCAATTAACAAAATGTTTTATAAGTTTTAGTTAAAGATAATAACCCTGCCTGAGACAGAATAAAGCTTCATGACAGGTGGAAAATATTTTATTCTAGTAAATTTTCACTTGATGTGCAAAATGAATAATGAGCGTTAAAATTAAAAACAGATGCATTTGTGGCTAATATATTTAAAATTAATTTTAACTTTTCTTTTTTATATGACATTCTTTTCTTCGCTGTAAACAATGCTGCTCATGCTTTTTTTTTGTTTGTTTTTGTTTTTTTAAAAGCTTAAAAATTCTTGAGATCATTTAAATATCCAACTTAAGTAAACTAAAGTTAACTGAACTTATAATTTTTATTCAAGCACAAACACTTTAAGTTAAAACACCTTATTACTTATTCCAATGTTGAATTTTAATTTAATAAAGCAATCATTTTCAACAGTGTTGCAACTGTACAGCACTATATTTTGATCCGTGTTGATTTTGGACTCTACAGTAAGAAATGCTGTGTGGTTGTTGATGCAGGACAGTGATGTTCTTACTCTGGACACTGTGTGATGATCACTGTAGGGTTCAGGCCACGGCCAGGGCTCGGCTCACCCGGTGCTTCAATCTGATTGGACAGCTTGTAGCTATTAAAAAAACACATGGGTATCTTCTTATATAGTTAATCAGTGTTTATCTGAGACGATCAGAATAGAGTAACAGAAATGTCACTGACCTTTCCTCTTCGCGCAGAGTAGGTACGCTGTGATACCACTGAACAAACGTCTCATCCGTTCTGAAAATGCTGTTTCTACACGAGGACTGAAGGAGGCGAATTTGAGCAATTACTTCAAACTCCTGAAATCAAGAGGATGTGGTGTAAACATTTTTTTTAAACAACTTAAAAGAATGACAATCAAGTATATAATCACCATAAACTCACCCGTCGTCTTTTATCGAAGTTGATGAAGCCGTTCTGTAAGAGACATTAGATTTTGGTTTACATTACACCCTGCCAATGCAACGTTGACTTAGAGTTTTGTTCTGACACATCTTGATTCTGTCAGATGAGCTTTGACAAACATTGTGAAACCACTGCTATTTTTATACTTCACAGCTGGATGTGCTGATACTGTCTGTTGCCCCTTGTTTTTAGTTCTGTTTGTAGTGTTTCATGGCAGGCTGTGAACTGAACATCACCTCTAATCGGTCTTTGACTGCAGTGTCCAGCATGGTGAGATCTCTGAGGAAGATGCCCAGGTACGGCACAGTGCCCTGAGCGCACGACTACAAAAGAAATACAGCTTTCAGATACATCCAAGATTATAAACACTACATCACACCATAAATATATGCATATTTTTTGATATACATGCACATACTACCAAGTTTGGGGGAAGCTTCTTTAATGTTTTTGAAAGAATTCACCAAGGCTGCATTTATTTGATCAAAAATGCAATAAAATGTTATTATTATTGCAATTTAAATGAGCTGTTTTCTATTTAAATATATCATAATGTATTTAATGTATTTAATTCCTGTGATTCAAAGCTGAATTTTCAACATCGTTGCTCCAGTCTTCAGTGTCACATAATCCTTCATTCAAATATGCTGATTTACATTATGCTGGAAAAGTTTTTGCTGCTTGATATTTTTTTTTTTGGAACTTGTGATACTTTTTTCAGAATTTTTTGATGAATAAAAAGTTAAAGAGAACAGCATTTATTCAAAATAGAAATCTTTTGTAACAATATACACTACCGTTCAAAAGTTTAGGGTTAGTATTTTGTAAAATTAAAAATAAATACTTCAATTGATGAAAAAAGTGGCAGTAAATATTAAATTGTAACTTTTCCACAATATGACTGTTTTACTGTATTTTTATTCAAATAAATCAGCCTTGATGAGCATAAGAGATTTCTATAAAAACTGATCCCAAACTTTTAAACAGTAGTATATATTATCATTATTTATTGATAATAATATTTCTATTTCTATATTAATATATAATAAATATATTATAAAATATAATATGTTATAACATTTAATGTACTATATTTATTTAAGGATGCTTACCCCTGTAAATCTCCTGTTGTTGATTTTAGTGTCAAGGTTTGAAAATTTGGAAGTCCCCTCCTGTAAAATTAAAGTGCTTTTATTACAGAAAACTTGAATCAACTCAAAGGAAAATAGTTCAGTTCCTGTGTTTGCAAAATGTCTCGGTATGATGCATTTAAATCTGTTATGTTGTGGAATCTAAATGTGATTTCAGAGCTTCAGAGTACTTGTATTATGATTTTATGGTTGTTTTTTTGTCCTTTTTGGACCTTCACAATAGTGGTCACTATGATCACTAAAGCTTAATTTCTCCCTTTGTGTCCCACAGAAAAAATAACAGCATAATGACAGGAGGATGAGTACATAATGACAGATTTTTCATTTTTGGGTGAACTGTTCCTTAAAGAACAGCAATAGATATTGAATTACACAACAAGTTTACAGAGTGAGGTTGTGTTTTTGCATGACTGAATCTGATATTACTCATTCATAGCCCTTTAGGCCATGCTGAATTAATGGAGTGCTCTACAGTGATGAAGCACATCCAATAAGAATTCTACACAGACAGCCAGAGAACATCGATTGGCCTGATATTTTCCCATCAATGCTTTGCCATGCTCTCTAATAGCATTAGAGAAGGCCCGTGTGAATTGGCTGCTTTGTATCGTAGTGTGACTGACCTCTTTGAGTAGCTCGCGGCTCTGGGAGTAGTTGTCTTTCTCTGAGAAGATGTCAGAAAGTTCCTCGTATCTCCTCACAGCTTCTCTGTCGGAGTAGAGGAAAGGACTTTAGATTATTCTGCACTGCTGCTGTTAAAGTGCCCCTATTATGGATTTCTGAAAATTACCTTTCATGCAGTGTGTAACGCAGATCTAAGTGAATGAAAACTTCCTACAAAGTTTAAAATCGGAAAGTAAACCATGTATAAAGTTATTGTCTCGCAAAAGAAAGAGTCGACTCTGAATCATTGAAACGAGTAATTTTTTAAATGAATCTTAAGCCGTTTCATGTTGACGTGACCCACTTGTTGCCACTAGGTGCAGCTTTTGGGGCGTTAAAAATAGCCGTTTCCTTGGTAACGGGTGTACACAAAGCAGCACTGCTCTCTGCTTTAAATGAAATCCACCAATCGGACCAATCACCGCGGATTAGCGTCACGCAAAGGAGGGGTTTGGAAAAATGAATCACTAAGCGAATCGTTTGGGAGTCGTTGAGCAAATAAGGTAAAAATAAATGCATATTATAAGAAAATGAAAGTGTATTTTGACCTTGCATGCATGTCAGCCTGTTGTTGGGGACTACCAAAACCAAAATATGAACCTTTCATAACCCATAATAGGGGCACATTAAAAATTACATTACCGTTTCATATAATATGCATCATTTTTTACATTGCAATGCATATTGGAAATATAAATGTAAGAAATATTCCAGATTAAATACAATTGAAATACTATCATAGAAAATTTAAAAAAAAACAAGCAAAAAATAAATTAATAAAGAATGAATAAAGAAAAGTTTACAAGATTGCAAAAGTATTTTGAGCCTTTTATAATTTTATACAGCAAAAAAAAAAATCTGACCAAATTATTTTTGAAATATACATATATTCAAATTGAAAATCTATTATGTTTGAATCTTCAAATGCTAGAACATATTTTTTTTAAATGTAGTGTTCAAAAGGGGCACGAAAATACATTTAATTCTAAAATCCAAATTTTAGTAAACACAAATATTTGTTTTTTATTATATTTTGGACAATATCAATATATTAAGATTAAAAATATATTAAAGCAAATATAATAAACATAATAAATGAAATAATATAAATTAAATGTATCTAAATATGGGTGTGTGATATTACCAGTAATATTATATTAGTCTTATATTTTAAAATATATTTTAAAAAAATTATATCTGTATCTATGATTAATATACTAATTTAATTTAAATAAAGATATATTTTGTATCATTATGTATATTTACCATTAATATGTTAATTTTCAATATATGTTACATTAAATATATTTTAGCAATATGTTTTATATATTTAAAACGTATGAAAATATTTTTTGTCATGATGGAGGAAAATCTGTAGGGCAAGTTGTACTGCACCACAAATAAATATTGACATAAAAGATATTCCTTTAACGCATCGAGGAGCAGTTTTCTAAGTACGGTAAATCCAGACCTGTCTGTCTCCTGCCAGGTCTTTCTCAGTCTGTGGATGGGGTTGCTCTGCAGCGCTGACAGAATGGCGTACAGTGAGGAGAAGTTCTTCCTGCTTCTGCAGGCCTGTTTGGGAAACAAACCACACGCTCACGTGAGTCCTTTATCCTGAAGGATGACATTATTTACAGTGAAACTGCTCTGACCTCTGCGACACTGATCCATTTCTCCAGCAGTCTGGCCCTCTGCTGGCTCTTCAGACCCGTGTTCCACAAGCACGAGGCTGTGATGGCGTTTGCTAAACGATTAAACTGCTTGA